>OX246742.1:39464647-39884647 GCA_945910005.1 Isoperla grammatica | reverse complement strand
CATAAATTAATAAAGTCTTCTTACAGGTGGTGTCTCCTGAAGTTACTGGCAAACCTTGAAACGTTGCCAATTTTATGTAACAATATTGCCATAACAGATGTTATCGGATTTTAATCTTATTTTAAGGTTTTTATTTTTGCATTTTTACAAAGAGGTAAACGTGTATGCTTTAAATAAACATGCTTTAAACAATGGCACGATATAATATATTTTCTATGGTTCCTTTAAATGCATTTTAGTTTATAATGTTTACTGTATAACTACTAGACCCCAAATGAAAGTATACTATATACTATGTACTTGCATTAAATTAACTGGATACGGTAAAATAAGTTCCTAACAGTGGAACTAAAGCGCGGTAGACGGAAATGTTAATAATTGCTTGTGTTGCTTAGAATGTATCAATTGAATAACTAGAAATTTTCGCTTCTTATAAGTTATAAAATATTTAGTACAAAATATTGTGTTGTTTCACTTATTCATAAAATAAAACTCAAATGTATTGATAATTCTGTGTTTTATTCCACATCCTTTATATATTTTTACTTGTCGTTAGCCTACATAGTATCTACATGTAGCACACCCTATTCTTTGTGCAGCAAGCAACTTCAATAACAAATCGCTATTCGCGCTCGAACGTACGATCCCCATTGAACAGTACATAAACAACACAACAACGAGACTATTCCACAAAGCCAGGCTCAATCGTTTGGAACGCTGGCGTAGTCCTCGAGCCATTGTCGGAATAACTCAGCCGTAGTCCTCGAGCCATTGTCGGAATAACTCAGCGCTAGTCCTCCAGCCACTGTCGACATGAATCAATGTCAGTGATCACACAAAGTATTTCCTTTTGACGAATGATTCTAAAGTGAAAGTTATTTGGGTTCGATACATTTCACATGGATATACATTGAGTGTAGTTGTCTGATGCAAAAGTTGTGGCTTAGGTTTTAGATGATAAATCATTGAACAAGTATCTTTAAAAAAGCTACAAAATACAAATTTCATAAATAAATAAGGTGATCCAATTTCTATTGAGATTTAGTCAAGAATTTCATTCCAATCCTTTTGTGGTTACAATTGAAATGATTTTAAATATCTAGGTATAATTGTGTATTAGAAATGCAAATAATAATAATAATAGGAATACCCGTTATAGAGTGCACACCAGCTTTACCTGATGTGCCCCTCTTCAGGTGACTAACTAGGTTATTAGGGTGTTTGGATAGTTGGGAAGGAATGTCCGAGGGATGATAGTATGACTCAATCCCAGCATTCGCTTTTACGACTGAGGAAAACCTCGGAAAAAAACTTCAGTCAGGACTGCCGGTGGCCGGAATCGAACCGGCGACCTCCCGAATTAAAGTCTCGCGTCTTACCGCTGAGCTACCTCTATCGGTTAGAAATGCAACAATGATGGTAACCATACGGCGAACTAAACTTACTACGAGTGCTCAAATTTGAGAACTGTAAAGTAAAGAATCTGTCTTTGAAATGGGTACATTTTCTGTACTATTTCTTCACTTTTAGCTCATGCCTCATTGAAGTGACGCTTGTTATTTAACATGTCTGATGTCTCTTGCAAAGCCCTTTAACCGGAAGCCAAAGCACTCCAACATCAGCCAGTGTCCATTTAGCCTCGGCAAAGTAGCACCCGCCATTAATTGAAACCTACACAGCGGTGAGTCACTGGAAGCTAATTTAACTACTATACGAACTCGCCGGGAGTGTTTCCGAAAATGTCCGAAACTTCACGAAGCAGATGGCTAACTTGACAAAACTCACCCTCAAATTGGGGATGGTAGTTTGCTTGCTAATGACGAGGCGACTGTTGTCGGTGACGGGGGTGGGGGTGTAAGGGGGGGGGGAGGGGTAACGTGAGGATGAAATGTGATCAACGCTACTGACGGTGGACGAGTCCAGTTTTGTAATTTAGATTTATTCATGTCCGCTAAACGGCCGAGCTTCATAATACCTGCTATTATATTCATAGATTCATTACAGTTGTTGGCATTTACGGTTTTGTATGGAGATTTGATTACCGCGTTCCGAAATGACAACTTACTTGTCATTTCAAAAGTTCTACTGTTCTATAATTTAGAGATTATTAAATTACCTCGTCTAGAAATCAAATGTCATCAATGTGAAATACACATACAGCTCAATTACTATCCAGCTCAATCACAAGAATAGTATTTTCTTCGTAAACTTTATTTCACTTCTCTAGTGTTCGTATCATCACCCAGTACAGTGTTGTTAAACTAAAAAGTTGTCAATAGTTAGTTTATATCAAATGCATAAGTGTATTACGGTGATCATGCGAATCATTTCTCACTGAGTCGTAGTGTTTACATATTGATTCATAACAACGCCTACGCTACTTCAATCTAGGCGTACTCAAGTAGATTATAACAAATTGTTTTTAGAATTATATTTGATTATTTGATGTCTAGCGACGTACTCGATAGCTAAGCATTTGTCTTAATTCCGGGCCATACAATTATTATTTCTTGTGAAGCACAAAACTCATCACCAGGTAAATTACCATTTTTTATTAGGTGGTTAAGTTTTAAATTCAAATATAAATCAACATTACTGTTTTTAAATGTATTAATATTATTTGTTTCTTGTGCAGAGAGAATCTTGGAACTAATTCGATTAAATAAATATTTATTGATTTTTGTTGGAGGTGCCGGGTAGAAATATATTTTCTTCTTTTATAGCTAAAGCATGATTAATTGAGGTAACGGTGCAGTTGGAACCGCGTGGATATGGTGCGTGATACGATGACAATAACTTTTGTGTTATAACGAGTGTGATTGATAAAGTATGGATCAGGTAAATTCTTTAGTTTGGAAATAAGAATATCTGGAGGGTGAGCTATACAATTTTTACGAATGTCAGAGGGTTTGGAGTAGGAATCCTAGAGTAAAAATGAAGAATGCTTAACAAAATATAAAGAGTAGAGTAGAATAACATTTAATCTAACGGCTGGTGTGAGAATGAATCTACTCGAGTATATAGTTTGGTGTGATATTCATAATAATATAATTTATAAACATACGTTTAAGTATCTCATTTTTTAATTTTAATGTTCAATATTTTACATATGCGATCACTGTTTTCGTAAGTAATGAATTCGCAAGTAGCCACTTTTTAAAGTGAGAGCAATGTATACATAATTATACGTTCTATTCAATGACACATAAATTTAACTACTTGTATATATAATGCGTAGCAAACGGTAAAGTTCAAGTCAATATTTTTCGTCCCATTACCAAATTGGAAACATTTTAAGAAGAATAAAAAGTGAAGCTGTTTTGTAGCTGGGGTCACAGAAAATATTCCCTTCTAGCCAGTCTTCTTATTAACTGTTTGAGAAGGCACATTTAGTTTATTCGTGTACAAATCGATTTCCCATTCATCACAGTTTCCCAAACGTAAGCAATAACTAATTCACTAAGGCACTCGGAGAATTTCCAATAATGGTTATAAACCATTTTCGTTCCTGCGGGTTTTGTCCCGGGGGAAACCTACAGTCAGAGGTGGAGGGGTTAAAATGGATTTTTTGTTGCGAACTTTTCATACACTTGGGGGTTTATCAGGTTGTCACTGTAAGTCACATTAGCATAGACGTCTAGGCTTTATAACTTGTGATGTCAGGCAAAGATGGCTTCTAGGTTGAGAGTTCAGTAAAAATTTTGCAAAGTAAAGTCTGGTCTTATTCACCTGTCGTTACAGAGACAGCTTCTTCGAGTGCTGAGGGAATTTCATAAAACTTGAGATGGAATGACACAAAATGTACATTTCTAAGCAATAAGGCGTATGTAGACGAAACATAATAAATTGATATTATAAATATTATGAGTAAAATTAATTTGGTCATTGGAAACGTTTTCATAACAGAAGTATTATTTTCTTCACGATTTAAAACAAATTCAATTGTTTATTGGTGAACAGTTAAACATCGCCAAAGTTTAAAGCAAACTAACCATCTGAAGTATTTGTAGATTTACATTCAACGATTGTTCATGAAGCCTTTAAGGCATAAAACGTTAATAACCTTCATCCAAAAGGGAACACTAATTATCTGTGTATTTTATATGGCATTATCCAAATCTAATTTTTGAACAAATTCATGTATATATTCATGTCTAATTCTCAAAAGACTCTAATAATATTTAAATCAAGCTTTTACTATTGAAAATAAAAAACAAGTCCCAACATACACAAAAAATAATGTGGCAGAAAATAATTGAGATAACCCCAATATTTTCATTTTCGTTTAAACAATCAAACATGTAAATATTATTATGTATAAAAAAGACAATTGTAGCCTATACAAATATTACAGTTAACAATACAAGTTTTCTCCCTTGTGAAAAAATACGAGTGGCTTCAAATTTAAACTACGTGTTTCAATGTTTTTGTCCACTCGTCCACCCCTTTATTTTGTTTTCACCTTTCACCGTTTTCAACCCAACATGCGGAGGACATGTTGCACGATTTCAATTATAGGAAATAAAAGCGTACCTCATTGAATCCTGCTTGCATCCAACGTGTGCTAACTGTTGCTACCCCTCCCCCCCCCCCCCTAAACCCCCTCATCACTTCATACTCGCGCTGTCGATAAAGTAATTACGCCAGTTATCTGTGTGCCGTTTGATCGAGGTGAGGTGGAGCTGCTAATTGTACAGGATGCGCGATATATCGATTGGTCGAATGCGTTGCCTTTCGATTTACACGTGTATAGACTGTTTGCTGTAGAGGGATTTATCAAGACTTGTTTGAATGTTTGAATGTAGATAAAAGCTATTTTATCTCGTTTATGACTGTGTGCTACGTTAACTTTCATGTTATTAATTGGTTACTGTCACGGTGCCAGAGAGGGTTATAGTTTAGTTGTAGCAAAACGAACTGATTCTTTTGCAAAATTTATAATGTATTGAGATGAAAATCTTAAAAAAATTTCAATACAAATTTAAGTATCGCCCCTTGATTCTTGTTTCAGTGTTTCACACTGCGCATCCAATTAAATATTGAAACTGATTTACAAAAGAGGACTAAATGTGAATAAATTGTAATAAAACGTGGTATGATTATATATAGTGTATGATGTAATACTGAAAAAAATAAAAAAATAAAATAAATTCACATTAAGAGTCTACCCACTCAGTAACTAAACTGATTTGCAGTGGGGGACTTTAATAACTATGCTCTCAGAATTTGATGGTTATTATTTATTATACGCTTGAGATATCGTTGTCGTATCTACAGATCATAGCCTAGTATATCGCCTAATTGAAGTAGCTCAAGAATAGTAAGTGTGTATATTCAATATATTTTATATCTTTCTCATACATAAATATATTGATTTTCAGAAATCTTGTAAATACATTTTCCTTACATCTTTCACATGTGTAAATACATACATTTTAAGAAATCTCCTTTAAAAACGATAGCCACGTACGTACACGATTTATGTTGGTCGTGTCACCGGGAGAATAGCTTATTGTAGCACCGTTACTTTCCCACCCATATCATTCTTCTCGCTGACACAATGGAACAAAGACCGCTCAAACTCTTAGAAAACATTATCTTGTTGTGTCTTGTGTTAGAAAGACGTCAGTCGCCTTGAGTTTGACGTTAGTCAAAGGACAATAGACTATGGTCGACCAATGTTGCAGACAAGACAAGATTATCGGTGTTTCTTAGGTCCTTCACTCTCTCTCCCTTCCTCCTTCCCTGTTACCTCTCTACCTATTATCAGTTTTCACCTTTGTTCGGGGACAATGGAGTAAATGAACCTTATCGAAAAGTGCGATGTAAAATGTGATAACAGACACAGCACCTTTATACATGATTGTATGTCACATAACCACGCAAAAAGCGCGATTTATAACGCTTAAAGAATGTATTAAAATATATGCAAAGAAATTAAAATTGTTAGTACACTCCTACGATAATTAAATGCTCTTTCTTTTGAATGTTTTTAAGTTTTCGTTATATTAATTAGGAAAGTTTGTGTTTCATTAAAAAATTAAAAACTAAAATTGATGATATGAAACACCTAGAATGATAAGTGGAACAAAGAACCTTTGATAACATAGAGCAATATAGTCTCTATAGAATAACATAATTTTGTATTTACTTGCGTCAGTACGAGGCAATAAAGATCAATTGTAGCAGTTAGAAATCATACTTTGAGCGAGGTGAAATGAGAACTATCGAGCTTACTTTGAAACACTCGGCCAATTCAATTCTTGTTCTCGCAATAAAGCACTAAATACAGCATAAGAAATTAATAGTTCAGTATGAGAGAAGCCCTTATAAGCCCAGGCTAGAGTATGGGCAAGTATATATTCATTTACAATACATTACAGAACGAAGTCGTGCAATGTACATACAATTATAAAAAGTGTATCGTATCTTGTATGATTGAAGGCTTACGTAGCCCTGCATTAGTGAATACTTTATACGGTTGCTTGTATGTATTGATGTATGTTGTATTACTTTCTTAAGTAATAAGCGAAAGAATGCACCGAAAACAGTTTAATATAGTAAGAAGGTCCCATTATATGATAATGTAACATACCCATTAGACAGGGAAATAAATTCTTATTAATATTAACCGTATAAGCCACAGTAGACTGTTCTGGTTCTACTCTTATGTAAATTATAGCAATGTCTACAGTAGTAGAAACAAGTGTTATAAACCATTCAAATAAGAATGCCTTATTTATGGGGTACTAATTTGTTGTACTGTTGAAATATGTGACGTGTTATTAGTACTGTACTGGCAATGAAATATGCGTCTCTGGAACCATTTCAGAGAGAAGGACCAAAACGTAGCCCTGAGAACGGAGTGAACAGAAACAGAATCCAATACATAAGGGCGGTAGCAAAGGGTGCGGGGGAGGGGTAAAGCAGAAAGGGGCGTATTTCTTCCATCTCAGAGTTGATCCAACTTTGAAAACACACAACGAATTTCAATGGGATCATCCGACGCACAGAACCGAAGAGTGTTTTATCTTCAACTTTCTAGAGTGTTTGCTAAGGCGAAACTGTTACTGCAACCGCGCGCAAAAAAAAAACTTGAAAACGAGTATTTTCTTTTCTGCGTCTAAAGCCGATCATACGAAAGAGCGAGTAAAGTTTTCTTTCAGATGTAGAATCATCCGGCTTTGAAAGTGTTTTCGATGTAAATATTAAATTCTTACATTTAAAAAATAAACAAGAAAAGTTTTATATGTAGCTATTATTGGTTACCTTTCCAAGACAGCTGTTGTCAGGGTTTGTTGACATAAATACTCGAGCATAATTTAATTTAAAAAAAATACAGTACCTCTCTGCCAAGCATAGAAAACCATTTTATTGTATATAGGAAATCAATAAATGAAATATAGACTATGGTTTAATCGTGCCCTACTAAATCTTTCAAATATGAGAACAAAAGTAATAATTCTTGAATAAAATAACATTATACGTACTTTTTCCTTAAAATATGTAGTCTACATGTTGTGTAATACATTGGTTGAAGAAATAATTGTATATTTCATATTGATTGGATACAATCAGATAATTTAAGAAATTGAAGAGTTATATCCGTTAAAAAGGCAATTACTATTGTACTATAGTTATTATATTGAATATATTTAACCTTGCATCGCAACAAAGTTTTTTTTACAGAACAAACCGACAAACTTTAAATTTTCAGCGTTAATAAAGCTCCAGCACTGATGAACAACCTACATGATATCCCATCAGCTAGACTCCATTCGATCAAGATAGATGTCGACCATAGTCAACTCACAGCGCATTAGCGACAAAGTTCCGAACAACTCCACACAAGCAAACACTAATTTAATTGGCTCGCCACGCATTAGTCACTAATTGGCTACAACTAAGCTTTGACCTTTGTAATACCGTGAAGTGATGCTAAGTTAGTCGGTTCGTAAGTCGTTAGTCGTTGATAATTGGCTGTTGGTAAACTTGTGTTCCCACAAGTCGACGGCTAAGATTAAATAAGATTTCATTAATCAAACGTCACCATAAGACTTATCAGCTTAAGCCAATGTGTTCACCCACCCCTCTGAAAACACACACAGTTTTAAATTTACTTTTTTTAGGTCCAGTCTTACAATGTCCCAATAACTACTTATTCGTCGAATAGCTTGTCGTCTGCATTTCAACGACCAATCAAAACCCTTGAAATCCACCTTCATTGCTACAAATAGCTTTCTTATTAGGAGATTGTAAGACCGGCCCTTAAACTGTTATGCCGGAGATAATTTAGTGTAAATGTTTATGAAATTACAATTTTAATTTTTGGTACGTATGTACGGAGATCATATTCAATTTAAAAATGTGTTTGTTCAAAAATAAAAAAATAAACTTTTCATAACAAAAATTGTTCATTTTTTAGGGTAGATATATTCGTCCTTTTCTTATAAAAAATTTTAAAAATTATTTTAAAGTCCCGATATTTTGGTCAGAGCTTTTCTTTTAGCCGTGATAGTTCTTCACCCAAACACAACACACGCACACGTATGTAGTTATTGTTATTTATGATTTCACTATTATTAATTGTTTCCATAGCCTAGTTTTATTTAAGATCCTCCTTTGTAAATCAGTTTTTATAACTGAATAGGATAGACATTAAATAAATAAATCCTACCTTGAGCTCGTCCGCCTCGATGTAGCCACTGCCATCGGTGTCGTACTCCCGCCAGATCTTCATGAACTCAACGCTCGACTCAAGAGGGTTGTCGAACCTGAAGAGCAGAAGGAAGTTCTCCTCCATGGGCAGAAGTTGGGCCAGCTGCAACATAGAGTATACATAGGTTAGATTCAACGAGATATGAGATGAGCTGGATTTATGGGGTTGGAAGTAGACTCAAGGTCAAGTTCCTGGGGTTGACAGTAGAATCAAGGTCAAATTCCTGTGGTTGAAAATAGACTCAAGGTTAAGTTCATGGTGTTTAAAGTCGACAAGTTTGATCATTTCTGAAACTTAAATACTTCTAAAAAAAGTAGAACGTATTTAGGATGATTAAATTCTAAAAATGTAAACCCGGCACCTCCACCAAATTTGGAAAATTTTTCGTAAATCTTCAAAAGTGAATTTCTAGCCGTGAATACAATTAAATATATACCATGAATACGTTTCAAATTGATCTGATAAAGTCCCTAGTATAGAACATAACATTAAAACGTTCCCAGAATATAATCAATGCCACTTTTGCTATGTTTCGCTACGTATTTAAGATACATTTTAGAAAATACGTCTATAATACGTTTAGGTGAAATTCCGTGAAATTCACAAAGAATTAAGTACAAACATTTTGTTGAAATTATTTTATTTCACAAAAATAACATGAATAGACCACTTTTAAAGCAGAAAATGCTAAAACTGAATCATAACCACAAAGTCCGTAATTCAATCCACTGGGGCTATTATCGAAGTTTCTACATATAAAACAAATTTAACCGCCTCATATTTCCCTATTCATCCGTAATCCTATTGAAAACCGCCCGAATCGATACGTATTCATGCGGCTGCCGTATCAATAGGTTCGTATTCTGAATACATCCATTCACGATGCATTAAATCTGTCGGCGAGCTGTCGCCGGGTATATGTACGGTGTAAATCAGCCTTTATGTAAATGCTATGGCGAGTAAGCTAACGAATTCGTCATTTGTACAGTTGGTGACAAAAGTGAATCAAGGGTTGGACAGAACATGGCTTTCTATAATGATTTGTGTTGCTTTACGTCTCTATTATTGCAATTATGGTATTCGATACGATGAGGAGGTAATACAGGAAGATGGAAAGTTAAAAAATATGGTTCATGCAGGATTTTAACCAACGCTGTAGTGGAAATAATAAGACAAAATAGACAATACATGTGTTTTTTTTATTTGCCTTCTGAATTATGGTTTGTAAGATTGATTACAAGTAACATTTACCAAATAACTTTGTGTTCATTCATTGTGAGTCATACACGCTCAAACATTCCTCTAAACCAGTTAAATTCAATTTTGAATAACTTAGTTAGACCGACCAAAGAGGTGCGGTTTCTCATTCGGATCATGTCCAAAGAACTTACTATTTCCTTGAAGACAATCTGTACATGTGTAGAACAAGTAAACGAGAGAAGTTTCCAAGTTGCCTATTTTTCCACGACGGGGCTCGAGTTAACCTGAACAGACTTAATTCCTAATTATTATTCCGACCTCCCTTCGGCTACATCCCAACACGACACCGAATACATCGATCGAATTAGTTTGTTTTCTTTGCATTGCGCACATCATTATGCAACGTCTCCGGGCTTTGAAACGATTCTCATTTCCTTTGTTGATAATCCTTCTTCTTTTATCTCTGCGTACCTCAGACCCCGAGTTAAAGAGGTCGAAGGTAATATTTTAACTTTCTGAAAGAAGCGCTACGTTTATGGGGGTATTTCATTGTATCTACCTGATAGAATTGAAGAGGATTTCGCCGTTTGTTTTTTAGAGGCCATTGAAAGAAGATGATCTTATTCAAAGTGTGTGAGTTTTCAAAACAGAACTAACTTTATAACGTGTGGTATTTTAGTAATAGTACAAAAAGTAATATTATGAATGAAATTATAATTTGACCTTAAAAACATGAATTAAGATAAGGTATAAACTGTCCTAATATACCATAATGTACCACAATGTGCCCCCAGTCTAGAGGTACACATAACACATAATTATTTATGTATCACTGGTAGTAATGTGGGTTTGTCTCATACTTAATAACGCTACCTTTTTTGTTAATTTTCTTAGTTAATGATAATTTCATTCTTTCAATAACTATGAACTACTCGCGTCTTCAACAAGCGCTAAATAGTTTAACACATTGTCAGAATTTTTTTGAGAACATCACAAAACGACAAATAATTGCTGAAATTGGGCCTCACCGTTATCATTGCAACAGAAGGTGACGCCTAGTTTAGGGTCACTGAATATTGGATGCGTTTTATCTACAGTACCGACATTCACTGACCCCGCGGGGCCATTTGATAAAGGGACCGACACCGGGAATGAGGCCGCGCTACCCGTGACAAATTGAATTCCGGAAAAAAGTTTTATCAAATGCGAAAACATCAACCCTCTATCAAAACAACCTATTTAATGTGAGTTAATTTTCTCTTAAAGTAAACAATCTCGAAAAGGTGAACGATGGTAAATCCTTTGAAATAAATCTTACTATAACGTAAAATCATTACATCTTATCATTGGAATGATTTATTTCTGTACTGTTTTGGGGTTGAGTAGAATATTTTTTTGATTGAAATAAACTCGTAGGGGGGATGTGTTTTGGTATTTCACATTTCGGAGACAAGAAAGAACATTAAAAAATTTAATTTAGAGTTAAAGAAAACATAACTGATGTATATGAATATTGGAATATGTAAAACAAGATATTCGTCATGACTATGGAATATCTCAAACTTTGAAAAAATGAAAATACAATCTTGAGTAAAGAAAATAATTAAAACTGACGGAAAACATGCAATAATTGAAAACTAGAACACGGGAGAAAGATTAACCCTTTCGTTTGATTCGATACATTTTGAAAGTATGTGTTTACAGAATAAAATAATCTTCCCACGCTTTGTCTAGAAAGGATCAAAATCAATAAAAACAACGACGCGAGTGTAAAATTATCAAAATCTACATTCACCCCAAAAAAATAATGCATGTGTTTGGATGAAACTACATAGTTCTCTAATTTTATTCATGCGTAACATATTTTAATCCTTTTTTGAATCCGTGCATGTGGATTACATCTAGCGCCAAACCATTAAACAAGTCTGATATTGAAACCGTTTTTTTAAAGATATGATCAAAAAACCTTTGAATTCTCAACCCTTTCAAGTGAATTGTTTGAACGTACGTCCCCGGCGTAAAATGTTCACTTGTATCAAAGTGCGCCATCGGCTTTACTTCAACGAACATAGCTGGGCACAAGTTGCCCCTTTATTGTGACCACAGATAACAGAGAGCATCGAGTTGTGTTTCCCGCACAGCCGCGTCATTCAGGTTGGCAGAGCTTTATACCCCATTCGCCACTTGAGTAAACAGAGGGGGTTGAGGGCATAGCAGACATACACACACTACAAGTCAGACGCACTTGGATGCTTCAATCAGTTCCCATTGATAAGAGTAACTGCTCGGACTATGTGTCTATCTCTCTCTCTCTCTCTCTCTCTTTCTCTCTCACGTCTCTCTCTCTCACACACACACGTACGCACTACAGTCAGACGCACTTGGATGCTTCAATCAGTTCCCATTGATAAGAGTAACTGCTCGGACCTTATGTCCCTCTCTCGCTTTATCTAGTATATCTCTCTCTAATTAAGTCCCTTTCTCATTTTCTCTCACACACACACTCAAACGTTGTACAGTAACAGAATGTACAACTTTAGTACGAATGGAATTAATTAGTTTTTAATAAAATGTACTTGTAAGAATAATGATGTGCAATGTAATAGTTTTATTAATATTAAATTTGTATAACATTGTATGTATGTATCTGTAGATGAAGGTTATATGGAAGAAAAGTCTAACACTGTGTGTTAAGACATAAATAACTTGCTTAGTTTTAGAATGTAAGTTTTTTCCATGAACGATTCCTTGGACAATGCGAATGATTTACAGAAAAAAAGTGTTACAAGCCTATTATGATTGGATAAAATTAGACACTTTCAAAAATATATTCACACCTTGGTAATCGCCCAATTATCGTCTCGATCAGCAAAATTACAAAAATATGAGAACATTTTTAATTTTACGAGTATATCATATTCAGAGTACGTTTCACGTTAGCATTTTTTGGCGAACGTTCGAAACAATCTCAATATCAACCCCGACGCTACGCCACTGGTATCGATATATTCCGGGCATCTACTTTATATTGTTTGGTACGTCTGCACTGACCCTAGTATATCCCCCACGTCGAGCTCAAAGGCTCCACACTATGTCACAGTCCAATCAGGTTTGACAGCCCGTCGTGTCGGTCACGTCAAGCAGATACCCCAGCACTGACACGGTCTTCCATCTACCCTCACAAACTCTTTGTGTTCCTGATTTATGTACTAAACCACTGACATGTTTTGGGGATTTAGTGCAATAACATAATTGTTCGATTTCGTGAAAATAATTCTATTGCGGTTGTTCAGAAGGATTAATTCAATTAAATGTTGGCGTAAATGGGAAAGAACACAATTTAAAAAAAAATCACAACTGTCAGTTTTGTTTGTTAAGGCTGGTCCACACAGATTTTTAAGACATACGATTTAAGGTTTAACGCGTAGTCGTAAAGCTGGATCATAGGAAACACGTACTGGCGTTCACACAAAGTTTTAGTTTTAAGACGTTGTTTTCATTGTTGTTTTTAAAACAACGTCTTAATACCTTATGCATTATGTCTTAAAAATCTGTGTGGACCAGCCTTTAAGAAAAATAAATAAATTTGTATTTGTCGACTTACTTTCTCTCTTTTTTTCCTACATTCATTAATACCATATAACTTGCGATGAAATATTATCAGATTATAAAAAAATTAATAACTAGACAAAATAAATGTATTAATATACCAAAATCTCAAATATTTTCTGTTGAACTTGCATACAATGTAATGTACGTAAGGTGTGAATTCTTATACTGTCCATATAAATTAACAACTGTTTACATCTTAGAAACGCTCACATTCTAAGATATAGTGTAAACTATATTTAAACGTAAAACTGTGCAGCATTCTAAACACATGATCACTTTAACTAAAACCAGATACCTTATATATCGTGCATTTACATCGTAAACGAAAGAAAGTACTAAAATGCGTATACCCCTCTTGAAACAAGGAAGCTATAAAATTGAGCTTTCCGGATAACGATAAAAAAATCCGCATCGCCTTTTTAGCTGAGCTACGTATGGATCCATTTGGCTTGTGTGTGGGCTAGCGCCTCCTTTCATCCATGCAGCCGGTGCGATAGTCAGGCTTACACAGAACAAGCCCAGAAGCTTCCGGGACTATTCATTAATAATTCAGGCCACACCATCGTGTTTTACTCAACTCGCTCAACTTAACTGCCAACTGGGCGAACTCCCACAAACTTGTCGGCCTTAACTTAACGAGTTCAAAATAATTACCATTGAATTATCATAATATTGTCTAGCTTGGATTCATATTGTAATGAGCCAAACAAGAGGGCGTTTTGTATGGAACTGACTTGAACAGCTGTGCCAGTCACATTTTGGCGAGGTCACGTATTTATATGAGATCCACCGCCGGTTCAAATTTCATCAAAATCGGTCCACAAATGGTCGAGTTGCGGTCCAACGAAGTTTACTCGTGCATTCGATTAGCAAAATTTTATGCGGCGTGGATTCATATTGAAATGAGGTAACCTAGAAACGGTTTGAACGGAAACTATCTTGTGTGACATTGGGGTCGGAAAAACATGGGTTCGTGCACAACCTTGCTTGGCAATCTATGTGAAATGAAGGTTCATGTATCTTTTAGTATCTTTTTCAGTATAGAACAATTCCCAGGTGTACCACCTTTGCCTTCTCCTCTTCTTCTTTTTCTGTTTATCTTATACTTTTCCCTATGAACCATTTGTGCATAAGCTTTTACTAATATGGGTTCTGAGTATAGGTCATCGCACGTAAATTTCAAAATATTTGTTTAGTAAGATTGGTTACCTCATAAACGGAATCTTTTAGACTAGATGTTGAAAATACGCTTGCCGTTGTAGGTTATAGCAAAGAATGGTCTCCTTCCAAAGCAAAGTTAGATCATTTTAGAAAGAGATACAAGGTATGCTTTCTAATAACAATATTTTTGCTCGGGGTGGGTTAATAATGTAAAAATCATAGGATATTCTTTGAAATATCAGCTAAAATAATGTAATTTATTGACATGGAATAGTTAAGCCTCAACACAACACAACGCAAGAAACTTGCTGTCACTCAGAATTAACTCAAAAACTAGGCCGGTTACCTCCGTTTTTATTTTTAGATAATTGAAAAGCACACTTACTATACTACTTACTATGTTGTCAATTTCAGCCAAATATCAATGGATCGACTTTAAGCCTCAACACAACGCAAGAAACTTGGTGTCACTCGAAAATAACTCAAAAAGTAGGCCGGTTACCTCAGTTTTTATTTCAAGATAATTGAAAAGCACACTTACTTTAGTGTATGCTGTCAATTTTAGCCGAATATCAATGGATCGACTTTAAGCCTCAACACAACGCAAGAAACTTGCTGTCACTCGGAAATAACTCAAAACGTATGCCGGTTACCTCGGTTTTTATTTTTAGATAATTGAAAAGCACACTTACTATAGTGTATGTTGTCAATTTCAGCCAAATATCAATGAATCGACTTTAAGCCTCAAGACAACGCAAGAAACTTGCTGTCACTCGGAAATAACTCAAAAAGTAGGCCGGTTACCTCCGTTTTTATTTTTAGATAATTGAAAAGCACACTTACTTTAGTGTATGTTGTCAATTTCAGCCAAATATCAATGGATCGACTTTCAGCTTTAACACAACGCAAGAAACTTGCTGTCACTCGGAAATAACTCAAAAAGTAGGCCGGTTACCTCCGTTTTTATTTTTAGATAATTGAAAAGCACACTTACTTCAGTGTATTTTGTCAATTTCAGCCAAATATCAATTATTCGACTTTAAATACAATTTTTTATTAAGAATAGTGTTCATAACGTAATGTAATAGAAATAGAGTTCAATTGTGTTTACAACTAATAAACGTTTTGTTCCTCTGCATTTTTTATTGTGAAGTTTGTAATGATTCATTTCAACCCTGTTCAATAAAAACCACCCTTTCCATAGACATTCAACCCCAATAAATGGAATATGAACGTCAGTTTTAATCAAGATCTTGAATTAAACGCAGTGAATCGAAACACAATGGGAGAAACCTCATTGAACCTCTCTACCGAGGGAACAAATGCGCGGTATTATATTCAATCGTTTCAAAGTGAGTAAACAATTGAGTTATCAGAGCAACGCTGCAGCGCAAATAACAAAACAACTTCGATATTATTGAAACCATTGAAACTCTCGTGTCTTTATAGTTCACCTCCGACTTGTGAAGGCTCCGAAGTACAACACCATTGTCAATAGAAGACGCCACACCCAAACCCCTTTAACACAAGTGAACGTTAAGTCAACTCAATTCACACAGACTTCCATCCATGCAAAGAAGTCTTTCGACAGAATCTATCATGAGATGTCGACCAAGTGGACTGGAAGTTCCTCAGTTCGATTCCAGCCAAGCCCGAAGAGACAATGTAATGAGAGTAAGGGGCAAACAAAGTCAGCTAAAAGTACCAGACCGAAAGGCAAACAATCTGGGATGGAGAAGGTTGTAATAAGGCGGGCAAAAAGACAAAGAATAGAATCAATACTGCATATTCAAACCAGCAATGAAATGTTATTTCTATGCTCCTTACATTCTTGGTCGTTTTGTCTCATATTTTGATACTGTGTGCGTATGGTGTGTTTCGTGGGTGATTAAAATGTGACATTGATTCCAAAAACCTAGCTTTGAACCTGAAACGACAGGTTAACCAGTCCAAAGATGTACGCTGATTTTGATTCCTAATTAAAACACTACAGATTTGTGAAATTATTATATGAGAGATACAGAATATCTGATGTTATTCTTGGCTTAAGATAAGTAAACGGTTACTTTGGAGCCGTCCTAGCAACGAAGCACTCAATAAATTCAAAGTTGTTCTGAATCGGCCTTGTTGATTCTGGCATTTGTCCGCAGGTGTTCGTACTGTCCAATCACTGATTCATATGTTTCGGATTTGAAATATCGGTCTTTGATTGGTTATCGCTCACTCGTCGATGGTGTTCAAAGCCTACAGGGTTGGTTTAGTCACTTTAAATTAAAGTCCCCCACTGCAAATCAGTTTAGTTACTGAGTGGGTAGACTCTAAATAAGATTTTTTTTTATCTTGTACGGCTAGAAGCAGAATGCTAACTCTTGCACGAGATCCCTACTTTCGTGCACTGTCATCGCCCACGTACTTGTGTTCAGCTAATATATTACTAGTCTAGTGTATGTTGGCTGTACGAAGCGGTAGACAAACAGCCGCTGTCGTTAGTTCTGTCCTCAACAACACACACAACGGTAATACCCTCTTATTATTTCTCTTTCCTTCATATTCAATGTTTCCTGAAAATATTGAAAATACAAGAAAATGAACTGAATACGGACAAAAGAATGTTCTAGGAAGATTTAGAGCGCATTTATTTTGTAACAACCAAAGAATGTTCTAGGAAGATTTAGAGCGCATTTATTTTGTAACAACCAACGAATGTTCTAGAAAGATTGAGAGCGCATTTATTTTGTAACAACTAAAGAATGTTCTAGGAAGATTTAGAACGCATTTATTTTCTATAAACCACTGAGATTTATACATTCTTTTTACAATACCGAACGCATATTGATCATGTCATCTTTCTAAGTATTTCTAAACTCTGTCTGGACAAGTTTAGTGGATGGAATTTTAATCTCATTTCTAGAACTTCAAGGGTTATACATACACAGTCGTTTGGTAAATATCCATCTATTGTTGGAACGGCTTGAATTCATCCCGGATTCTATTGTACGTCCAGTAGGAAAATCCGATATTCGCAATCTTCAAAGGGTCGATGTGAACTATGAATGCTCGCTGCGTGACATGTCTTCATTTCAAAGCGCTTTGGTTGCAGTCAACCGAAAGTCATACGTGACATGTCTTCATTTCAAAGCTCTTTGGTTGCAGACAACCGAAGGTCATACCATGGTCATACGATTCTAGAAGGATTCGTCTCGAGTTTGAAGAGCACGTCCATTCATACTTTGCCCACGCACACACTAAGGATTACCTTTGCTGTATATTTGATGTTGTACATAATACTATTTTGCATGTAAGCTGTATGAGATGGTTAGGGACAAATGCACGGTAAAGTGGTTTTCTCGAAACCACTTTACCGTTGCTTTTGTCATACACGGGTGGTTCGCGCGGCCAACTAAATGGCGATCGCTGGTTGGTCAAGAGTTCCGCTCTGTGATAAGGAATAAGTAAACGGTGACTTTGGAGCCGTCCTAACAACGAAGCACTCAATAAATTCAAAGTTGTTCTGAATCGGCCTTGTTGATTCTGGCATCTGTCCGCAGGTGTTCGCACTGTCCAATCACTGATTCGTGTGTTTCATATTTGAAATATCGATCTTTGATTGGTTAACGCTCACTTGTCGATGGTGTTCGAAGCCTACAGGGTTGGTTTAGACACTTTATATTAAAGTCCCCCAATGCAAATCAGTTTAGTTACTGAGTGGGTAGACTCTAATTGTGAATTTATTTATTTATTTATTTTTATTTTTATTTATGTTGTTTATGGACCAATAAAAGACCCGAGTACCGCTAATCGAAGTACTTGGTAATCTCTATTTGGCTCCAAGTACACTTATATATCTAGTTTGTTGCTTTTGCACACAACTTTACACTACACATAACTATACTTAAGTCAACTGTGCATTTGACCCTTACATTGTTGTATTCAGAAGAGTATTGAGGGAATAATGAGGCCCTTATTCTACATCTAAGTATAAGTACACTTGCCAACAAAAGTCTTGCGCCAAACTTGGCTCAGGTAGCCAAATTGGAGTAACCAATGAAAACGTTAGTCTGTAGAGCCACCGATTTCTGTTTTATAATATGTCTTTAAAATGCTTAAAAAGAGTTAAATTTTCAACCCCTAGATAATTGAGTGCTGTTTCTTATAAAAGTTCCTCTAAATAGATCCATTATTTAAATGTTCTTATTTAATTGCAATAGGTGTGTAGCAACAACACATTAAAAAAGGTTATTTATTCATAGTTCCCACGTGACGTCACAGCGGCCATGATTTCGACACAATTGGTAAGGCCAAATCCTTAATCATTGACAAATACTATTCAAATTTAATAAATAAGCCTAATTTAGAATTTAAAAAGTAAACATAAGTAACAAAAAAATTAAAAATTGCGATACATACCAATTTTATTGAAATACAAACCCGCTGAATTTTAAAGAACTAAGAAATTCTGTGTTCTACCACAACAGCCTTCAATTGTTTCTTCATCGCAACGTCAAAGTTTGATCACAAATGTGGCCGCCACGCGCGAAGATGTGACGTACGTGCAACCTATGAATTAATTAAGAACACTGGATTCTCTAGAGGATGTCTTATTTTGCTTTACTTGTTGACAATTTTACAGCATATTAAAGCAAATCGAACCGATAGAAATCGGAGGCTCCCCAGATATGTAGAAATACAGGTACAACCTAAACTTAACTCGAATAAACCATTTTCCAATCAAATCAAAAACCAGATTTGAAACATCCTACCAATAATAAATCCACTCAACGTTATTTCAGTCGCGGACTGGCTAGGGATGCCGGGATGCGATCGCATCCCGGGCCACTCCGGGCCCTTCGGCAGTCCGGGCCTCGAGCTGCCACCAGAAAGTTCCTATCATGTTAATACTTCTCTGTACAGATATAACTAAGAAATTCTTAACCCCACTCTATAACTATTGTTTTGAAATAATGATTGAATTAATTGTAATATTTATTGTAAATATTCAATGTAACGTAGAATATAGGTCGAAATAACTCAAAACGAAGGCCCGTAACCTCCGTTTTCTATTTTAGTTAAATACAAAACACCATTACAGTAGTGTATGTTGTGAATTATAGCCAAATATCATTATAAATTCATTGGTCAGCCCCTCCTAGACGTGTTGCCGTGGTTGTTTCGCAATGTTATTTGTGGGTTTAGTCACGAATATCTCTAGAACGAGTTACATAACATTGTCCATGTACTGCCTGTTTTAATAATTGTTTAATTGTCTACAATGTGATACATAACCTAAACATGTTTAGTTTTATGTTAATCTACTGCACCATGTTTAAGATAAACGCGTATATGTTTTCCAATCGTACAATAGGGGATATAGGGGAATAGCGTAGACATAAGGTCAAAATAACTCAAAAAGAAGACCCGTGATCCCCGTTTTAATTAAAATAAAATTGAAAAACACACTTACAGTAGTGTATGTTGTGAATTATAGCCAAATGTCATTATATTTTCATTGGTCAGCCCCACCGTGACGTCACGACGTGTTGCCGTGGTTATTACTCCATGTTATTTCGTGTGTTTAATCACGAATACCTATGGAACGAGTTAAATAACATCGTCCTTTAAATGCTTGTTTTAATCATTGTTTAATTATCTACAATGGGATACATAACTTAAACATGTTTAATGTCATGTTAATCTACCGCTCCATGTTTTAGGTAAACGCGTATAGGTTTTTCAATCGTACAATAGGGAATATAGGGGAATAGCGTAGACTATAAAACAAAATAAATCACAAAGAAGACCCGTGACCCCCATTTTTGTTTTAATTTAATTGAAAAGCACACTTACAGTAGTGTATGTTGTGAATTATAGCCAAATGTCATTATATTTTCATTGGTCGGCCCCGCCGTGACGTCACGACGTGTTGCCGTGGTGGTTTTGCAATGTTATTTGTGTATTTAGTCACGAATATCTCTAAAACGATTTTAATAACATCATCTTTTTAATGCCTATTTTAATAATTGTTAAATTATCTACAATGTGATACATAACTTAAACATATTTAATTTCATGTTAATCTACTGCACCGTGTTTTAGGTCAACGCGTATAGGTTTTCCAATCGTTCAATAGGAAAGATAGGAGAATAGCGTAGGTAATTAATTGAGTATAATTGAAATTATTTTGCTACTGGTAGGGTGGCCTTTGTTTATCGCGCCCTAAAATCGCATTTTAGGCCATAAAAGTCAATTCAACCCCAAAAAATATTTTGCGCCTTGGGCGTATTCGCCTCCGGCGGCTGTGGCTTCGCCCCAGACCCCAGCTGCGCCACGCCACCACGTGCAGGCCCCCCCGAAACCCAGCATCCCAGGCCTTTTTATCCCAGTCCGCCCCTGCGTTATTTGATACAATTTATCAACACTTGTAACCGTTATTAATCACCAAGAATAACAACTTGTCTAGTCCAATCCAGAGAGCTCATAAACGGAAGATACTAATCAAAAACCCCGCGTTCAATGAACAAAGAGCTTAATGGTGGCTTTGAACGTTATCTCTCGCACGAATAGACTATACACATTGAATGTCGGTCGGTCCCAAACAACAAGGTGGAAAACAACTAATTTCGTGATTCTCAAAGGAACAATAGACTATCATTGTTCGGAGGATAATCAGTGTAGCTTTGAAAGCTTCAATGGCCGGTAGTGAAATATGGTTCCCAATTGTGTTGCCAACAGGCTTTGCAGGTCGTTGAATTGAGACTGTCCGTGAAGGTTTGGTTAGTAGCGACTGTCTTTGACGATCGGGCGCAGTGTGGCTATGACACTTGTGAACGCTTTAGAGAAACCCACGGGGAAGGGTGTAACTCTACAAAAAACAAATCGGCTTCTTTCTTTACCACTCACGTAGGCTTTCGCGGCCCGAGTCAATCACTAAACTTGGCTTTCGGGTATAGCCGCGTCGATTATTGCTTAAAAGCTGACGTTTCGGGCAGGTTACACTACCCATCTTCAGAGCTAAGACCTGAAGAAGTCACAAAATAAAAGGAATAATCTTCAGGTCTTAGCTCTGAAGGATCTGGGTCTGATACCCATCTTCAGAGCTAAGACCTGAAGAAGTCACAAAATAAAAGGAATAATCTTCAGGTCTTAGCTCTGAAGGATCTGGGTCTGATACCCATCTTCAGAGCTAAGACCTGAAGATTATTCCTTTTATTTTGTGACTTCTTCAGGTCTTAGCTCTAAAGATGGGTAGTGTAACCTGCCCGAAACGTCAGCTTTTAAGCAATAATCGACGCGGCTATACCCGAAAGACAAGTTTAGTGATTCTTTGTTTACCTTTGAATAAACCCAATTATTTCCCGAGTATTGCAAACAAACTGTATCTTTGACTGACAAAATATGTATACTTTACCTCTCAGTAATGAAGCTTGTTTATTTCTAATTAGCAGCACAAAGATTCTTTATTATATTGAAGTCGACTTTTTCATTGTATTGACTAGCTAGCTCGAAGTGTTTCTATTTCATTGCTGTTAATCTAAAAACATACGTCCCCCCCCCCCCCCCCCTCCCCCCGGAGGTTAATGTTATACGGGTGGAAAATTAAGAATTTTTGTGATTGGTGACAGTTTTAACGGGTTTAGACACTTAAACGTACCGATTGGGTAAATAGATTACATTATAGCATATTTAAATACAGTATTCATAAAAATATAGAATTTTCTTAGTAGAGTAGACATCTGTGAATTAGGTGATTTAATTCTAAAATATTCTTTGAAAGTGAAATATTTATACACATAAAACAAGTAAACTTGTATTGCTATTTCCTTCATTTAAAAAGAAAACATACACTAATAGATATTTTCTAGATATGTTGTATTTAATAGTGGAACACTTGTTGATTATTTAGTAAAAACACTTTAAGGGCCGGTATTACGTACAGCTTATTAGAAAGTCGGTAGCTAGTAACTTATTTTCACTATAGTAATCACCGATCAGAAGCCTTAAAATCCACCTAATCGATTATTAGCTACTATTATAATAATAATAATAAATTGACTTTATTTGTAAAACAGTGTACATTCTATAAAACGGCGAGGTTCGAGCGTGTTGCTCGCTCTTCCACCTAACCTTGCACGGTATATGGTACGGCTTCCGTGATTCATAATACCGAACATAAAAGTAAAGCAAGTAGATATCTTTGAATCAAGATTTTAATGCTGATAATTTGTTCACAGTGAAATGTTTATACAACTATGAAAGTAAAGTTGTCTGCCTTCTCGAAAGAAACCGTGTCTAACTAGCCGGCCGGACTTTGAGCGCGTCTGGACACGGATGTTCTTGAGATGAGCGCTAGGTGGGGGGGGGGGGGGGGGAGAAGGGGGGGGGGGGGGGGGGGTTATTTATCCTAGCTAACGAGCTGCTTATTCTCTGAGCAAGGCAGCGACGCCGACGGCGGCTGAGTTCGTTAAACGTAGTCGTCATGAACCCATTCAAGCAACGAACCCCGCGGACGTGACTCGAGACACAGCTAGTTCAATTAGAAGAGTCTGGACTAGAAATGTTTATAAATAGTTACTTAAAAGAGAATCGGGAAGGAAAGTGCCGAGAAGATGCTCTTAACCGATCCAAGTATTGAAACGTGAACGTGATGATGATGATGGATATGAGTTTCAAAACGTATGTTTAAAAAAAAATTAATAAAAAAAAAGTAAAAAAAAAAAATGAAATGAAATATATTAAAACAGTTCGAGCTAGTCAATACATTTAGAAAGACAACTTCAATTTAATAAATACCAGAAGAAATCAACGTTGTGTTGCTAATTAGTCATTAGTAAGCTTCATTACTGAGAGGTAAAGTATACATCGTTTGTCAGTCAAAGATACAGTTTGTTTGCAATACTCGGGAATTAATTGGGTTTATTCAAACGTACACAAAGTAGCCGATTTGTTTTAAATAGACTTACAAACGCGTTTGAAATTAAATAGTAGATGTTTGCTTAGCACAATACTAATTATTATGTAATTAACAAGTTGTTAGATCTGATTTTTTTAAGTTTGTTTGAAGTAGAGAGTATAATTAAGATTTGGAATCACATTTTACAAAGTTATCCACGACGAAGGTAGTCATGAGATGAATCTCTGAAGTATTACAGCAGTATAACTTTTCTTTGACTTCAACACATTTGATAAAGTTGATTAAAGTTGGCTTCAATTAAAAAATACCGAGATCAATTTTAGATAAAATTAGTTTCATATTGCTTGAAGTGTGCTTTTATATTAATAATTATTATTTGCATTGATATATTTATGAACATCCCTACCAATCTGTCTGTTACTTAGATCTATTTTTCATATTATTCTTTTACTGGTATTTATTTGCTAGCTTCTTGTTTAGATTTATAATTATGAATTTTCAATTTGCATTTTTTAAGAGGCGATTAAAATGCCGTCGTCGTATAACTTAGTTGTCGAGTAAGTCTTTAAACACAAAATAATTATATCAAATCAATTTGAACCCATTAGACGCCTGGCACACACAACACATATTTACACAAATATTAATTGGTGTGTGACAGGGGTTCAAAGATAGACCAAAAATGTCAATGTTTCACGGTTAAGGCAGCACTGTGACTTAATACATCTTATTTAGACAAATTCAAGCCCCGTCTACGTCCGAGCAGGGTAGCTCTGCCTGTCGTAAGAGGCGACTTAAATGTCGACGCCATAGAAACCTACTTACCTAGTAGAAACCAACTCTCTTAGGAATAAGTATAAACGGTGACTTTGGAGCCGTCCTAGCAACGAAGCACTCAATAAGTTCAAAGTTGTTTTGAATCGGCCTTGTTAATTACGACATTTGTCCGCAGGTGTTCGCACTGTCTAATCACCGATTCATATGTTTTGTATTTTAAATATCAATCTTTGATTGGTTATCGCTCACTCGTCAATGGTGTTCGAAGCCTACAGGGTTGGTTTAGTCGCTTTAAATTAAAGTCCCCCGCTGCAAATCAGTTTTGTTGCTGAGTGGGTAGACTCTAAATGTGAATTTATTTATTTTATTTTATTTACTGTAGCAGTCGAATTCATAGGTTGCGCGTACGTCTCATCTGTGCGCGTGGCGGCCACATTTGTGATCAAACTTTGACGTTGCCATGGAGGTACAATTGAAGGCTGTTGTAGTAAAACGCATACATTCTTAGTTCTTTAAAATCCAGCCTCATCTTGAAATAAAATTGGTATGTGTAGTACGTAAATTTAACTTTATGTATTATGTTTACTTTTTAAATTCTAAATTAAACTTATTTATTAAATTTGGATAGTATTTGCCAATTGCCAATGATCTAGGATTGGTCCTCATCAATTGTGTCGCAATCATGGCCGCTGTGACGTCACGTGGGAACTATGAATATGTCGTTAAACACCAATCAACAATTAATACAAAGTAGTGTTTTGTTTGCTCACCTCTCTGATGTCGATCTTGCCATCCTGGTTGTCGTCATAGGCCTCCATAAAACATTGCTTCAGCTCCACCAACATCGAGTCAGACACAGCCTAGAACAAACAAGAAATAAATTCAGATATTGCTTTTCGATAAATTCTTCTTCATAAACCAGTATAGCCAACTTAAGCATATTCTGCAACGCAAATCAATATTGATAGCGGCACTAAAATAACAAAATGGTTGAAGGAAAAGTTGATCTTATGACTATCTATCTTATGACCATTAATCTTATGACTTGCCTAATTTACAAACATACCATTTCTTATGTTCGTATCGACAGAAATATGCCTAGGTTACAAACATGTTCTACAAATGCGTTAAAATGGTCCACTTACTTAAAAAGTGATGTTTTATAATTCACGATCCGTAGCATTCAACTCACTGCTTAAAATTCTTATGGGGAAATGTATGTCGATAATCATTATTTTTTATTTGTTTTACAACCTTAAAATGAATTAAAACGCCGAAAAATAACATAATTGTGTACTGCCAGCAGAAAAGCCTATTCGTGGCACATGTTTAAAACTTACTATTCTTGTTACAATTTCTACCGCTGGAAGTGTTCGTGCGCTTTATGGTGTAGACAAAATTCGTCATGATTAAACTCAAAGGATTGATTTGGCAATTAAAAAAAGAACACAGTCGAACAACCGATATTGATTGAAAGTCTGGTATGGTCTCTCTACACTAAAAGGGGTGAATTTCACTCTGTAAACATTCATACATCAATGAACTCCTACTATAACGACTAATTTTCTTTGAACAATTAGTCTGCAATAGCAGACAAGCAATAGCAATAGCAATAGCAATAGCTGTGCAATATTCTAGCAATAATTATTCCGAATACACAATCCCGTATTCACGCTCCACTGCACACAATTATAAAACAACAGAAAAATAAAAGCGCTCACTTGTTTTTATACTTTTTACGTTTCACTAAGCCCTTGGCTGTATTCTAATTAGCAAAAAGTATGTCGAGATTACTCTTTTTAACTCCGTTATTGGGTGATGTTAATTTGGCATTGGTGTTATGTAAAAAAAACCTTATTAAAGTCAGACTTGCCCTGGGGTATTCATCAATGAGTTTAACGAAAGTTAAGGAAATTTTCATAAATCGAGCAGCAACTAGGGTATGAATTAGCCTTGGGCTGCTTTTCTAAAAAAAAAAGTTGAATTTATAAAAGTGAAATACGTGTTCAAAATTTATTGCCTTCCAAAGATTAAAAAACAATTACCGCAGTACCTTTCTACCGCAGCCTGCGAGCTTTATATATATTATATCGATATTTCACGATTCGAGTATCGTGTAAAAGAGGCTGCCATTTATCATAATTCGCTGACGTTGGTAGAAAACAATTTTCCGTTCGTGCATACGTTTCCTTAACGCAAGTTCGATAATAAAATGAATATAAAAAAGTTAAAAGTACAATGAACGACCGCACCGAGCTTGCAAAATGTGAGAGCTAGAGCCTATGGGTTGGGGATTGAGATAAACCCTTCGAGTATGAAAATCCTTAAGGATCCTCTTGGCAGTAAAATATGCTGAGCTGCACTTCTTTATTACCCCCGCTAGAAATAAGAGCGGGGAGGGGGGTGTGCAGCCTCAGTCTACGAGCTACTTGCGTCCCACCATTTACAATCACGACAAGAATAAATTATCGGGCTTGAATGGCGCGTCTTGAAATAATTCTGACAATTCGTTTTATGTGGCGTGTTGGGGATTGTTTTGATGGAGTTAAATTTATTTTGTTGCGGCGTAGTTTAGTTGCAAATAAATTCTATTCCTCTACTTTATCAAAAATATTAACCTTTATTTTACTGAAATCACTCTGCATTTTATAATGTCCTATAGTCCTAGGGTTATATCCGTTCCCTTGTGCAATGACCTTCATTCCCAGAATCACATTACTGACACAACCAGATTTACTTCAAAATTAATGAAATAAAATACTGCGACTTCAACTCTCCGACTATCAATAGTTAAATCTCGGAATCTATTTCATAGACAAACATCTCTCCAATGCAAACATTTTGTTTCTCTGAAACTTTCTTTGGTAAACTCTCCTCTTATCTTCCTTTTCAAACATTTTACCTCATACACTTCCTCCTGACAATCGTGTCTTGTTACTCACGCTGCAGCTCAAGGCGAGTAGCAATAATATCACTTCACAACAACAGCTAATTAGCTGTTATAAACAAAGTAAACATCGTGATTACAAAACCCGATTGTATCAAGAAACAAAACCTCTATCAAGAAAGATACTCCAGCCATTGTAAGCAATGGTTTCAAGTATCTGCCATAGCTACGTTGTAGTATAACATAATTATAAAATAGATATTCAAATGAGGTGTAGATGTACATTGGTCTTTTCACGAGTGCTTTAAAATAAAGCTCGAACTAAGTTCTAAGACCACAGACTAATAATACGAAATACCTTGCTTGTCTTCACTTGGTACTTAAGTGGGTCAATTTAGTAGTAAACACGTACGGTGGAATTAGTTCTAATGGAATAACAAGTTTGTTCACAACTTTAGTGAGCTACTTAAGTACCGAGTTAAGACAAGATGGAAGGTGAGAAAGAGAGAGAGAGCGAGAGAGAGAGAGAGAGAGAGATCATTCTTGTGTTGTGAGTGGCACCAATGAAATATTGAATGCTGTTCGTTAACTGTCCTTATACATCAGCTAGCCGTTAACCGTATCTATAAGTAAACACGTATCTAAATTCTAAATGATTTAAAGCTTTTCCGATCCTATCTCGTGACTGGGAAAACTTTCACCGGTGTACGTATACCCCTTACTACACTTCTTTGTCGCCAAATGTATGAATAGTGTCTTCCCTCAACCCACATGCACCCTATAATTAAGGCTAAAATACGAAATCTAGGTTACAAGATAATTTTAAATGTTAAATGCATAAATTGCATTGATACATATTTAAAAACAAGTTTTTAATTTTTGTGCATTGTGGTGATTAGCTCAGTGGGTCCTAGATCATTTTGAAAATTGTATTTTTTATTATAATTCTATACCGTGTGAAAAATGTGTATAAGGAAATAACGATGCAACGGAGCGAGCTGGATAGAATCTGGGTTACATGTCTTTGCGATGGAGTCTCAACTATTCACAGTGACATTTCTATCGTTGGAGACTGAGACACCTTCTTTTCTCGTGTCGGAAACAAACTAGAACACCTGCCTTATAGAGGATATAAAGTTAGCCCAGTTCTAGAATTAACCAACTCAATTCCCTTACGAAAAAAAACTACAGAAAAACTACAAAAAAAAACTACAAAAAATAACTGTAGTTATTTTGATTAGTAATTTCGGACCGTTTCAGCAAAAAAAACTTCTTAAAAAAACTACTAAAATTAACTATACTTGGAAAAACTACAAAAAAAAAACTACGAAAAATAACTGTAGTTATTTAGAGTAGTAATTTCGGACCGTTTCAGCAAAAAAAACTTCTTAAAAAAACTACTAGCAATAACTACTAGCTTTAACTACTGGGAATAACTACGGGATATTACTACGGAAAATAACTACTAGCTATAACTACTGGCAATAACTACGGGATATTACTACGGAAAATAACTACTAGCTATAACTACTGGCAATAACTACGGGATATTACTACGGAAAATAACTACTAGCTATAACTACTTGTAATAACTACGGGATATTACTACGGAAAATAACTACTAGCAATAACTACTGGCAATAACTATGGGATATCACTACGGAAAATAACTACTGGCAATACCTAGGCCCTACGGGATATTACTACGGAAAATAACTACTAGCTATAACTACTGGCAATAACTACGGGATAATACTATGGAAATAACTACTAGCTATAACTACGGAAAATAACTAGGCTACTAGCTATAACTATGGAACGTAACTACTAGCATTAACTATGGGAAATAACTACTAGATATAACTACAGAACGTTATTATTTAAAATTACTGGTATTAGCATTAACTACGGGCTTGAACTATGGGATGCAGAATAAGAATAGAAGACCATGCACTGAGGCTAGGTATAGCCCATCTACAACTTATTATATGCAGCACTGCAGCACTGCAAGCATCTCTTATATCAACCTGCACTTATCTAAGTTTTTCATTTCAAGATGTTTAAATGCACAATCAAGGCTCACTACCTGTAACTTGTGTGTTTAACTTCCGAGACATATTATCATCCTAGCACTGTATTGTTGGTATCCCAATACTAACAACAATAATAATAATACTAATAATAATAATAATAATGTTGTAATATTATTATTAACTAACATTAATATTGGCCGCACCCTGAAATTCACAGAATAAATCAATCTACAAGACTGGTAATTAAATAAAATGAAAAACACATACCCGGTAGGCCTAAATTACATAAGCAATAAGTTTGAAAATACAAGAAAATAGCAACACACGCCTATAGGCCTAATAATAATAGGCCTAAATAATGATAATAATAATAATAATAATAATAATAATAATAATAATAATAATAATAATAATAATCAAGACTAACAATTACAAAAAATACATACTGAAAGACGTAACAGTGAATGATAAATGTAGAAAATGTAATATGAACGGCGAAACAATTGAGCATATCGTATCTGGGTGCAAAATGCTTTGTCAAACAGATTATCTTCATAGGCATAACCAAGTTGCAAACATTGTACATCAAAAATTAGCCATGAAGTATAAACTTATAAACACAACCACTGCGTATTACAAATACAAGCCTGAAAAGGTATTAGATAGTAAAGACTACAAATTATATTACGACCGGGCAGTTATTACAGACCAAACCATACATCACAATAGACCGGATATTATATTTATTGACAAAAAGAAACAAGAAACGATTTTAATTGATGTTGCCGTCCCTTTATGCCACAATGTAGAGACAACTTGGCGGGAAAAGATAAACCGATATAAGGAACTATCTATTGAAATAAAAAGGTTGTGGAAGCAGAATAATGTAACTGTTATACCGTTAATTATATCAGCAAATGGCATTGTTCCACGTAAACTCCATGACAGTATTAAACTAATTGGTCTCCAACCGAACATATACATCGAGATGCAAAAAGCAATTATTTTGAACACGTGTAGGATATAGGGTTCCCAACCGTCCCGGTTTCGCCGGGACAGACCAGGAATTAAAGATCTTGTCCTGGTTGAAATTAACTGATTCCGGGACGGCAAATGTCCCGGAATTACATGAAAGTGTCTTGCTTCTGCCGCGACCCCGCGCCGCCCGAAACGTGAGCCCGAAACGAGCAGAGAGAAGGGATAATAAATTAATGTGAGCATAGTTTCCAAAGTTGACTTTTCAAATGCACTATGTTTCAATAAAAATACTAAATAGGTACATCTAGTATTTACCCTATTAGGCTATTAATATTGTTATAGCAACACAATAATTAATAAAACAACAATCTCAGACAGGCACGTGAGCTCCTAATTTCTAATTAACTGCGAAAGATTTTTGTTCAAAAGGAAAATTCTTGATTTCTCGTCAAGCAGTAAAAACATGTTATTAGAACGTAAATCACGAAAAAGGTCCCAAAAAATTTCGCCTTCGGCGATAGGCCTCCGGCGGGCCTTTGGCAGTATCACGTGAGCCATTCCCTTTTCATGTGCTATTTGTCCCGGAATGTTATTTTGCAGAGTTGGGAACCCTAGTAGGATAGTGCGAAAATTTTTGAACTAAGAAGAATGAAGACTTGAAGAATGAAGACTTCAAGAAGTTCTCCATCCCGATGGTGGTTTTCGTGGTTTCCACCGTACAAAGAGCGAATGCTGGGATGAGTACAAATCGGCCACGACCGTACATAGCATCCACAGTTCGGTTTTGAAAAAATAATGTGGACAATGATATATTAAGTAGTATAGCCAAATGTGGGCATTTGAGAAGCAGAAGAAGAAGAAGAAGAAGAAGAAGAAGAAGATATATTAAGTAGTTCTAAGTAGATTTTAATAAGGTAAACACATGGAAATACTTGACATTTGTGTCCGTACAACATGTTTATGCCGGTTTTGACCGAGATTGTATGTATTGCAACAATAAAATAATAATAATAGTAATAATAATAAAATTATTATAATAGTACTATAACAATACTAAAAATAATTTGAAAATTTAGTAGAAAAGGAGGGCAGAGAGTAGGGCCTACAAAGGAATAAAAAATAGGGCTGCCCAACGACATCGATAATTTGATACGATATCGATAATAAAACTTAATTCGATATCGAGGCCTAGGCCTATATAGAATTAATATATCGTATATATTGCGATATCGAACTTGTGTCTAATAAGCTATATTTGTTTTAAAAAAACGATAATATCCCGTCACGCCATCACTACTCTGTGTGGATATTTTAAATTCTGAATACCCGTTGGGAGAAGAGAACACTCAACATATGACACACAACACACAAGTTGACACACATAATAAGACATTTCAAAGTAAACACATATATTTACGGAATACGGTAATATTTATTATAATAAATGGCTTCCGGCTGGTCTGGAAATCCTAAACACAGACTACGTATATCACGCAAGTTTAAGGCGCCTAGGATGAAGGCGCCTTGGTTCCAATCGGTTGCAGAGTGTGGTATACACGTCGAATTTACCTCAAGGCGGCGGCGATCCAACTCGCTTGGGCAAGCGAGTTGGAGGTTAGAATTCACTTTGATTTAAGTGATATACACGTCAAAGCGGCTCTGCGATGCACGGCCTGTGTTGTGATTGGCTGAATTCGCAGATGGTGTAGATAAGGGCACTTCAGATTGACGTGATATATGGAGCAGATTCCTCACTCATCTACCGATTGAAAGCAAGGCGCCTTCATCCCAAGCGCGTTAGAATTGCGTGATATACGTAGTCAATGACAAGATAAGTTTTGATATCGCGATATCGATACGTAATTTAAGAAGTTCGATATCGCGTTGTGATATTGATAATTCTTCCTGCGATATCGATAATTCTTCCTGTGATATCGATGATTTTTTTTATCGTTGGGCAGCCCTAATAAAAATATAAGAATTAAAAACAAGAACAAACAAAAAATTATAAATATCTCATAAGCTAATGGTTTACAATCATGCCGTTTCTGGCAGATTGAACAGCAACTAAAATTTAAATTAATCTACCATAAAATACAGGAATCGACCCAAAATCTGATTTAAAAAACAATAACATGTATTATATACCTATACCTATGGGATAACTCGAGGTACGCCAATGCTCAGCTTTGAAAGTAGACCACACTGATCGAGATTGGGCCAGTTTTATGAACTGAAATGGTTGTGAAATAAAAGGGAAGGTAGGCTTCGTTCAGTAGTAAATTACAAAAATTATACTTAATAAGCTATACTAGGAAAACGCTCTGCGTTGACAGATGAGCGATTTTTTTCAATGTATCAAATCAAATAAATCATTTGCATATCATATTACTCTTAAAAAAAAAAAAAAAACCTTTATAATAAACAAATGATTTTTATACAAGATGGCGGATCAAGTTACAACCTTATAACTTGAGTATATTATTTCTTGATATGTTGCTAATAAATGCACGAAATATTATTGTAATCCATTAAGAAGTTTTCTTTGAACCTTCAAGTTGATGGATTTCCGCATAATTTCATTCGACCGTGGTCTACTCAATAGGCTCTAATTCATAAACTATCAAACCTATCAGTGTAAGGAAAATTTCATAATGTAGATACAGACTATATCTAATATTTAATATTGTTTAATCATACAATAACTCGCTTTTAAATCATAATAAAAGCTTTTTAATGTGTCGACCAAGTTCGTTGTTAACTTTTGCATGTTTACCGTGAACGTCATAAAACATAACACGTCATTGTGGCCATTCTATAATACCTATCAAAATTCCAAATACATTGTGAGAAAGGTCTGACTTCGTTAGCTATTTCGGCAGCATACTATGTGCATCTAACTTCAATGGTCCGCAAATGCGAATCATATCGGTGGAACACTGTAAACACGAAGAAAATTACTGCCGTAAATAAACAATATTTGTTTATAACATGGCGGTTAAAGCTAAAATTTTGAAACTGCTGTCGCGTGTTGGTACTATTAATGTGGACTTATATATAAAAAATTATTTATATCGGTTTGTTAGTTTAAATTTAATTAAATAAATAAGAAAACATGTGTTTTAGTTGTTAATTTTTTGTATGTTGGCATCTTACGTCATTGTAGCCATTCTATGACAGCTATCGAGATTCCAAATAATAATGAGAAAGGTATGATTGCGTACACTATTTTTGTGTTTACTATGTGCATCTAAATGCAAAAATCCGCAAATGCGAATGATATCGGTGGAACACTATAAAAATGAAAAAATTATTACCGTAAAGAAACAATATTTTTTTATAACATGGCGGATGAACTTACAATTTTGAAACTATTATCGAGCGTTGGTACTATTGATGTGAGCCTACAAGTCAAACATCATTTAAATCCGTTTGTAAGTTTTCATTTAATTAAATAAATAAACAAATTATTTTGTTCAGTAATTATTTTTTTGTAGGTTGGCATCTTGACGAATTTTGCTGGTTATGTTAACAGCATCGAGTTTAGTGGTCACAAATGTTGACAAAAAATTTCAGCCAAATACGTCAAGCCGTTTGACCTGTGCGCGACGAACAAAATTTAGCGCACATACATACACACACACATACATACATACACACACACACACAGACAAAGCGCCGATCGAGTTGTATGGAAAGATTCACTCCGCTTCGCTACGCTCATCTAATTACACAACTGAAGTTATGATTACAATAAATTATACAGGCTTTTTGCTTTGTATTATTAACACAAATTTGCCACAAAATGTCATTATTTTAACACCTTGGGTACCCTAAGTGTATTTTCTTCAGTCTTTTACTTTCAAGTTTAGCTTAAATTAGGGAATGATCATACTTTGAAAAAAATATTGGATGAACGATTGTGGATCACTTTTTCACTGCAGATTTAGCATGATAAACAAAATTTTCTTGGTTGATGAGAGTCATTGTGCTGTCAATGTTCATCACTGGGCTGTAGTGGATTTAGTTTTTGAATCTGGAAAATAAATACATAGGCCTAGCAATTAATATTGATTTTATATAGGGAGACATAGGCCAGCATCATAACAATGAATGCGTGCCACAGCGCAGCACATCAAGATTTTCTGTGGCACACGTCTCGGGCTAGAAAGTAACATTTTGAAATTATTATTTCCTTTGTGGGCATACCATTTCTTCTTACAAATCTCTATTTCATTTCAAACAAATAGTACTTAACTGCCAAAAACCCTTTTTCAAACTCTTCTGGGTCAGATACTCAGATTTTATTATTATTTCCAGCCTTGACTATGCCCAAAAGTCCAAAACTAACTATGGCCAGCTAATAATCACAAGTGGAAGGTGTGTCATGTAGATAGCAGATGCCATATGATGGTAGGCTACCTAAACTTGAACTATTAGTATTATGTAGTCAAGTAGGCCTACTGAAAGAGATTGACCAATACAATACACATTTCGTTTTACAGCGTTAAATTTCAACTCGCACATGAACCTTATAATAATATATTTGTATCTAAAAGCTGTGTCAGACGATCGAGAAACTACAGTAGAGTTCCGCGGGAGTTTACACCATGGCCACACCGTTTTCCCCCCGTTTTGTACACCCATAGATACGTTGAAAGATAAGCTACCCCGGGATTTATTGTTTTCCTGGAACGATCGGACCTCATCGCCTTGAAGAATGTGATGAGTGGATTCAATTCAGTCATCTGAATTTCTTGTCCTTTGCTCGAGTTTAATGGAGATAATTGCTCGACTGGACTTTGCACTAGGGGTGTACCAAGAAAACTACCTAAAAGGTTGGTGTAAACTCCCGCGGAACTCCACTGTAGCGCGAGTTGACTCTTGCTAGCTCATTACTATCCCCGATGCATGACAGAAGAATAATAGATATAGGTAGGCGTAGGCCTACCACCGATACATAATATTTAATATAGGAGTATAGGCCTACATATAATTATAAAATAATAATAGAATAAAATAATAGATTCTCATGTGTGAATGGGCACTAGTTCCAATAACGAGTAAATAAAATAAATAAATAAATTCACATTTAGAGTCTACCCACTCAGTAACTAAACTGATTTGCAGTGGGGGACTTTAATTTAAAGTGACTAAACCAACCCTGTAGGCTTCGAACACCATCGACGAGTGAGCGAGATTGAGTGAGTTTTGATTGGAGCTCGCTAGGAATGCCAGCGGATGTTTTTCTCTGCTTCTTACAGTCAACATAGGCCTACACTAGTCGGCTAGCCTAGTACTTAGCAGAATGTAATCAATCACAAGTACGAATCACTCATCTGTTCATGTCCGTACTGTAGGCCTACTACCGTTGCCGTCACACACTTGCATTCAGCTCTACCCTCTAGACAACTAGCTTACCCCAGCAGTAGGCCTAGGCCTTAATACAAATCAGTGGAAGCAACCGCTGAAGTTTGGTCTCTACACTACTACTACAACACACACTCCACTCAATCGGTTCATAACCCAGACCCAGGCAGTTTCTTATTAAGCCAATATTCAACAAATTAAATAAACTATGGCCAAGGCTGGGCCTATGACTTGGGCAATTAATTAAAATAGGTGGATGATAGGCTCTAACCACAAAGGTCAGTCTACAAGGCTGCATAGCCATTGAGCGAAAATTTAAGTGCGCGAAAGTTCTAGTTAGCGAAATTCGCGCACCCGATCATTCGCGCAATAGAACTTTCGCTCACTAGAGTATTCGCGCATTAGAAGATTCGCTAACTAGATATTTCGCGCACTAGACTTTTCGCGCACTTAAGGTTTCGCTTACTGGAAATTTCGCGCAATAGGCTATTCGCGCACTAGAGTTTTCGCGGACTAGAGTTTTCGCGCAACAGATTTTTCGCGCATTAAGGTGTTCGCGGACTAGACTCTTCGCGCACCTAAGGTTTCGCTTACTAGAAATTTCGCGCAATAGGCTATTCGCGCACTAGAGTTTTCGCGGACTAGAGTTTTCGCGCAATAGAACTTTCGCGCATTAGAGTTTTCTTTGCATTAAGGCGCAGCAGGATATCTGCGGTCAGGTATACTGTGTATATTGTCGGACCTGAAAACGTTCGACTCAGACCGCCTGCCAAGAATATTGATGTGCCGTTCTTGCGCTTAACCTACCGTGCTGCCAAGGGTCACCCCCCCTTCCCCCCCCTCACCATCGCCCCGTCATCATCACCGATTGCGAGCGGTTGCTTGTTAATGTTACCTGTTTGCGTATATATATCACGTATTATACATTTTGTGCTGTCAGGTGGTCCACTCCTGATAACGTCAAATGACGTTGTCACTCAATCACAATTGACACAAGTATTATTTAGATGTGGAGAAAATAGATATCTCAATCTCCCAGTATTTTAGTTTTCACCGTAACTTTACTAGGTAGTAATAAGTATTCTTATACTGATGTAGGTTAACAATACAGTGATTTATTTACAATGATGTCTCCACACAAGCAGCATGTTCACGTTATCACACCCAATTGGTTTACACATTTTATTTTATTTTATTTATTTAATGTCTATTCTATTCAGTAATATTAAAAGTAATATTCGTGTATTCCAGGTTCTTATTCGAATTATTAATGGTAATAAATCAAGATAAACGACACATACAAAAACTCTAGTTATAACAAATTTGCGCTTACGTCCATTTCGGTATAATACACAGCGCAGACAGCATATTTTTGTTATGAGTATGTAAGGTATCGGTAAGTGATTTGATTATTTCGATTATGTACTTAATAACACAAGAAGAGCAACCTTTAATTTACCACGCGCACATTACTTGGAGTTAAAATATTCAGATAATATTACTATGCTTTTTCATGGTAAATCATATGCATGTAAAATGAACCAAAGCCAACGATAGGCGGTCATTGACGGCTTGTCGTTAGAGTAGTAAACCGCGGTTCTGGCATTCAGATTTGAATCCTGTGTATAGCGCATGTTAACCATGACATGAATGCTTCTTCATAAATTAAGCACTCACTCATCGTCGCGATTTTCACTGGTGGTAAAAAAAAAAAAAATGTAAGAAGACCCGAAATATCGTCACCTTCCAAATTTGTCCAAGGTTTAAATGAGGGTTGGTCTTGTACTTTACAAATTAATATTATATATTAAAAATGGTTAGTGGTTGGTATATAAAAAATGGTTGTGATCATATGTTTATTTAATTATATTAAAATGTAATAATTTAATTAAACGACGGGATTTCAGGGGAGGCTAAGGGGGAATTGACTCGGCTGAAGCCCCCAAGCCCCTTCCCCACTATACACGGCATTAGTCTTGGCGAATTATCAATAAACAAATGCTAATACGTATTTAAAAGGGAATTTTCCTCTTTTTTTAATTTTCATCTTCTACTAAATTAGTTGACAACTTCGTAAATATGAACACATTAAATGTATTTACTTAAATAAAAATACAAATTTTGTATTTTTATTTAATTAAATTATATCAATCATCCAATTAATCTGAAGTGTTCTACTTCTTTTTTACAAGTGATGAAACACATGACATTTCTTCAAAGTAGATTACCAATAAGATAAAATTTAACAAACACAACTTGCTTATATGATTATTGTATTCGAGGATATTACGAATCGAGAGTATATACAAAGAGAATATATTAATTTTTACTTTAAAATATAATTACAAAACGTAAAACATTTTTGCGGTATATGCAGTCCACTGTTCGATGTGTCAACAATACAACAACAAATTAATCAATTTAATAGAAGTTAGTTTATGTCGTCCCGGTAGCTCAAGTGGGAAGAGCAATGGCGTGCAATGCCGCAGATCTGTGTTCGATGTCAAGTCAGGGCATACTTATATTGGAATTGCTATATCCGTAGATTATCCATAAAACTGAAGTTGGCTATAAACAAACATGTCATAATTTGTATGTACACCATACGTAAAGTAAATCGTGGATAGTAACAGTCACCTTCTGCTTGTTAATAGTAATATCAAAATACTACAATTTTGTTGTGATTCTCAATTCACAAGTAATTCTCAAGCGAAAATTGTAACGAAAACGACGCATGTCACACTATTTCGTTGTGTGTAATGAACGTAAAGGTAAGACAGTGCATGCAACGGGAGTGTACGTATCCATATGGGTATGGGTAGGTTTTATGTCAGAACGCAAATAACAACCACTTCTTCTTGGCACAATAATTTAAAGTTATTTTATCTAGTTGTCTATACGTTGGACGAACTGGAGTTCCATTATGGATTATATTCACTTTCGAGCACGTTATTGTAAGTTTATTATTCACATTTCAGCCTACAATCAGGGGTTATGGTTTAAATAACAAGCCAGCGTTTGGCGTGACGCGTGATTCTATTAAACCGCGGTTGTTGCTTTCCAAGTTCGAATCCTGGCTTGGGTATGGATGCCATGTGGCGTTTTTTTCATATTTGTAATTACCCAAGCACCGTCTCGATTACCCTCGTGGCTAAAATATGAGCGTAAAGCCCAAATATCACTTGAACAAAATAAAATGCAACAACATATTTCATAAGTCCATTGTCTTCACATAACGTGAGCATATATAATGAATTTAATATTTACACATTGCTATCTCATATATTTTATTGAGTAAGTAAAACATAATCATGGTCGTCACGATGAGGCTGAAGCGAACATTGTCATCCCCATATACACCCCAACTGAAGAAGACGCCTGCATCCACACAACTAGCAATGCTCCGGTGTGTAGCGTATCGCCTACCATCCAGGGTGGCCTGCACTAGTCAGGCGATGTTTTTGGAACGTAGTGGTTGGGACCGGTTTCGCGGACTAGAGCTTTCGCGGACTAGAGGTTTCGCGGACTAGAGTTTTCGCTTATTAGGCTATTCGCGTATTAGAACATTCGCTCAATAGACTATTCGCTAGTTTAATTCTTCGCTCGATATATTTTTCGCGCAGTAGACTATTCGCGGACTAGATTTTTCGCTGACTAGAGTTTTCGCGCATTAGATCATTCGCGCACTAAAGTATTCGCGGACTAGAAGATTCGCGCATTTAATTATTCGCTCAATATATTTTTCGCGGACTAGAGTTTTCGCGGACTAGAGTTTTCGCGGTCTAGAGTTTTCGCGGATTAGAGCATTCGCGCATTAGACTATTCGCGGACTAGAGTTTTCGCGCACTAGATCTTTCGCGCAATAGACGATTCGCGTACTTAAATTTTCGCTCAATAGATATGTTCCCGTCTACAATAGCCCAGCAACTATAACGATAGGCTAACTAGGCCCTATAACAGCAAAGTTTGGCAACTGTAACGATTAAGTTCGTTTAGGCCTACGCGTTAACTTACGTCTTGATTCGTGAAGCCATTCGAGTTACAGTAGCTTCTAACAGAGATTGCAGAAACTAATCACAATTTAGATGGGTAGGCCTCCTGCCTGCTAGCCTGGTGGGGAGGGGGGTAGGCCTATACAGAGTAATATTTTATCGTCCTGTTATATACTTAGACCAGTAATATAGGTAGACGGAGTATGACGTCATCGCGAGTGAAACCATCATTGAAACCACGTGATGTGGGGACACAGCCTTCTCGACGGGTCAATCCGCGAAAGACTGCATTGCTGGCGAGAAGTTCACAGGTTTGCCGCTAGATGATGTTAAGTGCGCGGCATTTACGTTTGACATTTGACAAAGTATGTATTATTATTTGTATTTCCTCAGAAATGATTAGTGAAGGTACTGTTAATCTTAGTTAACATATTTTTAATTTGCACTAATTGAAAATGATAATTTTTCTTTACACAACGATGTACTTTTTGTACTGTTCATACGCAGACGCTTTAAATTGCCGCGCATCCTGTCCCCACATCACGTGGTCTCAATGTTGGTTTCACTCGCGGCCGGTCGCTAGCATCGGCTTGCTCCGGCTACCTATATTACTGGTCTAAGGTTATATACCGCACACTTCCCATTATCGTTCTGGTCTAGTTGGCTAGTTGCCAGATCTAGGCCTATTATTGTAGGCCTAGACCCGATTATCGTAGGCCTAGTCTAAGCCCAGGGCTATTGTACTCAGGGTTGCCAGATGTTCAGTAGAAGAGCGCGCTAGTGGCTCGTTTCGAAAACGCCCAAAAGCGCCCTCTTTCGTGAACGTCGCTCACCAGCTAGTGTGCGAAGTTGATTGGTTTTGGATGCGCGTACGAAACAGTTCGTGAAGCATTAATTTAGCATTTAAAAGCTATTACATTACAGTGTACACACATAACATGAAAAAATAAAGTTGTGAAGACGTATTTTTATAGCACAAGAAATTTCCAATTATTATACTTACTTATAATTAAAAAGACAAATGGAATGTGAGTTGTGGCAGATTTAAAGAAAAAGATTAAGTAATACACACCTTAATTATTAAAAAACTAAAGTAAACAAATTAAATTTGAAACCATTTATCACGTACATATCATAACAATACCATAGGCACAAAGAAACAGTGCGTTAAGTATTAATTTCGCATTTGGAAGCTATTAAATTACATTGCACACAAACAACAGACAAAATAAAGTTCTAAAGACGTATCATAAAGCACAACTTTAATACTTATAATTAAAATGGCAAATGGAATGTGTGACACAATGAATAGATTGTAAATAGCCACTAGGTTATCTAATCAATGATTCACACATATTGCATGCATTTTAATATGACTATTATTAAGAATACTGTGAGGCAGTTGACAGTTTTACCAGCCCAAAAACCGCCAGTACAAGTAGGAATAGAGCCCAATTGGCGCCAAGAGCGAAATGATAATTTTACCCGCCAATAGTTTGAGTCGAGTAGCCCAATCGGCGGTAAACCGCCCAATCTGGCAACCCTGATTGTACTGTAGGCCCTAGGTCTACAATTCACAATAAACCCGAGCCAATTAAATGCAAAGCTGATGCCACTGGCATAGGTTAAGCCCTAGGGATTGTGTATCCAAGAGGCCTACCTAGGCTAAGCCCTAGGCCTAGGCGCCTAGGCTACCAACAAATATTGATAGGTTATGTTTGTTGAACGAAGACTGTAAAATACCTGAGCTTGTAGGGTCTTCTCACTGTCTAGAACCTGAGATAAGTGAATCTAGATTTCAACAGCTAAGGTGCCCTACGCCTAGGCCTAGAGGCCAAGTTGGTCTTTGAGGTTATGGTAGCTTCATCTACAGACCAAGCATAGTAATAATATTGTGTCACTTTAAACATATATTATCCTTGGTCTAGATCACTTTAAATGTGTTAATATTAATAACTACAACTGTACTTACCAGAGAACTTGTCGTTGAAATGTTGTTTGTCGAGCTGGACCGTGCATGCTTGCTTGTAGACGCACCGCTCGGAACCGCACCGCTAGCTGTACGTGTTGAATCTTGAGAATCGAACCACGCGCACCGCGGCAATTTTCAAATATAAGTTTCGAAGAAAAAAACAATATTATTTAAATATTGTTAGTTTATTTATTTATTTACATAAAATGGACTCTTTATACAGCTATGCTCCGAGTATATTACAAGTTGGTAATAGAACTAACTTAATACCTACTGTATAGAACTTACATGTATATATTACATAGGGTTTAGGTACATATTATACCAACACTCTGTACACATACATACACACATATTATACAAACACACACACACACACATACATACATACATACATACATACATACATACACACATACATACATACACACACACATACATACATACATAAATACATACATACATACATACATACATACATACATACATACATACATACATACATACATACATACATACATACATACATACATACATACATACATACATACATACATACATACATACATACATACATACATACATACATACATACATACATACATACATACATACATACATACATACGTACATATATATTATAACGCAAGCTAGGTCGCATTCATACTGATTCTAATAACCATTGGAAGTCTTATGGATACTTGTATGATACTATTGTGATTCATCTAAATTAGTATCCAAACTGATTCCAAATAACATCCATGTGGATATCAAATGGAAGTTTTATGAATACTAACATGATACTATTTGGATTCATTTTAAGTTAGTTTCCAAACTGATTCCAAATAACATCCATGTGGATATCAAATGAAAATCTTACGGATACTAACACGATACTATTTGGATTCATTTTAAGTTAATACCCAAACTGATTCCAAATAACATCCATGTGGATATGAAATAGAAGTTATTTGGATATTAATGTGATGCTATTTGGAAACTTGCACTAAATTTGTATTCCTTGGATTATAAATGGATACTAACGTGATATCTTATATGGAATCTAAATCAGTGAGTGGATACTAATAGATATAAACTAGATACTATTTAGATACCTCCGATATAGATACTATTTGGTTATTATATGGATATCAAATATTTTTACATGGGATGCATTGCTATATAAAAACGCAACAAAGATTTTATTGGAACTAAGATCCGTCTTAGTTGCATTCCCCTCCCCACACCTATACATGACTTGATCTTGTCAGCAAGACCCTGCTGCATCCCTGTGCTTTTCCAATTGCATGAACCTTCTTAGAGTGGTGTAATATGAGTATGACCCAATGGTTCACATGTAATATATAATTTTAAGGTTTAGTATACTAATGCCTTGCATGGGGCCGTATTTTGTGGAACCATATGCTCATCATGTATCCGATAGTGCAAGTTTCCAGGTGGCAGGCAGCCTTTTTTGCATCATTGTTTAAATTGTGTGGTCGTTTTTCCCCCCCCCCCCCCATTTCAACAGCCCTGACAATACAGGTTACTTGGTGGTCGACATCTGCATGACAACAGTCTCCGCATCCGCAAAAATCCTTTCCGATGTTGATTATACTTATATACAAATTTTGAAACAGAGCTGACGTCATACCTTCCTTTTAATTACGGCTATATGCTATCCAGGCGTGCTATCTTCCAGTAGTTTTACCTAATGTAAACATAAGCTATTTTCAAAATAATTCAATTAGTTGAAGAATTATAATTTGAAAAAGCAAAAACTTTGGTACTATAATTTAGATCATACTATGACATGGTGATACTTTTTTTAACTACCTACATAAATGTTATCCTAGTTATACTATTTTTAAACTATTAAAATGTTTGTAGAAGTCATTTAAACAACCCCTTTCAGACTTAACTTTTGTGTGCATATTTTCGAAATTGAAATAACAAATTTGTAATCTATGATTTTTCCTAAGATTTTAAGGATTGTTTTTTAACCCGTTTTTAAAGAATGTTGGGTGTTTTTGGTTTGTGCTGTGCTATTCAAGTGTTCAATAATATGTAGGTCCAAGCACTTTCACTTTCACTAATATATCTTTATATATTTGTTGAAACATCATAAGTTATTTGATTGTATACTACCAATACGTTGAAGTTACCATGTAGTTTTCTTAAAAAACTACACAAATTGTAAAGTTAAGAAGTCTATTAAAGAAATTTTGAGTTGACCAGAGTTATTTAAAAAAACAACAACTTACTTTGAAGTTATTTGTAATAACTACCAACACCTTGACTTTACTGTGTAGTTTTCTTTAAAAATTATAATGTCATAGAAGTTTTTTAAAGAACTTTGAGTTGGTTAGAGTTATTTAAAAAAACTACCACTTACCTTAAAGTTATTTGTAAAAACTACCAACACGTTGTAGTTACTTTGAAGTTTTCTTAATTAACTACAAAAATTATTAAATTATTAAAGTTTTTTAAAAAACTTCGAGTTAGCCGGAGTTTTTTTTTAAACTACCACTTTTCTTGAAGTTATTTGTAAAAACTACCAACACGTTGTAGTTAATTTGAAGTTTTTTTGGTAAACTACCAAAATCATGAAATTATGGAAGTTTAAAAAAAAAACTTCCAGTTGGCCGGAGTTATTTGAAAAAACTACCACTTTTCTTGAAGTTATTTGTAAAAACTACCAACACGTTGTAGTTAATTTGAATTGCTTGTAGTTTAAAAAAAAACTACGGATATGATGGAAGTTTTTTTAAATAACTACATACATCCGTAGTTATTGAAAAAAACTACCACTTTTTTTAAAGTTAATTGTAAAAACTACCAACTCGTTAAAGTTTTTAGAAAAAACTACAAAATTGATGAAGTTTTTTAAAAAAACTACATAAATCCGTAGTTCTTTTTCATAAGGGTTATTATTATTCTTGTTTTACGATCGACATTACTCGACAACTAGGTCATATTACATAGGTAGAATTATTACATCTCACATCGCTGGAGTTGTCATAATGGGAGTCCAGTTGTGGGGGAGAAATGCAAAGAGAGCCACCATACATGAGAAATAAAAAAGATACGACAGAAACGAAAAATGAGAAAATTGAGCAAGATCATTATGTAGGAACTGTACATGCATTGCAATAGCAGAATTTCATAATGTAAAATATATCTATGCATCAGAGTCCTTGTTTCATTAAAATAGAATGATGCTCTAGATAATAGCACTTGTTAGCGTTAATCTCATAAAGTGAGGTATAGGTACAACATCAGAAGTCTTTCATAATCATCTTAACGAGGGCAATCAGAATCGATCGGAATCCCAATACGAAAATCCCAAATTATGATCGCGATGCCGACAATTGTGGTTAGAACTTCAGGCTAATCTTTGTCATAAATTACATAATTTAATATACTACCCTTCTAGTTCCATCAATATACAGATTTTATTAACTTGGGATAACTTGGGATCAGATAACTTGGGAGGTTTGTCCACTGTATTGTCATATATTCCAAATAAAGTCACCGACTTTTGAGCTGTTAGATCTAACGAGCTCACTAATGGCCCCAACCTAATCTAAGTGACATTTAAGTGATTCGAGTGAGTCCGTGTAGGCCTACTAATGATCTTCTCAGAACTCGGTCTGGTTTCTTGTAACGACATCTGTGGTCGAAGTCCAGTAGTAATCGACCAGTTCGATACGGTCGAACACTCTCGCTTAACAGATCGAATGACAGTCAGACATCAAGACAATTCCAATAGTTTAATCGTGCTTTAAGATATCCCTAAATGAGACTTTAATAGGTTTTTATGCATAACGTAATGTTGAAAAATATGCAGCTATTTTAGTTTTTAAATGAAATACTATTATTGATATAAAATGAATCGAAATAACAGGGCCTGGATTCACAAAGATGTGTAACTCTAAGTTGTCCTAAGTTAGGCAAATCCTAGCTAGATAAATCAAGATAAATCATGTCTAGGTATTAATATACATTCACAAATCAAATATTATTAGTTAAATTGTTCATATTCTACTATATCTTATCTTTATAACATTGCAGAACGACATATTGGTGATTTATATCACTAAGATTTGCCTTAACTAGGACGTCTTAGCACTCACTTAGGCACCTTTGTGAATCTGGGCCCAGTTTTTTAAATAGTAACTCAATATTGCTGCTCAACATAGCAACAGTGCGAAAAACTGGCTCAATTTGATTTCAAAAAGTACTGAATACTACGTGTAAAACATATTTGGTAATATTTTAATTATCACGGTTGGTATTTCAGTTTTACTTTGTAAATAAGAAAGTATATTGTGTACTATATAAAATTGTGTATTAAAAATAACAACTTAAGTAATTAGGATGAAAGAAAAGTTTTCATCCTAGAAAGAAAATTTAAATTTACAATGATGTATAAGAAAGAAATTTTTCAGGAAACTGTGTTTAAAGAGTTTTTTTTAATTCAATTAACCCGTCAATTTTAAGAAAGTTGCAAAATATGAGGGTCCTACAAGTATATTGTGTACTATATATTATTGTGTATTAAAAATAACAACTTAAGTAATTAGGATGAAAGAAAAGTTTTCATCCTAGAAAGAAAATTTAAATTTACAATGATTTAAAAATTTCAGGAAACTGTGTTTAAAGAGTTTTTTTAATTCAATTAACCCGTCAATTTTAAGAAAGTTGCACAATATGACGGTCCTACACTCGGAGAGAGTGTACAGTTTTGGGGGAGGGGTTGGGTGAGGAAAGCTAGTATACATATTTATAAAACATAATCACTCGGTTTTTTAAAATAAATATCAGTTTTAGTAAATAAATTATTGAGTACTGGTAACAAAAAAAGAACTGCTGTTCGGTGGCATCATTTCTTAAGCTATATACAACTTTTACAGAAGAGAAACACGTATTTTTATTATTGTTATTCTAATATTTAAGGGGCACATACATATCTTCTACTTCCCTACAAAGCCTGGGTTTCTTCAGCAGTAGCGCACAATATCGTACATCACCTTTAATGGAACATTAAGCTTATTTATCACACCTTGAGTAAAGTACAGTTTTACTAAACGAGCATTTAAGTTATTTATCTAACGATTTCTATGAAACATAACCACGCAGATTAACATGCCCACAATATGACATTGCACTAATTAATTTTCTTACAAGTGTTACACGAACACATATAAATCATATATTCCACCTCCATAAATGTGTTCATTAATAAACAATACCATTTAAAATAATGGCGATATATACTTCAGCTTAATTTTGTAATAAATTTCAGTTGTAATACAATTTGCTTTCTCTTTCTAGCCCGTGATGTCTACAAATTAACGAATAGCCTATTAATTTACAGATAAACTACCAAAATATACAAGAAGGAGTTTTTATCAAATATAACCTTTAAATTAAAAAGATTTACAATAATCAATGTTGAATCCTTGACTTTTTGATCAATACGTAAAGTATCACAGGAATAAAATACCTATAGGCCTAGGCTACTGAGAAATAAATAATGTGTACGTATGCTATGTTTTTGAAGTATTGTAGCTACAATATCGACGACAAATATTTGTTGACGTTTATTAAGTGGAATAAACTTCTATACCGACAGTATACATATACTAAGTGCAAAATAACCTTTAAAATGAATATCGACGCCTTTGCTTTATGGATGTAGGTATTAATCTGAGACCCAACTCTTCATAAAATAATAATTTGAGTACCTGGACCCCTTACTTTTGCAGCTATGGTTTTCCAATAATGACTGAACAATAAAATATAAATTGTGGAGCAAATTTGAAACACCTCTTTAGACATTTCGTTTCAATTTGTACATACATAAATTTATATTCAATATTTTACTCAATGCACCAAGTAATAAGTGTGTGTTGAAGTAGATTTTACCTCTTCAAATGTTTATATTCTTGTGAAAGTCTAGGTAATTAATTCTATTATTAAACTTGTATAGTCATCATTTCTCGTAATGTAATTGAAATATTAATTGAATTGCCCGTTGCCGCCAGCCATTATACCTTGGAGGCACTTTAATCATTACGCGTTATTAAATATAATTATCAAACGTCGGAAAGTTTCCCCTGAGTATTTTCCGCACCCCCCTCCCCCCCCCTCCACCTCCCCCCCCCGGAAACGTTGTCCAACACACTAAGCAACACTTTTGTTTGACACAGAATAAATATTTACACCAGCTCTCATACATAGCACAACACTTATTAGCATTTACCTACACACAGCTGGTTATTTTCAGCCTTCAAATAACATAGATTCTATCATATTGTTAGTAGCCCTTATTGCCAAAGGGCAGCTTGTAATTGGATGTGACAGGGAGAAAACAATGAAAATAAAACACCAACTTGACATAGCTCTAGACTTTGTATTGATAATATTATTACTTGTTATTTTCTGATTGGCAAAAATAAAAACAACACTTGAACACACTGAATGTGAAGGTAAATTTCTTTGTTTTATTCTAGTTCATTTATATCACCCAACTCTGCAAAGCTCTTGAATAATTCCCGTGGGAAGTGAACACATGGGAAGTAAACATAAAACGTAATTGGTAAATCCTGTTCTATTTAATATTTAAAAACTCGCGGTTTTAAACTTTTCTTTGAACGAAATGATTTTTAAGTATAAAACATAATTCGTTATTTTGTTTATAACTACTTTCGTTAAGTCAAACATCATTAAAAAGTGTTTAATCATAAGACAATTATTTAAAACAATGATACACAATAAGTTTTCCATAAATAGAATGCAAATGAAAAATGTAGCGCAATCTAAATATAAAAGTAATGCGTAACTTGACCTAAAAATCTCATTTGCTATGAAACTATTAAAATTCAGCCATAATTTTCGCACGTTCGCACTCACTACCACGTTATTCACATTAATGTCATGTTTGCTGTTACATGCAGTTGCTTAGTATTCGTGCAAAAATGATGATTACTAAAATTAAGCAACGCGATTTTGCACTATGCAATAAAATTGGAAGTCAAATATAAGATCGCAATAGAACATGACCCTCAATATTCTGAAAATAGTTTTACGATCTTTAATCACGTGTACAAAACTTCCGGAATTGCGAACAAACAAAGCTTATTCGATCAATTCTAGAATATCCCGTCTCCATCAACAGTAACGAGCTATAATGTTGTTTGTTGATTCTCATATAAATGCGCTATCAAATAAGCGACCACTCCCTTCATAATGAAGACTTTTCCTATTACCCTCCATAAAAATGCACAGTTTTACAACTATCTATGAAATTACTAACTACCTAACTCCGTGCAGGTTTTCCATCATAGAAGTCAATTTCTTCAAACATCCCAATCAAAAATCCACCGCACTCCGCAATATACGTCTAGTTATTGAACTCGAGTCCCGCCAACTCAGCAAACCAATACAGCCAATAAAAAAATAGAAAACAAAACCGCGTACTTATCGTCCGTAACAAATCACTGGCTTTATCGGACTATCGAGCGGCGCCAAGAAAACCGAACAAGGTGTTCCCCAGGGGTTGTATCTTGGTCCTTAATACTAGTCTAGCCGATAAGAGCCATGACCTGGAATACAGGGTGCTCTTGCATGTACACACTGCTACAGGTCACAATGGATACTCTGCAAAGATGATCTTATTGTCTTTATTTAAATGTAGTGCTGACTCAATCCTATAATCCCTTACTTCTCGACACAAATTACTGGAGAAGTGTAAAGACTTTTGTTTATTTCTTTAAAATGGCAGTCTACATAATTTTGAAATGAAGCGGAGATATATATTATCTACATCTATGCATAATTTCAAAATACGGATTCAAAATGTATTTAGTTTGGTTTCGGGTAAGCTTATATTTCAGTAGGGACTTGATAATAACTGGCTTTCTTATTATATACTATTAAGTGAAGGTAATATTTGACATTGGCTATTTCATCAAAATGAGAATTGTGAGTCACCTATACATTGAAGTAATATGATACATTGAGTTGTACAGCAGCATTTTAGCTTTTTGTGGATTTATTTATACACATTTAGACTACTGATTCAAATACACATACATTTTTTTGTCGAATTCAATAACACGTCACACAATCCCCCCGTAAATATTTGAACCCAGTTCACAATTTTACTCATGCAACTTCATCGGCAATACAAACATGTAGTTTTGGTCTTATTCCTTTTAGTCTGAATATCGAAATGTTTCGTTATCTGAGTATGTGTATTTACGTCACGTTTCCATCCACTATATTTGTACTGTAAATACCGCACTGCCGATGCGCAAAGTGCGACCTGTACAGAGTGTGATTTTGACAGTAAAAAATAAAAAAAACTTGCAGCGAATGCGCACATCCCGCTATATTGTCCTTAATAGAATGTACGAACCGCACAGAATGAGCGAAAGGGCCATCTAGATATTTTTATCACATAATAGCAACACTATAAAAAGGAGTGCATGATTTTACTACCTGTTAATACAAAGTTTACGCGGTTACGAACATAACCTTACAACATTACATTTCTCTTTGATGTCTATAGAAAATTGGATTTTTATTGAGTAATAAAAGAACGCACACACTTAGAAATAAATTTGAATATGGAGTTCTGTAGTATAAAAGGATATTTCAATCTTAATGTATACTGAAAGAGGAGAAGTAGAGGGTAGTTCGTAAAGATAGCTTTGAAATAGCTTCAGTTCGATTAAATTACATTTTATACCAATTCTAGCAATTGCGTTTCAAATTCAATGGAATTTAAGCTACAACATTGTGTCTCCTTTAAAAATGACCATTGAAAACCCATAGTGACAACCAAAACACACTCATACAATTTATTGTGACCAGGACCCCATTAAAACAAATACATGTACTGACAACTGTTGATTGGATAAAAGAAAATACGTGGATCGCCATAGTAGTAGTCGATGCTTCAATCAACAGTTTGGAAAAATCGAGTGTAACAGAAAAGTAGATGTTGCAAATGTAGGCGCCCACTTCGATAATCACCGCGTACTTAAGGAGGGAAGCCACAGCAAATCTTAACTTTTAATGTATGGGACCAATCGCGCTAAAACTTGCAGACATTGTTCAGACACTTTAAAAACTAAGATTAAAAAAAATTAAAAATTAAAAAATAAATATATCCATTTTTATTTAAATTTTCATTGTTATTACAACAATACTCATGGGGCAAGCTGTAACAAGAGAACCAATAAAGATAAACTACTTTTTTAAATTTTATATTGAAGATGGATAGACATGCAACAAATAAGTGTATCGCCAGTTAGACATTGTTAATATTATGGAAGCTATTAGCTTTTAATTTCCATTTTTTTTATTAAGAAACAAATTCCTAAATTTATAAGTAGTGAATTATTTTTTTTCTCGAGTACTAATAATCATGCAGATTTCATGATACACTTTTTCATCTTAAATCTATTAAGGATAACACACACAAAAAATCATTTTTGTGGGACAAGTAGTTTGCAAGATATGATTTTCTCCATACTAAATTGTGTATGAAAAAAAGATAAGCCAGAAAGAGGCTTTAAAGTTTAGAGTTTCAGCGCAAAAACGATGTACATGCATCATTCAAATGTAAAAAAAACCATATTACATTAGTTATTTTCCTTGTTTGGGTTAAAATATTAACTCATTAAGGTTCAAAGTAATCAATGTCAAATTTTGAGAAAAAGTCGATTTTTTTAAATTTCAAGCAGTTTTTCTGTGGCTTCCCTCCTTAACTGTACCCTATAATCACAACATGTGAAGAAAGGTGGCTCGTTGGCATCCCTGCTTCCAATGCAGAAGGCCCCGGGTTCAAATCCCGCTTCAGGCAGAAGTTTTTAACTTCTAATATGGATTCAATTCCATTACTTCTTGGCTTAAGAATAAGTAAACGGTGACTTTGGAGCCGTCCTAGCAACGAAGCACTCAATAAATTCAAAGTTGTTCTGAATCGGCCTTGTTGATTCTGGCATTTGTCCGCAGGTGTTCGCACTGTCCAATCACTGATTCACATGTTTCGTAATTGAAATATGATAATATCGATCTTTGATTGGTTATCGCTCACTCGTCGATAGTGTTCAAAGCCTACAGGGTTGGTTTAGTCACTTTAAATTAAAGTCCCCCACTGCAAATCAGTTTAATTACTGAGTGGGTAGACTCTAAATGTGAATTTATTTATTTATTTTTATTTTATTGAGGTTTAAAATGTTGTTTCAATTTCATGTTTTTCATTGTTCGTATCAATTCCACATGGACGCTGCAATATGAGTATTGTTTTGTAAACAATTTCTAACCAATCAATATTTTCACTGTTCAAGCCGATTTTTATCGCTATTATTAATTGAATACAATACAGATTTTCCCAATAGGGAAATCGATTCCTATTGTACTAGTTGCTACATTACACATGCCAAACGTGGGCACAGTACTAACATTCGCTATTAATTATTGATCTGTTATTGTTGGATTCATGACTGTTACAAATCAACCACCATACACATAATGTAATAAAATAAAACACTCCAAATTTTAACAATCTCTCAGCGAAATTATCACTGCAGCTATTCTAATATAAATCCGGTAAGTCAACGAACTTTTTCCGGAATTAAACGATTACTCTTCGTTGAGTCAACGAAATCAATGAGAAAAACTGTGACTGTTTGTTTAAGTATCCTCAAACAGGGCGGGGTTTTCAAATAAGCGGTCGAATATACGCCTAGGGGGGCATAATAGCGGTCTTTTATATGTGATCTCACAATGCGCAGTCTTAATCTAGTTCTACATCTACTTGAGTCTCAGTTTAAGGCAGGTAGGTATATCTTCATATATCCTAGTCCTACATACTGCACCTACCTACTGAGGCCAGACCATTGTACATATATAAATAATTGAATCCTACCTGTTTCGAAAGCGAAGTTTTACATAATTTAGTCAGATATAGTGTCTACCACTTTTAGAGTATAAGGCTTACTTGTGTTACGTAATGTTGCTAGGTTACATGAAAATTCAACAGGGTTAAAACGGTGAGTCTACTTTCCTATGGATGTGGTCACTTTGTTGTGCAATTTGGTACTCTCTTAATTAAAGTATGTCCTCAGAGACGGATGTTTCTCTTCCACACAAGCCTTGACGAGTCAGAAATCATAGTTTTCGCGCGGTAGCTGGACACACAAAGTGAAAGAAATATGGTAGAATGTTTACTCGCGAGCAAGGTCCGTAAATCCCCTGACACAAGTCTGTTGAACCGGAAATTGATTGGTTCCGACTTGGTATATAGACTCTCGATCAAAAGAACGTCCCTCAACCCTTGTCGATATCGATTATATTTACCTCTGGGCCGACGTCGGTTGCGTTCGCGCTTGAGACGAACTCCCTGAGGAAGCCATCGAGCTCGGTGCCTTCGATGTACCCGTTTCCTGCAACAAATAAAACATCATTACTACCGTTCCGAGTACTTTGGAGACTCATAAACACGTCTTGACAATAAACTAGCCCAAAGGGGAATTATGGTGAAAAGATGTCGTAGCTATTGCCGTCTTGTTAGAGCAAAGAACGTTGTTATCCCGTGTATCATATTATAATACAACATACAAAAATGACTAAAGTACATAAATAATAAAATAAATACAGATATGAAGAAATTCATTGTTTTATACAATGTAGACTGAACGCTACATATAATATACTTCCTAACATCTAATCCATCCCTGTAGTATACTATTCCTAATATACCATTTCCAAAATTGATCTAGGACCCTTAGATAGAATTGATCATGGTCCCCTAAATCTTCAATGACAACAGTGTTCTGTTCAATAATAAATACTAGTTTTCAACTTGTATGTCACAGTTCATATTTAATTGTTGTGCATTGTTGTCATTGAAGATCAGTGGATTGTTTTGCCTAAGGGTCCTAGATGAATTTTGAAAATGGTATGAGTATGAGTATGATCTTTATTTTTGAGGTTTAAGCTTACGCTTTTTACAACCTACCTTATTTACTATGTTAATTAATTTGAGTACAATAGTTCAGCATTTCTGCTCTAAGATTAGATTAAATTAAAACAAACAAAAAATATTATTACGCTTAGGACTAAATATACATGTTAACTACTACATATGTTGTTAATATCTAACATAACAAAAAATGAATATATATATATATAGGCAGTTGAACTAATGTCTTTTACAAACATTATGATACTGGTAAACTTGTTTTCCAAACTTTACAGAAATGTTTAAATGTCAAAAAAATCTTGTTTTAAAAATTTACCTCTCACACGGATTTTTATATTTTCGTCAAGAAACCGACTTTCAACGTTGATGTCGGTTTCCGCCAATAACGAGCCAATTACAGCTACGACGCTCGTGGAGCCTAATAAGGCGCGGGGATTGGTAGGCTGGGTGTGACGTATTATCGACACTTTCCAATTTGTCACGGAGGCTTTAACACTGATCGGAGGGAAACGCATTTTTGATGAGCGATATTGACGAAGTGTTTCCTCTTATGACTTTATCGGGATCGGGATCGCAATCGTAGATATATTAACACATTTGCCTTCATAAACTTGATTGCGACATTGCGACATCAGGATTTGAGTTATGTTAAACAGCTCTCTTACATGATAACTTCTAACTATCTTACCACCACCTAATATACCCAGTTGGTCACCTGAAGTGGGGCACATCAGTAAAAATGGTGTGTACATGGCAGTATCAGGGTTTCATACGGTAAATTATTATGATAAATATTCTATTTATTATTAATATTATTAATTTTAAGCAATAATTATTAGTAACTACAGTAGACCCGAGAACTAAGTTATAGTAGGAACTACCCACCCCCTACTCGACTCTAGTTGGTACAGGGGTAGATGTTAATAATTGATTGATTATTGTAATTGTTGTAATACAAACATACTCGGTAAAGCCTGTGATAATATGTTTATGTTTTTATGAGATTAAGTTTATGGAAATAATTTTAATGGTATTCTCTGATTGTTAAAAGATGAAAGCTACATATAATTTTGGAATTGACTGTATTAGGTGATCAAGAAAGCTCCCTAAAAGTTTAAGTTGTTAACATGTTTAAAAATTTGAGGATATTACGTTTCCTTTGTTTTATAATTCCAAAATACATCCTATTCCTTGCCAACTTAACGTCACGAAAGTTCTTGATATTAAAACCCCAAAGTTTCCCATCCTGAGTGAATCTCTCCACTGTGTATTGTCGGCACGTCTTTCATCCCATCCAGCCTTCTACTAACTTGAAAACTCCCAAATGTCTGTGGCGCATATTCAATAATAAACTGTCAAACAAAATATCTCCACTTCAAGAAATCTTGCATCTATTTACGAGCGAAAATATTATAAAACAGAGTCAACCACGTCGTCCTTTCAATTTTCAGAGTGAAAAACGTAAGTTCCCAAGGCAAACACAACATCAAAGTAATTTTTTTGAAATGATGTAAGACATTTTCAAAAACTTTCAAAAGATTAAAGTATATTTGTTTAGGTTTTGCCGAATCATAATCTAGAAATGCATGGGAAGTATTTGAAGCGTAGTCTACAAAATATCCAGTATTCGCTCCCAAAGTTGATACATGGGAAAATATCCAATACTGATCTGTTTACATTACTCCGTTATCGGCAAATTGCAAACGCAAATCTATTGGTTTTAGTTTAAAATATCGTTTGAGCTTCATGTGGCGGTTTTACTAGTTGTTTTCAACCCTGCCTCTGGTAAAACACAAAACCAATTCGAGAGGAAGTTATTTTTATCGATACTTTTATAGGCATAGCTAAATTACTATGACACTTTAATCTTTTACTGTGTGACCAACAACATAAAGACGAGATAGAGAGTGAAAAATAAAAATATTTAAATAAACACCACACGGACATTATCATAACAACCAGTGTTGATATAACGTAATTTAACAGGTGCGATCACTCATAGTCATACACTTTTCGACGTATGTTTTGTACATTCTTATAAACGCATCAAAACCATGATTTTAATATATTATCGGTGATTGTTGTCACCTCGTACGGCAGACAGAGCCATGAATGAATAATCTTGACTGTTGAAATTTAAGAGTCTGTGGCAGCAGGTCGTGAGAATTTAAAGATTTTTCTTCGCAAAACAACTTGTAAAATCGAAATTGTGAGATAATATACAAGACATGTATTATCATGTTCTAACATCTTTCTTGTGTACTATCCCACAATTTCGAATTTCGAAGTTTTTTTTAAAGATAAGAACAGAAAATCTTACATTTTCACCTCTGCCGCCACAGACTTAAAAGTTCACACTTTTTACAACCGTTATTTTCTATATTAATTAAAATAAACTAGTATTTCTTTTGTACTTTGGACCTATTCTACCTCACGCTCAGACGGGGAAAAAACTATTACTGATTATTATTGTTATTAAAGAAATTGTTCTGGCCGTATTGTGATGGTCTATTTTCATCTTTAGGCACCATTTGTATTCTTAATTTTGTTTAGTTTATAATATAAATTGTATTTTGTAATAAGTGTTCTGTATAAGTGTCATTTGTTTCTATTTTCGTTTTGATACAAATTGTTTGTTATTCTGTGTCTTACGGCAACAGCTATGGCTGCAGAAACCAATAAAGGTTGTTATTATTATTATTAAATTGCATGTTCAGCACGAATTCAGGTTCCATAGAATGAATCAAGATCTCATAAATTAAAGATGAAACGTCCAAATCCAGTGACGACAAATTGAATGCAAATTATGTAGTTAGGCGAACGTCGTAGACAGATTGCTCTGATTGGCTTAGAACTCGTGTCGTGTTACAGACGGCGTTGACACTCATTGTCAGGCGATCTGGCTGCGTCGTTGCGATGCAAATCTTCTCCGTTCGTTGTTATTAACACTTTTAGAGGGATTCCCGCCCAGTTGGGAAGACGACGCGGCAAAGACGGCGAAGACATTAGGCCAATCAGCAAGACGACGTAAAGAAGAGAGCGAAGACATTAAGGACGGTTGCTTTGACGCTCAATTATTGTGAATGTGAGGAGGGTAAGTCTGTGAGAATAAGAAAAACGGAGATGGCTTAGGGGTTTCGCTGTGAAATTTAAAATAAAATTTCACCTCAAATTAACTTTTTGTTTCATGATCACGAATTGTGTTATTTTCCTGCCCCACTAGAATACTTTTTTTATTTTGGCAATTCGATGTTTCCATTTAAGTTTCTTTTATTCAATTTAAATAAAAACGAAGCAACGAAAGTCGAGTAAATTGTTTAAATTTATAACCTACATAGGGTTTGATCGTTGCATTCAGGAAACCTTGAATAAATAATTTAACTGAACAAATCGGGTAACAGAACATATCACCTATTATTTCCTCACACTGTTATCTATACATTAAACGAATAAAATTTCGCCTCTCATCTTTCACATTCTTACCAATATTCTACCCTTTTGCATGCACGAGGTTTAAAACAAAAACAATCGTGACTTTAACACCCGTCACACCTACCTAATTTCTAACCTACATTATTCCACTTCTCACAATCCGTACGATGACAAATCTCAGTATTGCATGTCTACACGAAGAAAACTCCATAGAAAGCCTCTCTCTCACAACTTGTGTGATAAGTACAGTGCTGGTTGCTAATTAATGCAACACCGAATAGCGTGTGACAATAATTACTATAACGACGATATCTTAGTCCCGTAAGAGCTCAGAACGGCAGCGATGAGAGGGGTTGTTGTGGGGGGGGGAGGAGGGGAAGGGGGTTACATTCAGCTCTGCACGGACAAGGGTCTGAATAGAACTGACGAGCACACCACGCGTTCAGGTGTTTTAGAGAAATATACTTTCACATAAAACTGAGACAATGTATAAACATCATGTGTCATCAGCTAGGATTAGCTTTTCTTGCTGTTTGGTTTTGTTTCTGTATTTCTCTCCCTTTCGTTCTTTTTCTTCGAATGATGGTATTACTTTTTTTCTAAACACCTGTGCATTCTTATGGTTTGCAAATTTCTTAATTAATTTTTTGTGTATCTTCCTTTATAACAATACTTTATTCAATCTTTACCTTATCATAGTAGTTTTATTTTGGTATTCTATTTCGCTCAGAGTTTTATAATTGCATTTAAAATTGTATATTTATATGTATTGTCCTCATTGTGTAAATTATAGGATAAACAATAAATAAGTAAAATATCAGTTCTAAATGGGGGACCAGGATTCGAGTCCCAGTCTTGGTTGAATTATTATTGGTGGGGCGTGGTTGTGGTGCCCCCCCCCCCTTTAAAAAATATATTCCTGGCTACGCCACTGGTTTCTTTCAAACATGGGGTAATAACTTGTTTGGGCCAGGGTAGGTGTAATCAAATCCGTCCGTAGAGTCTGGTTTTCAGAACACATCATCTTCCAAGCGGGAGCTAACACGGAGCTTATGAGAACCGTATTTACGAACTTCATTAAAATTGAGCTTTAATTAATGGGGTGATTATAATTCAAGGTGATTCCAGCGCGGTTGCCAGGTCGCATCGCGCGGGGATGCGACGTTGCTACATTTCCGACACACACAGTGTTAGCTTTGAGGTGGATTGAAGGCGACAGATGTGGCAACAGTGTTTGTTGAGTGAGGTGTTGCCAGATTTCGGATACATCAACTCTCGTCGATAAAGATGGCAACAGTGGAAGCGCATGTGTACAAAATTTGCTGTTGTCACGTTGTTTTTCCAGCCGCTGTTTCTTTTCAACCTATTCCATTCCTACCGTCCAGCGGCAATTTCATATAAAGGTTACTTGCCAGAACAAACTAGAAATGTTGCTGGAATACAAGTTTGGTGCGTATCCTGCATATTTCTGGTGTTCTAGATATCGTGTTTATGATGTAAAAGACAGGCACAATTACACAACACTTTGCCTTTATGAGTAGGCCTACAATTCAATTTTTAAATAGTTTACGATAAAACTAATGCAATGTAAAAGAAACGTTTCAATTTAATTACTATCCCTTCCAAAATAATCTTCTTTATTGCTTTGTCGAGGCCGCACAAATCGGTGCTACAAACAAAAAATAAACAATACAGAACCGAGTGTTCTGTATCGGCAATTTATTATTTGTTTTACTTCTTCAAGAGGTTGATATTTTAAAAGACCAACACTTGTCACCCAGATGGGACAAAGTGTGTGAGTTTTTTTTTTTTTAGACTGAGAAGTTTGTTTTGAGAGAGTCTTAGAAAGTTGTCCAATGACGGATGGTCTCCTCGAAGTTGTATATTTACAATTCAAAATGTGTCGCGAATGTCGTATATGTTTGTGTGGGGTAAATGTTTGCTGAGAAGCAAAGCAAAGGATGTTCTGTTTGCTGACTTGACCCATAAGGACTTTAGTGTTGGGCATGTGTTGTGTTTGTGAAGACGTGATTGAGCGTCTAAATATATTATGGAGGAATACAAATATTTTTACAAATGTATCCTAAAAGTCAGAATTGCCTCATGTTACATCAATCCTAAACCTTTTTGCACTTATACAGATTATATACACACATTTATCCATGATCTCGCTATTGATATCGTTTAATGTTTTTTTTACTTGCAATAAACATGCAAATGGAAATGAAAATCACTAAATTAACGTTCTAAGATAATGAAAAATTAATTGATACCTGAGATTTGTTTTTGTATAAGTTACACAATGGATTAATTAAAATACTTTCAATTATTGTCATTGTTTTAAATTATTGTTATTTCTGAAAAAGAAAAATACTTTATTGAAATACTTATAGGAATAACCATCGTAACAATCGTTATATTTGACAGTTATAAAATTCGTTATTTAACTGATACAAAACGAGATCTTCTGAATGTCCAATCACTGATTCATATGTTTCGTACTTGAAATATCGATCTTTGATTGGTTATCGCTCACTCGTCGATGGTGTTCGAAGCCTACAGGGTTGGTTAAGTCACTTTAAATTAAATTCCCCCACTGCAAATTAGTTTAGTTACTGAGTGGGTAGACTCTATGTGAATTTACAATTTTTATTTATGTAATAACTTTTCCAATATCAGCGTTTAAGATATCCATAAAATACAGATAATTCTGCCTATTTTAATAATACGAACTAATCATTAGCAACAAAAAATATACAGTATACAGTATACTCGCCCCTTTGACTTGACAACGCCAGCGCAACTAGTAACTGTCTGCTTGAGTAATATACTAGTGATCGTTAATGTTAAGAACCCCCTGGGGCACCGTTAATTATCCTAATTACATTATCAAGCCATCACACAGCCACTTACGATAATAGTTAACCGTTAGTAATATTTTAGAAAATTACAATCCTCTTATCACTCAATAATCCTAATTAGAGAAACGCAGATGCCAGAGTTTCTATAGAGAAGTTTAATAGATTATACGTGCAAAGCTCTAAATTAATGGATATATTAAACCGATACAGAATATTCAGAACCCATCTAGAAACTACATAATTTGATATTTCATCACGAAATTTAACAGATTCATCAAGTTAACTGGATTTGTTGAGAAATTGAATATGAACAGTCTGTTCGAATTTATTTCACCACTGAATAGATACATGAAAGTTATTGAATAAACATATGTTACAATGAAGATCTTTAAGAAGTTAGACAGATAAGCAGACCGCATCATCATCACTTTGAACATACCATAACATGTAAAATAGTTTATTATGTAAATAGTTCCCTCATATAAAGAAATTAATTTACAACGCATTTTCGAGGATGCAGATATGTCTCCTACAGTGTTGAGATAAGTATAGACATAAAAATATATAGGCTACTCCCAACGTTAAAAATGTAAAGTAGGGCAAATTTTATGAATGAGATAAAATAATTAATATTCACACATACTAGATTAAAATAATATACACATCTAAATAGAAAGACACATAAATAATTCATTTTATCGTAGTGATGTTGATAATATTGCTGCTAGGATTAAAAACTCGTGATTAACATTGTTATGTTTGTGACTTGGACACAAATAAAATGCATCGAAATTAAGTTATTGGATCAATAAACATAAATTAGTACATGATAGTTCTGTTCTTTAGTTAAATTATAGTCTAAATACTAAAAATGAAAACATCTCCAAATCTCTTCAGGGTGTTGTACGAGGCAAAGGGACACTATTTTCCGCCCGGTCTTTATATAAACCCGAAAACCATTACAAATACAATTCCCCACTCGGATACTTTTATTTTCTTAAACGTCTTCCCGTCTTTTCGTAAAAACCGCTCGTAATAAGCAAGGAATTTAATGTGTGCGAACGTTCGTTCAAGTGACATTTCTGCTAACCGCTCGTCCTCTGATTGTAATTGGTCGAGACCTAGATCGATACAGAGAACTCTGTCGGCCGGCTAGGCAACAAAAGCCCGGGCCACGCGGCATAGAGATACTCCCCGTTCACGCTCCACGCACACGCACACGCACACGCACACGCACACGCACACGCACACGCACACGCATTGTGCTGTTTCCTTATTTTGGTTTAGTTGTGTCTTGAATCGAGATGCCCAAATACATTATTGCTTGGAGAGTTTATGTGTGGTACTTTATGTTCTAGTTATAAGACATTAATTGTGTACTTAATGCTTTTCTTCAAGTAGCCAAGCGTTATTTAGAGATGGCTAGAAACAATAATAATAATAAACATATAATAATAATAATCCAATAAACACAATAAGAAAATATGATACAGGAAGGACACGGAATCATGCGAACAGGGCATGTCCGCATGGTTTCGGGTTAAATTTTGCGCAGTGTGTCTGTCATTTTAAGAGGCTTCAAAAGACCGTCCCTCATTTTTTTCCCATTTACCCCTTTACGTGCGATTGTTTTTCCTAGTTTGCCTTTCCTCCAGCTCCCGTTCTCCATCGCAATTTAATATAACGGTTTACTACGTCAATAAACACCAAATTATCAAATAACCTAACAAAGAGTGAGCATGTTTGTCCCTCTTTCTAAATCAGTATTATAACTAAATAAAATGTACATTAAATAAAGAAATACAGAAATAATAACTATAAAGTTATTACAGTCAATGGTTTCATTTCGGACGCTTGTGCCTTGCGCTAAAACAAGACTGTCCAAGATGGGTGCATGGTTGTGGTTTAACTCCGAACCCCTCATGGGACAGGAATGTGCCCCTAGCACCGGCTGGACCACACATTCCAGTGTTACCGATGTCGCCAGTGCTAAAGGGGGCCAGACACCTTGAGTGCTGCATGTGGCTGCGACCCAGTGTGGATCAAGGAGTGGAGGTTTAACGTATAGTGTGTCTGGAAATGTGACGGTTTGAAGTAGAGTAATAAACCGAAAATTTCAAGGATTAGGATAATGCATGTAAAACAATTAAATCGTAGATCATATAAATTATTAGATAGTTTAATTGTCATATGAATTAGGATTGACGACTTGCATTATGCAGCAATTGTAAAGCTGAAATCTAGAATGGAACAAATATGCAACGTATAGTTGCAGATTTATTCGAATACGTATGTGACTAGTGAACACGTGCTAAAAATCAACGAACACTCAAGGAAACTCCTTTCTTGAAAAATTATAATGAATCAAATAAATAGAAATATTCCTGTACTTCCAAGTACTTCCACAGCTTGTTGATCTTCAAGAACCACTCTTCATTTCTGGCGAAAATCCGTTGACTAATCACTTACTTTTTGGAATTGATCAGAAAATGTGTTGAGTGTGTTTTAAGTTCTCTAATTTGACTAAGGGCCGGTCTTACAATCTCCTAATAGGAAAGTTATTTGTAACAATAAAACTATTTGGAGGATTTCAAAGGTTTTGATTGGTGTTTGCCATTGGGAAAAGAATCTATTCGACGAATAAGTAGTTATTGGGACATTGTAAGACTCGGCCTAAGTATAATGGCACTGACTGGTAGACAGAGAAAGAGATGGGAATGGGTACATCACAAAGCTCGAAGATAAGACGCAATATCAGCCAAAGCTTGAGATTGTGACGTCATATCAGAGCGTCGCGACGTCTGTGACGGCGTCGTGTGATCGTCTCGACGCCGCAGACATGTGTGAGTTGCCTCTAGGCGGGCGGGCGTGCGGTGGAAATAGACGCCTGTGTAATCAAAGTGATACGGGCGAGCCCAGCGCGCAGCCTACTTCACACCGCTAGCAACTTTTAAAACCAAAATTGTTAGAAAATAGCGCAGCTATACATTATCAAGGTCGTTACAGATAACCAAACAAATTATCTACAAAATTATTTCGTTTATAACTCTGATAATTGAAATATCGTCTTACTTTCGGATTTTATCCAAACGTAATTTATATTGCACATATTACAATATTCTTCCGTTTTCAGTATAGAGGACTCAAAACTAACATAGATACCGCTGCTAAGCAGCCTCCTTTCAGCGCCATTGATAAATAATAACAATAAAACAACAATGAAAATTGACAGCTAGACCACCCCTAATAGAAGTTTATTTTCTTGCCACCAGAATGCATCTAGTCTATTTTGAGTGCTCTATAATAACTAGCTCTGCTATCTTCGCATTATAAGTTGTTTAAAAGATACGAACATACACTCTTAAATTATAACGCTTTGGTGCAGTAAACTCTTACATATAGGGCCAGTTTGAAATCTACTAATAGGAAAGATATTTGTAGCAATTTAGCTATTTGCAGGATTTCAAGGGTTTTGATTGGTGGTTGCCATAGAGAAAACAAGCTGTTCGACGATAAGTAGTTATTGGGACATTGTAAGGCCCATTATTACAATGTCCTAATAACCATTATTCGTCAAATAGATTGTTGTCTCCATGGTAACCACCAATCAAGGGTTGAAATCCTCCAAATAGCTTAATTGCTACAAATAACTTCCTTATAGGGAACGTGCAACTGACGTAACAGCCGAACTACAACAATGGAATAAATGAATTGAACTGGTGGACAAACAACAAACTGTCAAAGTAATATCTTTGCAAATAATGAGGAGAAACAATTAGTTGTAACGATAGAAACTGCTTGCCAGTTAAAATTTATGTTCAGTAACTATCTGAAAGTTTGTAAACGTTCTGAACGTTTGTTTTTCCACCTTCAGAACTTCATATTTTTTTTACAGCTTGTTTGTCCAACGGTTCAATTAATTTGTTTCATTGTTGTGTTTTGGTGTTGTGCGTACCCTATTAGAAAATTGTAAGACCGGCCCTTAAACTGGACCTAATTAAACCAATAATGAGTAGCTAGTAATTACTGGACGACCAATACATCACCAATCATAACCCTACAACAGATACTGCAAAGCCTGCATCCAATCAGACCGCGAGTGGTATTTGAACACGAGACGGCTGCAATGGAGATTGATGGCAGCGAATTAAACGCGGCGCGCTAACTACATCTGGCGCCGATGTAGGACAGCGCGTTGCGCGTTGACGCGACGACGCGAGCTGTGTTATTCGATGATTGATGAGATTACACGCGGGTATTACAAATAAGAACAAATCAGAAGCGTGTTTCGACAGACAGACGTAAAAATAAATAGATTCGTGTTGCAGCAATGTTTTCACCCTTTTTACAACGTTGCTATACAACATGTGCGTGATGTACTTGGGATCTATTTTTTCAGACAGTCTGTCCAACCAGTACACTCGCTGGTTTATCTAATCTTCATCAAGGATAGCACCAAAACCTTCCAATTATTTGGATAAGACCCGGTTTCAATCGGTCATTAACGTTAGCTGACGGTCCGTTATCTGCATAGGGTTTGTTTGGTTACAGATTACGGACCGCCAGCTAACAGGCCCGTTAACCAATTGAAAACCGGGCCTTATTCCATGTTTTGCCCATTGTGTGAATGACGAGATTAAATATCTGCTGTAGTTTGCTTATCGTATAGCCAACTGACATGTTTAAATACTTGTTTCAAGGTGGAGAAGGTTTATAAATAGATTTGTAATACATTTTTATTTATAAGCTTTGCTTAACGTGCTCTTACTTTAGCGCAGACTTTTCAAGCATAGAACTAACTAAGAGCGTGTTCTTGATAATTAAAAATACGCAACAGTAACAAGCCCCTTCTTTGGTACCTTACATAGGCTACGGGTTTTGTTTAAGGTCTATAGAAACTGAAGCGTATAACCCGAAGAGATATTTATAAAGAAGATATGTTTAATGCACATGATGTATGTCCACTGTGGTACAATCTAAAGACCTCGGCACAAACTTCAGTTGGGTTTAAGTTGGAAAAAACTGTTATGTAATTATATTTAATTTACATTGTCAACTCGATAACAAGGATTCCGTTCCTTACGCGAGCTTCCCATAACAAGGTTTTCAGTTTTTTTGTATGTATAAATTATATTTTGTTTTCTTATGGTTCATTAATGTTTATTGTTTGTATGTACTGGTTGAAGTATGTTCGATTTGTGGGAACAAAACGATCTAAAAATTGAATTGAATTGAATTGAATTGAATTGAATTGAATTGAATTGAATTGAATTGAATTGAATTGAATTGAATTGAATTGAATTGAATTGAATTGAATTGACTTGGTGGAGATCGGACCCATAATATTCCGCATTGGAGTATCGCAGTTACCGCTGACCCGCCCTGTCTATCTATACTCTTTAATACTTTCCTGCACAACACTTCTATAAAGACGGTTGGAGAAAGTTTACACAGAGAGCGCGGCTCAACGACAGACAGACAAAACAAACATAATACCAACTTAAACTAGTATTGGGATGTTTCTTTCCTGGGGCTCGGAAGTTGGGTGGCTTGATGTGATCTACGGAAACAATCATAGACGTTGAAAGGAAACATAACCAACATTGATGGCGTATTGGATTTTTTGCTGACGTGTAAACTTTTGTCGGTTTTATGGTTCTTGATAATTTGGTCGAGGCAACTAGAGAAAACTTATTGGAAATATGCGTGATTGATTTGATGTACTATTGAGGGTGTGACAAAACAAATAAACATCGTTTTAAGAAACTAGAGAGTATGTGTAATTTTAGGTTGAAGTTTATCTGAAAGAGAACGGATGATTTGGTCGAAACTATTGTAACTGTCAACCAATAAACATTGTTAAAAATATATAACATTGGTGGTAGATTTTATGGAAGACAGACGTAAATATATTATAAACAAGTTGTTTTAGAAGATATCCGGTAAAAAGAATATTCACAAAATAATGAACACTTTTTGAAAAAACTGATGCGTTGACAACTTAAAACAAAATGTAGCACTAATCGTACTGGCGACGAATCCAGCAAAAAGTCTTTAATATAACATCTGGCTATTGTTTCTCCCATAAAATCCTTCACTACAATTTTTGCAGCAAACAAAACACCCGTTGAAGCTGTTTCGAGATAATTTAACACAAACGTTACATTCGAGATTGTATTTCCACGGGTAACAACATTTTCCAGCTGTTTCGTGTTAACTTGTGAGAATGGTGTAACCGACGGTCTTACACCATTACGGTCTGGTAGTTTGCCAGTGATACCAACGTGAACATGGGGATAAATAGCGTCCGTGGTCATCGTTATGTTGGCTGAACTCTGATAGACAGAAACCAGAACGGGGTACAGGACCGCAGAATATTTTCAGTTTTCACTGTCACTACGTTTATCAAGCGGACTGGGTTCGGACTGACTTCAGTACGCACTGAGTTCGGAACCCGTTTAGCAAGCGTACTTCAATCCGGAACTCCTCCTTTTAAACCCTGTCCCGAGTCCTAATAAACTGGGCTAGAAGTTCGAGCTGAGGTGTTTATCAGTCGAACTCGGTGCGCACTAAACTCGGCTCGCACCGCCAAGTGCGAGCCCAGCCCGCTTGATAAACCTAGTGTGTAATCATACTGTAATAAGACTGTAAACAGACTGTAAAGATACTGTAATCTGACTGTTATCAGACTGTAATCAGGCCGTAAATAGGCTGTAAGCAGACTGTAATCAGGCTGTAAGCAGACTGTAATCAGACTGTAATCAGACTGTAATCAGACTGTAATCAGACTGTAATCAGACTGTAATCAGACTGTAATCAGACTGTAATCAGACTGTAAACAGGCTGTAATCAGACTGTAATCAGACTGTAATCAGACTGTAATCAGACTGTAACCAGGCTGTAATCAGACTGTAATCAGAGAGTAATATCTCAATATTTTCACTGTGCTTTTTTTTAAATGTGTTCATATATAAATTCAGTCGTGCATCATCGATCATTACCGGAGCTGTTCGGCTAATAAAAATGATTGATCTCGGTTTCGCATGGGGAAGCAAGCTGCTTGATGCGATCGCCATTACGATAATGAAAAACCTCGGCCGCAGACGTTTAAAAGATCGGCGAAAAAGAAAAAAGTGTTTGATTTACATTACAATTCAGCCAGCGGTATAAATTTTGACCTTTACATTAACTGAAAGTCTCCTAGACAATTGACGGTTATTTTAATGGATAATTTCAAAGGTTAAGAATGATTTAAAGGCTGTGAAAAGTATTTAATGTCGAGGGATATGTGAAATTTAAATCAGTAACTTTATTCTTAGAGGTCAGCTAAATCGATGATTTGGTTTATGTGAGATGCAATCTATAAATATATTTGCGTATGGAATGATATAGAATGTAAAAAAAATCGAAACTTTTCTTAGATGTCAGCTAAATCGATGACAATTAGTTTGTGTGAGATTGAATCGAATCTACAAATATATTTACTTATGCAATGATATAGAATGTAAAAATCGAAACTAGACGTTCTTATAAAAAACTCTCTGTTTCCAAATAATTATGTAAATAATGATTAGAATATCAGACTATTTATTGATGAAATAGTAGTGCAGGCGTGCACAGACTTCTTAAAAGACATATAAATATATGTATTGGCAAATTCACAGTTTACGAAATAGATTACGGTATTTTCACCTTTACAAATAGTATTTATAGACAAAATTATTATCAATATTTTTATTTTTATTCGTTATATTTACTTTTCTTACGCACAATTTATTTTCTCAAGTGGGAATAGCGAAGCTACATTTTATGCGTTCTATAGAAGACTGTTCGAAAATACATTCACAAAATAATAGAATCAGTAAACTCCGCTCCGTATATACCTCCTAAGTTACTCAGTAACGACTCTACAATTCTGTCTTGTCGTAACACTAGTATATATTTTCCAGTACGGCTTCAGTGTCGGTGCTCAAGATTTCCCTCGACCCCCAAAGTGGCAACCGTTGAACAATAAATACGGTTGGCAACATGTGTGAGATGGCATCCTACGCGACACGGAATATTTGTCTCACCCCCACTCTCCCCCCTCCCCCTCCCCCTCCCTTACGACATGCCCTGGCGAGTGTAGCCCAAGGTGTCGTGAAACGCGACATATCCCGAAATGTGAGACACTTACGTGAGTCAATGGGAAACAACATCCACCTGATGTTGCAGATTTGAATTGAAGGGTTGCCATTGTTACAACCTATTCTACCTTTCTCCTGTGTTTGTAGTACGGTTGATAACATTTGATTATTATTATAGAGCAATAAGACCAAATACAAATCAGATTCTCAAAAAATCTGGTGAAATTTCTCCATAAAGCAAACAATATGCTTTTTCTCTAAAAACTAAATGACTAAAAATTTATTTTAAGAAATCCTCCCCCCAAACCCCCCATTAAACCGAGCGTGCTACAAAATTTCCTGTCCATGTTTAATCTCCCCCCCCCCCCCCCCCCCGAAAATATATTCGTGACTTCGCCACTGATGTGACCTGTTTTTATAATATCTTATTATCTCTTCTGTAAAAGTTTTCAATTTGTCATATATTTAATAAGTCATTGCTGACAGGTAATTTAGAGTAGACTACGCCAATCCTACCTAGTACAGACAAGATAATTATTTCTGATCTCCTCTCCTCTCATACTCCTTCGTTACCATAAGTGAAACAGAATAAGATTATTAACAAGAGATATGATTTCTGGATAATATAATGAAGTAAAGCTGACAAAAGACGAATTTCTTATCTTTCTCATAAATGAGACGACATTTAGATGACAAGAAATTAAATTGCAGCGTTTTGCCAACTCGACTTTACTTCCTGATGAGCAAATAAAGAGACGGCAGCGCTGCCAACGAGGAAGTGTAACTATATTATTATCGCGCTTTGTTCAAAACCAATTACGTAATGAGGAAGGAAGTAGGTCATACTTAATTTAATGTTTCGTTGTTTTTCTTTAAAATCATAAACTAAGTAAATAGACACAGTGCATTAAAACTTACTCGACAGCTATGTCGTATGACGTCGGCCGTAATAAATCCGTTGGACATCGTTGGGGTCGTCATAAGGGAATCAAAAATTGGGGGGCTTGTGGGCGTTTGGATCGCAAAGAGTCTACAAATATGAAAATGAAGGGAAAAACTAGGGGGAAAAAATTATGGGAACTACGAGAGATAAATAAAGGAATTAAAAAAGAGATGCAAGGGAACAGGTCACTACGAGGAAGGATCCACTTCAACTGGGGTAGCCATCAATTTGCAATTATTTTATGACATTCCCTCGATATTTTGACCTCCTGTATCTATTTCAATATCTTAGATGTTGTCGTTCTACAGCAAACTTGTGGATGCTGACGTCATAGATAAGCGATGTCTTGGTCAACCAAATGTCAATATTTGAAAATGCCACCCGCTGATTGGCGCCTTCTCACTCATCTATGACGTCAGCATCTAGAAGTTTGTTGTGGAACACCCTTAGTACTCAAGACCCCGTCCGTACTAACACGCTGTAAGTTTCCTTTTATTGCCGCTGCCAAGAGGGTGGCGCTGCAGGTCGAGTGATGCTGTCGCACGTGACCGGTCGGAATCCCAAAGATATTAGATCCGAAAGACGTATCACGTCTCACTTTTTCATCTCGTAAAAAAAGTTTGTACCGTGGCTGCAAAAAAATCTCGTATTTTCCGGAAACGAGTTTTTGGGAGTGATGTCTTTCCGGCGTCCTGACGGCATCGCTACCTGTCGGAATATTATGTAACTATCCACACTGGAGACAATATGATATTTGACAAGGTAATCTAAATCCCCTGGCAGGGTCTCGTCGAATAGCAAATAAGATCGTCAAAGCCCTTCCCACAAAGATAAAGATAGAATGTTATTGAAATGGAAGAATCGTGGCTCAATATAGTTAAATAACTATCCGTTAAGAGTTTCTGCCCTTCATTTTACCTATATTTTTAAAGATAATATTTAAGATGAAATTTTACATTATGGCGAGGGAACATTTTAATCATAATTTATGTTTTGTAGTGCGATTCATAATGTCGATGTTGCATTTCATTCAAATACCTTACTTAGCTCGTTCTGCTGGTGTACATTGAGTGTACCTTGATTTGAACAAACTGCTTCACTGCTTCACTATGAATTTCATGAGTGACTTGTTAAAATTGATTTTGCAGATCCTTACATTTTTTGCAGTGAGCTGTGCATGTGTTTAAATACTTTTTTATGTCTACCCTATTCAGCTTAAGTTAGATGTTAACAGCTCCTTCATGGGTAAACGTAATAACGTAGACATACCATTGAAACAATTTCGGGCACTCCAACATTTTCGCATTAATACAATTTCGTAGGTTTTCAAGAATTTTACAGAATATAAGAGTGTTTTCAAATTAAATTTGCCTTGCCAAAGCTCACACTATTCATAAAAATCTAACCCAGTTAAAGAGGTCATTACCAAGTAAAATACGTGCTTCTAAAAATAAATTTAATGACTGCCCAATTGAGTCAAAACTGATCTAAAAAAAGAGATCAAACAAAGATTATATCGATATCATTTTATTGGTGGTTTTTGATGGAAAAAACAGTTTCAAATTGACACTAAAACACTGAAGTGACAATGCTTAAGGGTTTGATAGCGTGCGCCTGACCAATAGCATTGCCGCATTGCGTCTTCGGATTACAACTTAATGTAAAACACAAAGACAAAGTTCCGAGTTTGAAGACTAGTCGTCGATTAGTATGAAATAGCGTCTGAGAATCTACGAAATCTACGGCGCAAATTTGCGGCCAGCGATAAGTTGTAGCGAAGTTGTTCTAACAATGTGCTAGAGTCTACTGGAGGCGATCTAGACATTCATAGATATTCAGGGCTTATCCTAATTCACATAACTGTTCACTGCAGTGCGCATTGATACAGCTTCAAAATAGTTACAATAACTGATATTCAGTGGGGGAACATCATACAGTTTATGATGTGCTACGTTGCTATGACGGATCCAAAATTCATCGTTTACAATAATATTAATAACTGTTTTGACATATGAAAAGTACCAGGTAATATTGAAATAAAGATCATAAAGATGTAGACATAAATATAAACAAAATATTGGTAAAAAAAATGGTAGTGCAGTAATGATAATTTAAACATAAAGATCTCTGAACCTTCTGCATTGAAAGCAAGAATATACCTACTAGTACTGAATATAATTGACAATTGAACAGTCAAGACGAGTTCACATACTTTGCTAAGGATTATATGGGTAGAAGTTTAAGTTATGGAAGTGTGTACTAGCGTTCACACGAAACTTCAGCTGGTGACAAGCCGAACTTTTAGCCTTATCCAGTTTCCGTATAGAGTTTCTACTCCATTCAATCAGAAACTAGATGTCTTCGCGAGAAAACATCAGATGAAAGCTACAGTTGTCACTGCGTGCATTCTTTCGTTATTCTAGTTAATTTACGTGAACCGAGACGGCTAGTCATAACCTCTTGGCCACTATTTGTTATATCCTTAACTCATTTGTGTGAGCCACACTTTAACAGCGCTATCTCTTGACAGTTTTAGTGGCGTATTGAACGAGAACGTCGCAACAGATAACGGAAGGCGAAGGTATCCTTATCTATCCAGCCAAGGTCAAGACTGAAGCAACAAAAACCATCCCCCGGTGATTACGGTTGTGAAATTGAGTGTTTTCGGTTCTCTCGTGTCCCGTTTATCACGAGAACGATATCGCGTTACACGAGAGGATGCGTGATGACCCCTTTCTAAGGGGCCGAGGGGAGGGAGGGCCTACGTGACGTCACTCTGTATAAAACAAGCATTAGGTCACATCTCTGTGGAATTGGCAATCAGGTATAATCATCTTCAACATTTGTCATGATGTGTATCGTGCGTTTGTTACGGTATTGATTATGTTTTCATATAACATACGCAGAAGATCTTTGATTCGGAATAAAATGATAAAACTATCACACGATTATAAAAGGGTAATCAAAGTTATTTACTTAAAAAACTGGTGACTTTTAAGTATGCTTCTTACTCCTTAAGATCGAGGCCACCTCACAGTTGTTCTCAGACTGAGCTGAGGTAAGAGTGGAAGGTATACTGCAAAAATTCTCCAGTTTTTAAGTAAGTTATCTTGGTTAGAATTTTATATTCGTGTGGTGATTTAGTAATGAGAAATATATATATATATACATATATTAACTTTATATAAAGAAAATTTTAAGAATTATTCATAGCTGAGTTTACATGGTGAGTTTTACATAGTTGTTTTGTGCTTCTACACTATATTGAAAGCTGCAGAATAAATATTGATGCGTTGAGGATAGTAATTCACATTTTTATAAAATAAAAATCAATTGTACCTTTTGGTAGAGGCATAGTAACGTTAATCGTTAGCTGGACGTTCCTCCACCAGAGGCTTATAAAGAATGTTGCGTTTGTGAAACAAATAAGTTAAAACCAAAGCCCAAATCTATGTCCTCTCTCGAAATACTTTGCTCACGACTTCCATTCGAATGTCTACGTTGATTTCTTCGGCCGTCTTCAATACGAGCACGCAAAGTGATCCGTTTCCGTGTGTCAAGCATTCGACCAATCAGAATCCGTTCTCTTTTCCCCGCTGGCTTTCTCGGAAATATATGAGTTGGTATATATGATCCTCTAAATCTCGCTCTAGCGGACGGTATACAAAGTAAAAAATTCGATTGTAATATACGATAGTGGCAGCCATTTTGTTTTCCGTTATTGAATCTTAAATGTTTTGGTTTAGAAAATGTGAACATAAAAATAATGGGTGACTTTTTTAATGGATTTGGTGAATTTTAATAGGTAGTGGATGGCACATTGTTTAAATACTACCATGTAGAGAGCTTTAAATAAAAAGTTAAATAATATTAGGTCTTCTGGATTTAACTTTGGAAATTCTTTACAAACAGTAATGACGATGATGATTACATTTGGGTTTTGCGTCTCATATTTTTGGCAACGATTCTAATTTAGACGATACGTGGGTAATTTGTATGAATATAAACAATTCCACGTGACATCCATGTGTACCAACATCGAATCGACCACGACCGCTACGCATGTTGTTACTTTAAAGATGATATAACCTTGAACAGAAGAATTGCAGGATCTTCGTGTCAAATTTTTATTTCGAGATTTCTATTCGCGCACAGATTCATCAAAGACGTTACAAAGAGAAACAATGACTTTGAACTATGTATCATCATATTTTTAGATACATATTATCATCTACGTTTAGATGTATTCAGAGGCATTGGAAACGATGGTCCTGCTTTGTTATTGATATCTTAAAAACGCTTCATAACTTTGGAAAAATGATCCATACCCGGAATTTGGTTTTAAATCAGGTAAATAACAAATCCAAAAACTTAAAAAAATTGTAGTGACTACGATTGTTATTTCTGTCATTATAAATGATTATAATTACAGATATAACAATCGTTACAGTTATAATATTGGAACTTTCTTATTGCATTGTATAGCTGATACCATTCGCGTGCGAATCACTTTTTCAAAATCTGAAGCGTTCTCAAAATATCGATAAAATACCGTTAAGTTGACTCATTGCCGTAAAGAACTTCGCTTTTAAATTGTGTCCACCAATACCAGATCACGAACACCCCCCGAAACAAACGACGAACACTTCCAATCGTCCAAAGTCCGTGACAACTCGTCTACGTCAAGCAACGCATACAAAGCTCTTTGGAACTCGAGAGGCCAAGTGAATGCTTGAAACTCCCGCCCTAGGGCACTTGAATAATGATCGAGTATTTCACTCCCATCGTTCAAACAATGTAACATTCGACTCTAGCTGCCTCTTGACTGCTCAGTCCGCCGGAATCGTACAGAGTTTGAAATCACTGTTCCTTTGTTTGGCCAGATCGATGAATGCAAGGGTAAGAGTGGGGGGGGGGGGAGCGAAGGAGGGGAGGGAAGGGTGTCACTGCCAAGGCTTTTATTCTCTTCAGAAGAGAGATAAGAGATTTTAACTGTACGAGGAAGTATATATGTGTCGGGCCGGGGGGGAGGGGGGGAGGGGGGGAAGAAGTGGGGAAGACGGCCTTCACCAAGGTTGATTCTCTTCAGAAGAGAGATTTTAACTATACGAGGAAGTATGTATGTGTCGGGCCGGGGGGGGGAGGGGGGGGGGGGAAGGAGTGGGGAAGACGGCCTTTACCAAGGTTGATTCTCTTCAGTAGAAAGATTTTAACTATACGAGGAAGTATGAGTGTGTCGGGAAAGGGGGGAAGAAGGGGGGAAGACGCCCTTTACCAAGGTTGATTCTCTTCAAAATAGAGATATCACATTTGCACAATACGAGGAGGTGAGTGTGGAAGTACGGGTTGGGAGGGGAGAAAACAGGGTCATTGCCAAGGCTGTTGTTCAATCAGAAGAGAGAAAAAACATTAATGCAATATGAAGGGGGGGTGTGTTGGGGGGGGGGGGGGAGGGAAGAGGGCCACAACTGCCAAGGCTGGTTTTTTCTTCAAAAGAGGGATAATACATTAACACAATACGAGGTGTGGGGGGAGGAGAGGAAGGAGGAAGGGAGAGGGATAGAAGAGACAACTAGTCTCTTACTCTCTTCAGCAAAGAGATAAGACACAATACGAGGTGTGTCGGTGAAGGCAGGAAAGTCTTTTCATAAGTTAACGGATGAAAGATTAGTTCCCGTAGGATCGCGTGCCAAGAGCAGCTCATGCCAACGATATCATTATGCGTCCTTAGGGACGGATGGTAGTTTTTATAATTCTGGACTCATATTTGTGCCAAAAGTCTAAACGAATCTAACTGTGCGGATTTTACACTTAATTCTGGTTAGGGGCAACTCCCACGTCGAACGTTTCTCCTTTACTCAACAAGTGTGTCATATTCATAGGTGATTTTCCCGTCGCAAAAGTTAATTGTACTTTATTGGACATATGTATTGTTGAATCCCATCTACACAAACATAAATATTGACTGAAATCCGTGAGTAATAGACACATTACATTTATCGATGTAAGGCGGTATGCGGTGCGTTGGGGGAAAACAAATTCGAAACAAATTAACGCTGAAAAGACAGCAAAACGCACTATGAAAAACATATTAAAGTTAATGTTAGAGTCTTGCTTTTTTTCACACTTACATTGCTATACTAATTCACAACCCTCATTTCTACGAACTTCTCTTCTGTTTTCATTTTTGTTTTTTACTACCTTAACCCTTCTCAAAAACTTTGTTTCAAATCATCATCTTTTCGAGAGGGAGTAAATAAATAAATCAAATAAATTCACATTTAGAGTCTACCCACTCAGGCACTAAACTGATTTGCAGTGGGGGACTTTAATTTAAAGCGACTTAACCAACCCTGTAGGCCTCGAACACCATCGATGAGTAAGTGATAACGAATCAATGATCGATATTTCAAATACGAAACATATAAATCAGTGATTGGACAGTGCGAATACCTGCGGACAAATGCCAGAATAAACAAGGCCGATTCAGAACACTTTTGAATTTATTGAGTGCTTCGTTGCTAGGACGGCTCCAAAGTCATCATCAAAGTCATTTTGTCAACGTTTACTTATTCTTAAGCCAAGAAGTAATGGAATTGAATCAACATTAGAAGTTAAAAAAACTTCCGCCAGAAGCGGGATTTGAACCCGGGACCTTCTGCATTGGAAGCAGGGATGCTAACCACTGAACCAACAAGAGAGTGAGAAGGGGGGGGGGGAGGGGGAACCAACGAGAGTGTTGAAATGCAGGTCATTGTCAAGGCTATGATAGAATCAAGCTAATCAATGATTGGAGTCGAGTATGAATGACCTGTTTATCGTCATTACATCATTGCAGCCAACTATAATCCAGCTGACCCACTGCAGCCAACTGTCTAGGGAATAAAAACCGTTCAATAATCAATAGAAGTGTTTTATCCCCGTGAACAACAGTAATAAAAATTTCACCCCGCTTTCAATTTCAAACGGCGGGAGGTGCGGAAAGTGAATTGTGTCGAGGACAGTTGTAAAAACATCGGTTTTGTTGCCGGTCTGGGAGGTAATTCTGATTCAAAGCCCCTAAACCAAAATCGAGACGAATTCGTTAAGTTGTAGGTTTGTAAGTTAAGTGGAATTTTCGCCAGAATTAAACACCTTCCACATACGCGTGATAACTGAGGAAGGTAACGAAAGCTGTCTGAATGAAACATCTCACTCACACAGTGGTCTGTATTCTCACCTTGTTCAGAGTGTGTGAGTTGTTAAATTATCATGCTTAATCGTCATGGAAGACCATTAATCAAACGACTAAGCTTCTGTACTAAGATTAACACACCTTTTAGAAAGTTTAAAACGAAGTTTTTCTTATCTCTAACGACTCAATCAAATAGACTGATTGAAGTTAAAAGAAAACTCGTTAAACAATTTTTGGAAATCGGGATAGAAATATAACCATCCGGTTTTTATCTTCAAACTCTTTTTTTTCCTGAATTTAAAAATTGGCCAATTAGTTTTTAATTTGACTGAATTTGCATCTCATTCTAGTTAGAAAATAATTATATTTACACATAGGATGAGATGTAATTTAGTCAGATTCCTCATTCTATTGAAAAAAGATACCACTTATATGTAGGTAGCCCACATCCTAATATGTTTACCAATTTTCACTGCTCATAATCCATCATCATGGAGAGACGAATTGTATTTCAAATTCAATGAGTTGACATTTTAATACTTAAATAAGTAACCAAACCAGTGTTTATTTCCAAGTGGTTTGTAATCATGCTAAATCCCATTAGGTCGATGATAGTACAGAAGCTAAACATACTATGGTATAATTTATTTACATTAATAACTTTACATTCTGTAATACATTGTTTGATTTTTGTATATAATGTAGTGTAGTATATAATATAATAATTAATCTTATTATATATAAATAAAGCATATAATATGTCAAGGTCTACTGGATTTACTCCTAGCGGAGTAATTGCGAAGCGCAAAGTAAGGTCATTGAATGAGATCCAAAATCGCCATTTTGGATCCAACTACAAAAATTACATTATTATTTAAATAATCCTCACCAATAATGTGAATTTACGCGTAAAGTATTACAAAATATATATATATAGAATGTGAAGACAAAATCTCATTACCGATTGTTATTTTGTCTTTTTGGCCCATAATTTGTTTTGACAGATCAATTCATTTGTTTTTCTGAATGATTCTCGCATTTGAATAACATGGGATTTTTAACATTATGGAAATAGGTTAGATGACCTTACTTCGCGCGCGCTGCGCGCGCGCTACAAGCGATCTAGTGGACCTTGATAATATGTTAAAAGATTCCACTAAGCGGTGTGAAGGCGGCTCTTTCCTGTATGAATCAATCTGGCCTCTGGTTATTTTCATCGACAAAGAGTTTAATCAAATCCTCTCGCAACCAAGCAGGCTGCAAACTGTTATGGAAACGTTCATCTTTTGTTTTTATTAAAACACGTTTAAAATCCGTAAAGTCCACAACGTGTGTGTCAACAAGATAACACATCGATCTCGCGAATCACGAGAAACGAGACCGGGAACGAGAATAGATACGAGACAGCCTTTGTGAGGTGAGGTGTTGAATGAACTCGAGCCCGGAACAAAAAACATCGACTGTCGAGTGAAACTCATAGTATATTAGTAAGAATGAGTAGGAACGGATTTTGGTTCGTATCGTATTTGAAAGAGGAAACGCAAACATTAGAAGACATAGTAAACCAAACAAGAAAATTAGGAGGACTTTCTGAAAAATGATTTGGAAGAATGATTTAGAAGGCTCAGAGCTGTGGGAAGATCGAAACACGAAGACTGTGGGAGGACCGAGGAAAATGGAGTGAATTAGTTGGAAGAAGTAGAAAAGTAGAAGGAAAAGAAGTGGAAGTGAAAGAAGAGACATGACAGGCCTAGCAAGCCGATGTTAGCAAACTCTACGTGCTCAAGAATATTTGTGGCTAACCACCCCCTGACCCGATTTATTTTAAAAACAGGTGTATGAAATATATTACTCGTATATATTCGTATATGTTTTGCATCAGAAAGTGTTAAAAATTCGAGTCTGTTGATAAATGTTTCTATGTTTTTATTTTTTTTATTTAAAAGATTTTCATTTTAAAGAGCTAAATAATTTTTCAAGAATACGTTACATTTCCGCATTCTTCTTTTTTAAGTAGCTGTCATTTTAAGTATTTTACTTTAGTTTGCGACAACGCACATAATGGCTCTCTCAAACTTCCTGGTAGGCAGCTCTAGAAATTAGCATCTCAAGCACCAATAACAGCGACATTTCCGTCCTTCAGTAATGTCGAGAATTCACTCGGAAAGTCGAGGTTAGCTCATTTCGCGAACAATTCACAGAATCTACAATAGTTGAGATTACGATCTCGAGATCACTATTTAGGCATCAAGAGCCAGATTTAAAACAAATATAGTGTAGGTATTTAGCTGTATCTTAACAATACAACAAATCATTTGACTGACAGCTAATGTTGAGAAATATGCGAACATAAAAACCATTTAATGGGCTCGGTATTATGAGCAACTAAGAAAAAAGTTAACTAATAACTTGTTTTCACCATGGAAGTCACTAATCAGAAGACTTTAAATCGATCTAATAGCTTATTAACTCCTATCAATTTACTTATTACCTGTTAATAATACCTGGCATTTATTAATTACTGTATATCCTTTTCAGTAATAGAACTAATTTACAAATGGAGTACAACGGGCAAAAGTATACAATAAACAATGAAAACAATGAAAACACACACAAAATAGTGAATGCTTATTGGTGTTAAAGATACTCTACCTAAAGATTAAACCACTCAGAATCCTATCCCAGATTATGTTCACTATGGCAACAACTAAGCCCCATTACCCATGCATTGCCATTAGGTTTCTTGATTACTACTAGCGTTGTGTTTGAGTTGTCTGCCCAGAGTATAATGATGCTACTTAGAATCTCTCGGTCTTTAAAGCACTGCCCTGTATACATTAGCATAATATCTCTGCTACGCACCAACGGTCTAATCACCAAGGCAGTGGACTTATCGATCTTTGCTTTATAGTTTGTTCTAATGGTCCATTCACATTATAACACAAGTTTTAAGATTCAGTTTTTTAAGATTTATGTATTAAATGTATCAGTTCGCAGAGATTCCTATACTAAAATACGGAATAAGCTCTTTGAAATAGATTGTTTGTACTCCAAACAATATACACAATAAACAATATATTTTATTTATCATATTTACCATTGTGGAATTTCTCTATTTCTGTGTAAATAAAGGCATAATAATAATAATAATACTACTAGAAACAAGGTCACTAACAAAATTTACAATTCGATAATAAGTAAGAAATATATTAGTTATATTTACTGCAGTCACTCTACCATTGGTTTACAAAATTATGCGTGAACGTCTTTCATTGGTTAGGTCTTATATTGTCAGTATTATAAGAACATTTGTTTGTTGACACACGCACGTGATATTCTGTGTAACCTAAGTTTTTACCTAACTATTTTGATAATTATAAATTCTTATTGCCTCTAACTATATTTTAAATATTTCTAAGTGAAAATTCTCAGGTCAAAATGTCGTTCCATGAAATTAGGGAAACTTGGCTTGAGTCCACTGTTTGAAAGACGAGTCTTCAACAAGTTTCTCAAAACCGTTTCACATAGCTAAATATTGATGCTGAAATAAGAGCGTCAAGCTGAGCTATACTCTCGTGAAAAGTTAGTGCAAACTCTCAAAACACGAGAAGTGCTAAAAAGTTCTCGATAACTGTTTATATTTACCTACGATAAATATTATCTACAGATCTACATGAACTGAGTGGTCAAGGTCATATATCAAGGGGTTGAAATACTTCATGCAACTCACCGTCCTTGTCGTAATGTATCTACATGAACTGTGTGGTCAAGGTCAAATGTCAAGGGGTTGAAATAGTTCATGCAACTCACCGTCCTTGTCGTAATGGCTCCAGACTTCCATGAACTGATTAGCAGACAACTTCTTGAGCTCGCGGCTCTGCGGGTCTCGGTATTGTCGCATGAAGTTGGACGCCTTCTCGAGGTTGAAAGCCTTCTTCGCCTTCGCGGCCGCATCCAACACTACTGCAGCGCACATTTCCGCTTCCGGTTAGAAGAATCTGCAACAACCAAAGAGAAGGAAGCCATAAGATACACACAGTTCATTGTTCACTACAATCTTGTCTCATGTTCACTTTCATTTCGCTTGTAAACTTGTAAACTATCTCGTAATAACGACCTATCTAAGTCTAAGAGTACCAACTTAATAATATGCTTCACTAGTTACAATGTAAAATAAACAACAAGATTCAGTTGATATTTTTCAGCCGTGTATTGGAATTATGAAATACCAAACACTGAGTGAGTGACTTATGAGTATTATACTTTTCGACCTTCTAAAATGAAGACTGTCTGGGTGTGTGTGAAAGAACGCCAGGACTCAGTTAATTTTCGTTTAAACAGCGTGCATGAACTGGGTACATTCATGGAGTTAGATAAGAATTTGCGGCCAACATCAAAAGAGTTTGAGAAGGTTAACCATATAAAGACTCTTTCAATTCATAATGTTTGTTCATTCATACTATTAGCAACAGTTATTTTATGGCCACACATAATCATTAAAATACATTAATGAAACAATATTACACAAAGATTCATATTTTTCAATGTAATTAACATTTTTACGCTTGTAAAAATTAATTGCGCCAAAGAGACTTTGATTTCGTTGTAAAAATCAAGAATAAACAAAATAGCTCTCTGCATATTATTATTATTACTCATATAACTCATATAGGCCTACTCTTCATATTATTCAATGTAATTAACATTTTTACCCTTGTAAAAATCAAGTGCTCTAAAGAGATGTTGATATACTTATTTCGTTGTATATATCAAGAATAAACAATATAGCTATCTATGCGATAAAAAGAACACAGCGATGATAGTACAGGCGTGGTGCTGGTTTATATCTTGTGGGATGGCTCACTGCCAGGACGATAAAGTTAGTTAATACGTGCACACATGCTAGGTACAGGACATTTGTTTCCTAGGTTAATATGTTTGGAGTTTAGTTGGTAACGTTCCAGAGATCCTAAAACAGAGCTTCTGTAGACGACGTAAACACACCATGTATATAGCAAACTTTTAAAGCTCGCAAAACGTAGAGCTTTTACTCCAAGTTTTAACACGCTAACTTTTGTGTATGTGTAAATGATTGCTTTGGCTTATTTCGTGAAACTTTTGCAAAGCTAAATGTATAATACGTTTCTTACAGTATGATATGAAACTCAGAATGTAATTCACTTTGATATCATGTGAAATTGCAGTATACTGATGATAAATTTATTCATGATCAAAACAATGAATAAAATAATTTATTATTTAAATCACAATACGACTAAAATACATGCAACAGTTACTCGAGAATATATGCTTTAGTCAATATATGACTATAAATACTTGTTTAAATAAGAAAATGGAGATATCTTGAAGTTATTGACGATCCAATTCACAAACGGATAACAGCGAAATAATAATACACCTACTAAGTTTTAATGAATATAAAAGATCTGTAACTTTTGACATGAAACAAATTGATGTAATTAAATCCGGGAAAGTTTTTAATGAAGGGATTGAAGACATTATGAAAGTGTGTTCTAAAACGCGACAGTGGATGTAAGGTTTGAAACGCATTATCACGTTAAAATATTAATAAGACAAACAAGTGGCATATATTGATAACATACATGTTTCAGTTAAAAATACTGTTGATATGGAATTAAGTTCCACCCGTAAATGAATGTCACGTTTCTCATCAACGTTTCTTCTTTTGTATTTATTTGTCAAGACTTTATTTACACAGCGAAAGAACAATTATTCTCAATTGCTTCCTCATTCCAGTATAAATAAAATGTTAAGCATGACATATCCTCGACGGGGGAACGAGTTTAATAGATAACTTCATTTGATTCAATTCCAATTTATTCAACAATGTTAATATATGCGCATTTCGTCCATTTGTTATTTCTGTATAAAATATACACTTGAGCTTACACAAAACAAAATTAATTGTGTTGAAATTTTGAATTGTTTTTGTCTTTCTTTTATTATTTTATGATTGAATACAAACAATGTAAACGGATTAAAACTGGAGCAGTGAATGGCACAGAACAAAACACAGCTCCACAAAATGTTTGTTCATTACTTCTCCTAATTCCATTTCCAATTTCGTTCCAATTCAGTTTTTTTTTCTTCTAACAAATATTGTCTTTCCTAAAGAAAATTAAAAGCTTTGTTTATAGTTGATTAAATTTTAATTGGAACAGCTTTTCTATGACATTTTACTAAATATTTTATCGACGCAAAGGACGGAAATAATTGCTATAAAACGCGAGCGATTCTATCTTTCCAATTAAAGTCTTTGGCGATGGTTCCAAAGCACTGAGGCAGGACTGAATACACAGACTAGCGGGGGATTCCCAGAAATAACGAGCACGACTAGAGACGTGACTTTATCAATCCATCAAGGACATAAACAACTGATTTAAACCACTTTCAATTCACACTGAATTCAAAATACACACACAAATTTTCATCAAAATTGGATTTTTTATTTAAATGTGAGGACAAAGACAAATTAATCAAGTAATTATTCAGTTTTAATTGCTTGACGACAAATTTTCAAATAAGCGTGAATGGAACATTCCGAACATTTTAAAGATCCGTTTATATAGTAGACTAAAGCAAAGTATTGAATGGTAATGAAGGTCGTTTTAAAATCGTTCCACAAAAAAAATATTGCGGATTCTTTCGTCAGAGATGAGTAAAATTTGTATACATATTATTTATACAAATGTGTGCACAATTTCTGTAAACTTTTCCTGACACTTTGGAGATCATAGAATCATACTCAATGTAAATAAAACCCCAAGATTCACGGCAAAAGATTAAGCCGTTCAATTCTATACAACAAGTGCTCTTATTCTCAGCGTCCAAGAATCCAGCGGATTACATTTCCCATTTCTTTGTACATCGCATAAACACATTTTCCAGTGCTTTAAAGAATCTTGTCCGATATTTATCTAAGAAAAGAAGATAGAATGTAAAGATGAATACTGTTGCTCCGGCATTCTATTGCTGTGATATACCGAACACATGTTGATATTCGCACAAACTGTAAGACCGCTATTATCCTCACTGAATAAGATCCACAGGTCCATTCAATAACAGTTTCTAGAATAGCTTTCAGAGAGGTAAGCTAGTAGAAAAAAAAGAGAGACTTGGTAGAGATAAATGAAAGAATGGAGTGAAAACAAGATGGTAGAAACTTTTCCGCAATGCGGAAAATGTCACCAAAACCACCAACACAAAAAAACAAAAGAGTTATTTTTATGTTATCATCGCAGGAAGGAAAATCCGATTTCTCAAGGAATTTTTCATCAACGGTTTCTAAGGGTGCGAGAATGGGGTTGAGTTTCTTTGAGAGTAGCCCGGTTGTATATGAAGGGTTGAGAGAAGACCTTACTGAGATTTCATGGCGGGAAGTTGCAAGGACTAAGTTTTAATGGTTTTATTTTCAATGTGACTTGCAAGTTACTAAACTGTATTAGTTGTAAGTTATTTGTTAAGAAAATATTAACTGTACAAAACTTATTTCTGTTTCAAATCCAGAAGGTCTAGAATTCGAATCCCCGTTCGACGGCATGGATTCTTTTATTTATGGAACTTAATCTAACTATGCATCTGAATCTTGCAGTTTTAATCTATCAATGAGATGGTGTCTATGCAAACGATGAAGTTAGAATAGTCATAGCAACGAAAAACATAATAAATGTTTTAAATGTCTCCCACTGAAAATCTGTTCGTGTAGCTGAGGGGATAGACTATACATAGAAAATGTATTTATTTAAAAGATTTCATTGTTATGTAACAACAACGAAATTTCATTTAATATTGTGGGAAATGTTAATGACTTGTTAGATTTAGGGAATTATTTAAATGGACTATATGTGTCGATACAGACTGTTTGTTAATTTTTAATTAAAGAAGCGAGAAAAGTAGGAAATCACAATTTTGGTGGAGGTGCCGGGTTGGAAAGACAAAATCAGACCGACACATTGAAAGACAGACAGACAGACAGACAGACACATTGAAAGACGGACAGACTGATTGACAGATAGACAGACTTGTAGAATATTTTAAAATTTAATACGATTAGTAAGATTTGCCATATATTTGGAAAAATCAGTACAAAATGCAATTTGAGCCACGTTAAAGGATGAGCACGTCATTTATTTTGAACGGATTAAATAAAGCAGAAAACATTCACAAAATTAAAAAATAAATTTCGAGATAGTAAAATAGAGCTCCAAAGATAAAAATTTCACATACAAACTGTACAGTTCCTAAAAGACAGGGCCATACTGACAAATGCGAGATCTGTGTCCATTTACCTATCTGAGTTTAATTGTTTTAATTTCTGCTTTGAACACATTTAATTTTATGAACTAAGATAACATTCTCCTCTGAAATAAATGCACAGTGATTTTAACGTTTCACTATCAAAGCATAAAACTGAAAAAAATCATCTTCATTCTATTCCCACTGTTTAAAAATAAAATAGTCTTTTTTCTTAATTTCCAGCAATTAAAGCGTTAAGCTCGACTTCACATTTAAACGCCGGACGCGCAAATAAAACGACAGAAGAAAAGTTTCCCTCCTTTGAAAGAACTCACTCATTTGAATAATGAACTCGTCCAACGGAAAACTTGTGCGAGTTCCTGTTTTCTTCTTAGTCTGTATATTTAAATAACGGATCCCAACGTTTCGCTCATTTCGCACCGAGGGGGGGGGGGAGGGGTCTAATTAGCGGGGAGAGGGGGGCGGGGGGAATACACATTATGAGTCGGAACAGCTTTAACAGTAGAGCTAAGGGATAGTTTTTTTAAAACATTAAACGTAATATACGCGCGTAAAGCTACTTAGCTAAGATTAAAAAAGTTATATAGAAGTTAAAGATTCGAGATAAAATGTGGGAAAAGTTTGGATAATGTTAGATGTAGGCCTATATAACTTTTTATGAAAAACGAAACGGCACAGTCATAAATTCGGTAGGAATTAATGTGGCAGCTTTTACTGTGGGTTTGTTTCCACTTTCAGGTCATACAATTCGATTTCCAACGTTAAAACTTGCAGTCATAACAGTAAATGGTTCTGGCTACGCTAAATTAAATAATTTCATAATTTGTTTTAAGCCCGTTTTCACAAAATGTTTAGTACCGACATTAGCCGTAGATAGGTGATCTGCTTTAAACAGACATGGCGACTGCATTTTGTAATGTTTGTTAAAACTATGGTAAACAATCCAAGATTAATAAATCGGATATTAGTATTTTAGTGAATTTTATCGGTCTTCTTTAGTTGGGTTGTGTTTTATCATTTAATTTACAGAAACGACGATCAACTTATTACATTAATATGCATACTTTATTGTGTTAAAAGTTTGGAAGGACTATTTAAAAAACAGATCCGACCAATAGAATGTTGTTAAAAATGAAAAGATTGTTTTAAGTAAAATTAGTATTATATAGTAACGTGTTTTTTTTTTTTTTTATGTAAATATATTTTATTCTTAACATTGAAATTATTTCTCTTTCGGTTAAATCCTTGCTTACATATGTAGTTTTTGTTCGTAGTTGAACGTTATTTCAAGTTTGACGTAAATTAAGTATAAATCTAACTAAAAGTTATGAAAGTGAGTTATTTATTGTATATGCTGTGTACGTCCTTGAAAACTGTCTTCATTCTCAACATATTGAGCGTCTTTTGACCAAGAAGGTAACCATGCAAATCTTCCCACAACCATGTAAACTGTACACTCGACTTCCCACCTTACAAGTCTCAGCCCATGTTTTGCTCAGAACACGATCTCCTAATATGGAGATGTCTTCCCTAGAGATATAACCCCACAACGATACCCAGCCTACGTCATGACTGCAACTAGGTTACCTGAATCTCATATGAAGCGACAGACTTACTGACAAAAGGACTACACTTTTAAATTTGATTTTTGTTTCAAAAGCTTTTATAGAAAACGATTAGTGTCAAAGCGAAACTGGGCGTAGGCATGAAATATTGATCACGGTTGAAAATTAGACTTTCGTGTTGTGGACTTTTATTAAAAGTTTCACAGCTTAATGATAAATAAAGAATTAATATTAGATCTCAACTCACTTGGAAGTAATAATAATTAATTTTCAGTGATGGACGTACATGTAATTTACAACGTATCCCTCTCTATTGACAAAACCGCTCAAAAGTCAATTATGATATTCGTTATTGCATTCGATTCGATAAAAATAATGAGCAATTTTCATCACATCGCAATCATTTCTAAAATGCGACTTTAACATTTGATATCGATATCGAATGCCGATTGAATTAAAAATGGTTTAATTTAGAAACATTTAATTTTGCATCATTACTTTCACATCATGTGGGAGGGAAAAACCGTTGAAACGTGAATGTTGCAACGAATGTAAATTTGATGTCGGTGTGGTTGTAAAAATGTTAACCAAATGTCGACAAAACCATAGGTCGCTCGAATACACACACAAACACATAAACACACAACACACGATTACACTGATCACGATTGGACTAATCACATTCGACGCTACAAATTAATGTTTGCTTCTGTTTCAGCGAATGTTTTAAAATGACAAAAATTTTGTTGTGAATATTAGAAAATTATTGGTTACATAAAATCAAATAATTAATATGTGTTCCAATTAATATTTCATCGTATAGAATATATTTTTGATTTATCATTTAAAATCACCCGATCATTTTAAAATTACATTATTTTAATCCCTCCAGGCTTAACAGGATAACCAATCAATATCCATTACTGTCAGTTCATTCATCCACTCCAAACGGCCTCGGTACTCGAATGTTGTGTGGACATAAATGTTAATTATTTCCATTAATTAAACAGTTTATACTTCCAGTGCAATCTAAATAAACACATTTTTAACAATTAATACCATTGAAATTATAAAATAATACGAATATATGGATGTGGCTGAATACTCAGCTGCTTTAAAACCGTAAATTATAAACCACGCATATGATAAATTTCGTGATTACGGACATGATTCAAAGTCAACGCATTTAATTCCATCCAAAAAAAGTTTTGGTCAAAATTAAGAAATTTTTATTAAAATTTTAATTTGAAAATTAAGTGCATAACACAACTAGGTAGAAAACATAGTTCCAAATGGTCACGGTATATGCAATAAATATATCACTCTTCATTCTAAGGCTTTGTATATTCGTGACCGGCTAGAAATTTACTAAAAAATGGCTATCTCACATTTTGCCGCCATTGTGTTTGGGAATAACTTTGTAATAATTATTAAATTGTAACTTTGTAAGTTTTTTTTTTTTTTTTTTTTGCCATATTCTATTTAAAGGGATTTCCATAAATTCCCTAACAACAACGTCTACAAATAATCTTAAATTACCCGTTGCACATTGGCAAGAATGAAAAATAAAAATAAATATTTACCTGCAGGTGTTTATTGTCATAGCCTTGATGTATATCTGTCTTTAATAAATATACAAAGCAAATCATTGTTATTACTTCGTTCCCTCGTTGTAAGAAAACAAAACATGCTATGTGTATATTATTTCAGCTCAAACTTCGCATGATTAATTCCTTGGAATCACGAATATTGGCCTTTACTCGAGTGTTGATAGCATATGTTGTTTACATGATACGGGTCAGGTCAGGTGTATCATACGATCTGACACGGGTTGATCCGGCGAGATTGTTAGGGTGAGCTATAATTAGAGAGAGGGACTGTTTACAACATTATGAGCTCCGCGCCGGAAGCTGAGTAGCGAATTGGGGCGGTTATTATTTGAGATAAAGTTATGGGGATCAGAGAATAAGGGTGCTTTTGTTAATTTGTTTATGTAAGGTGTTGTTCAGAGTGTGATGTCATAAGAATATATAGTTTATATTGTTGGCGTTTATTTGCCTTCTGTAAATGTAAATTTTTGTGTTGTAATTTTTTTATTTAATGTGAACGTTGTTTAGAATGTTTGTGAATGTGAATTTAAATAAATGAACTTTTGCACTAAATGTAACAATGCGCTCTACAAATGAATAATCTCAATAAATGAACAATAAATACTGATAACACATTTTGTTATATGAAAATGTATTCTCATAAAATAATTAAACACATTGTTAATGATTCGTTTGTTTCATACTAGTCAGTTACTCCTGCTGCTTTCAAGCTACAAAACAATTTCCCAGATATTATTCAAGTTGTTGGTTAACAGGTAGTTTTTTGATTGAAAACTATTAGTTTCCCAGTTAGTATACAAGTTCTTGTTTAACAAGTAGATTCCATTCAAATATTATAGTTTTCAAGTGTCAGAAGGTCTATATTCAAGTTTTCGGTTAACAGGTAGTTTAGATTTCACCTAATTATTCCCAGTTTCAGTATATTCAACTTGTCGGTTAACAGGTAGTTTTGAATTTATAATACATGTAAATTCTCCACATTCTCCTCAGATTCAATCCCGCAACTAGTCTCTTCAAAACACAAACTGTCTACGTTGCATTTTCTGAGCGAACCACCGCCTTTTCAACGCATATAAATCCCAATTTAATAGTTTCGCAACGAAAACTACACTACAAAGCTCTTTGGTAATTCTTTCGGGCAGAGTTTGCAATGGCTGCTCGAAGCTCCGGGGTAAGATAAATACTCGTTTATCAAGCCGAGTGGAACGCCCGAAGTTTCGGGATTTAAACGTCGGCTTAACGTCCAGATAACGGGATAGCCGACCCTCGCAACACAGTGGAAACATGTCGGGAGTAATTTACTTGTTTTGTCTTTCTTGTCTCTGGGTGGAAACAGGCTAAGCTTGCAATTATTGAACGAGAGTTTCCGTTCTACTTTTAGGACACTATTTATATGTAAAGTCGATACACAGCAAAACTTGTGGATGCTATGACTGAGGCATTGGCCAATCAAATATTTTTATTTAAAAGATAATAGCTACATGATTAAGAGATATCCATTGTGTCAGCATGCACAAGGTTGCTGTGAAAACTTTAGATTCACATACGTTGTGTTGCCGCACTTACCCAACACTTTCCGACGTTTCGGTACGGTACTACTTTCTGAAACGTTGGGTCACTCGTCTATAAGTAAATGCATTTGTATTCAAAAAGTTTACCCGCTCAGTTACAAAAACTGAGTTTTAGTAAGAGACACATAAAATTTGTTATAAGATTCGTTGCTAGGACGGATTTAAAATCACATTTTAGATGGGTAGATTAACGTCGTGTTCAAAAGATCAAACCTCCGGCCTGAGCCGGGAATTGAACCCTGGGAGTTCTGCAATGGAAGCAGGAATAAACCCACTAGACCAAGTTTTTGTGGGAAGGCCGCTTTTATGCAATTTAAAAACGTACATTTATAAATGTGGTGACTATTTTAAAATTCTGGAATTAAAAGTTATAAATTAAAGAGAAGTTAGTGGGAACCGCCCAGCCATCCCGGATTCAATTCCGCACCCTCTTTACCCCCTCCCCTCTCCACCCCCACCCCCATCTGCCCCCACCCTAGAGAAAAACGCGCGTAACTACGATGAAACTCGCCAAAAAGAGACGAACACCAAATATTTCTTTCTAGCATTATTACTGTAACTATAGAGATGAATCTATAAAGACGTACAAGACTTAAAATCAAGAGTAATATTACAAGCAAATATTTTCCACGAAAAAAATATTTCCCGGGAGAAATTACCAGTGAATTGCACGCATTCTATCCTGTTCAGAAATATTAATGGGATCCAAAGAGATTTGAAAAAAAGAGCTAGAATCCCAAAAAACTAATACAAACTTCCTTTTCTATGTGAAAAACTGAACGAAAATGGACATATCAAGAATAACTTTTTAAAGATATATATCACAACCTATTGACGTGTAAGTTATGCACGTTTGAAATACTATTTCAAAAACCTTGTTTGGATATATTTTTTTTTAATGTGTCAAAGGATTCCGAAGAAAGTTCTAGTTTTACCAACATGGTAATAAAAAACTCAAATCAGACAGGTGTAGAAACATGTTTCCAACTAGTTTGCATTTTATGTGTGTAACTCGTTGACGAATTGCCCTTAAACAAAATCTTTCCTCATGAAAAATCATACCAGTACTCACAAAGCACAGGTAAAAGTGTTTTGCCACCCAAGGATAGTGTCAGCTTATTTTCCATCATCTATATTCCCCCCTCCATTGTTTTCTAAGTTACTGCGTGAGCCTGCATAAACTGTGAGGCGAAGTCAAATAAACGCCCCTAGCGTCACTCATCTGAAGCTCTGTTGAGCGACGGTAGCGCTCCGTGTGTGTGTTATTGGCGTCAATATTTGTTCCATCAGTTGTCGCTTCTATTAAAACGTGTACAACCTGCCGCGGGTGTGTGTTTGGAAAGTTTCACGGCTAAACTTAGAGAGTTTGATCCTCGCCTAGGAGAGATTTGGAGATGTGGTAAGATAAAGTGTATTTTACACATTTGGATTCAATGAAGCGTTTAGGTGGGATGGCTCGAAGAAGAATCTATGTTTATCTGTTAGGGAAATAATTTTAAATGAATGGCAGAAGGAAAGTTGTAAATCTAGATTGAGATTTAAAGGCGAAAACTAAATGTTGATTAGTAGTGTACCGCAAACTTATATTAACTAATCCATAATTAACTTGTTTCTGTATATTATCATATTGACTTCAAAACAATATCAATTCTTAAAAACTCCTCAATAATAATAACGTGTTACACACTTGTAAAAGTCGGTATTGAAAGCATGTTTTTTTCTATTTTTGCACAAACCAGAGTTTATATAAACATTTAAATTTACTTTATAAAACTTAATATTGCGTTGAGTCATAGTAAAACGCAAGTATGATATGGGTGTTTAGAAGAAGTAGTGGACATAGTAGACACTATTCGGGTTAAACAAGAAAACACAATGAAGCCATAGAAAACTTTTAGACCAATTCAACCAACTTCTCAGAAAAATGTTGGTGCTCTACCGTCCAGTATTTTCATGTATCACGCATTCTCCTCCAATAGCTTTCCATCACACAAGTTTTAGGTAAAACTACTTCTTCTTTATGTAGTCAATGCAATTTCTGCAGCTGCTCTTCAGGACGCGTATAATAAAACCTTCCAATTTTCGTAGAAGGCATTCAAAGTGTTTCGTCTTGGATGGATGAAAGAGAGCTATAGGCTTCCATTCAAATAAGTTCACTTCGTTTCGTGTGAGTGCGCGGACAGACTTTCTACACTAAATTGAGTTTACTGTTGAGTCTATTCACTGAGTTAAGCGGACAATTCAATGCAAGTGGACACTTGAAGTAAACGAAAATAGTCCACCCAGTATTGTATAGATCCTGTATTATTTGTTGACTCGTTGTTGAGGAATTGAACAATTTGTTCGTGCTTCTTTCAATTTGGATTTCGTTTAGCTTTTAATCAAATTTCTTGTGTTATTAAGATGCGTAAACAGGTATATTCAACTTTCTACTAAAATAGTCCACACAGGATTGTATAGATCCTGTATTATTTGTACACTCATTCTTGGGAAATCGAACAGTTTGTTGGTACTGCTTTCAATTTGGATTTAATTTAACTTTAAAACAAATTAAACTCTGAACTTGTGTTATTATGAAGAAAGAATGCGTAAACAGGTATATTCAACTATCCACTATTTTGCTTTCACTGTTTTGTTATTGCTGCAACTAAAAAGATTCCAAGATAAATAAATGTAGCTTGCAAATTAGTTCATTTTGATATTGTTGATAGTTCAAAATAAAATTCAAGCATTTAAAACTCTCAGTCAAAGGCGAATTAGTTTATAAGTACGTTTGCCTTTGTAAATAAGCTTGTGATAGTACATTGGTCATTTTCCAAAGTACACATTTTAGATATGTCCCAATTGACCTGCATAAACATGGAAATTTTAAAATTCCAAATCATAGTTTAATCTGTGTTTGTTGTGATCTTAAGTGACGAACAAACATTAACACACATTCAGATGACCATTGGTGAGCATGCGTTGTTTCACCTTAAATGCATGTTTTTGAGAACTGCCATTTTTTTAATATATCAAGAATTTTTTGTTGTGAAGTTCGTAAAAAAATTTAATCTCATAATTTGATTATGTTGTAATTACTGTGTATGGTTTTTTACGTTCTCCAGTATCCAGATAATGAAGTACTATTATATAATCAAACACAAACCGCAAGGGAATTTACATTTCGCAAAACGTTTTCAAAAGTGAATGTTAAATGCATTATTTGCCTACGACAGACCAATTAGATTCTACAAACAACTAAAAACAACTCCCTGCGCACCTGAGGAGTGCTTTGCGCTGGCAACGTGTTTTCATTATAAGCTCTTTGGCGTGAATAAATAAAACGTGTTAAACGATGGAATTCACGTGCCCAACATGATCCCAGTAGGATGGACTAAGCACGGTGGTATTTAACATTGTAACTACAAAACCTTCGCGTATATCCAGCAACTTGTATAAAAGTTCACAACATTTGATTTCTTTTTTGTGAACCCCCATTCATTATGAACGAAAATATATTTGATTTAAAATTTATAATTATATCACAACAAAATCACTCTAAAATAAGAAGAAGATATTTTGACTTCTTGTTCGAAGTTGTTTACCCTCATCTAAATCATCAATGTAAAAATGCACAAATCCTTACAGTATTTTAATAAAATTGTTTTAATAATTCGTAAACAACATTCTAATCAAATTTCATCGCACTATCTATAGCACTTCTTCACAAAACTCAAAGCCGTAAAATTAACACATTGAAATACTATCAAACATAAACTAATAACAATATATCTAGTTGTGAACCGGAGAAAATAATACAAATCTGTATATTTCTTTAATTAATATTCTAAACAATACTTTGATATTGTTTATAGTTAAAAATAAAATTCAAGCATTTAAATCTCTCAGTAAAGACGAACATGTAATAAATTGTAACTTCCTGTTCGTAGGTGTGCATGCATAAAACATTTCATTAATTCACTCTTGTGTATGACCAGTATGCCCCACACATCGCATGGGGCACGATATCAATAGTAGCATTGTAACAGCTTGTGAACATTCACATCACGTAAGCACGTAAACGTAAACGTTCTAACACAATGATTGCAAGAGCAAAGTGGCTAAACGTTTTATTTGCTAGCGGAGAACATTGTGGTGTGGAATAATGTGTACACTTAATAGAATGATTGCCGAGTAATAACAGCTAAGTGGATAAGCGGTCGCTTGTCAGCGGGGGCAGCCTGGTGTAAGCGGAGACAGTCTGGTGTTGGTTGAGTGGGGAAACTGGGCGTATGGTAATAGTGACAAGTTACACACTCATAAATAATGATATCTGTCCGAATTAGAAACCATGAAACCACAATAGAGATAAATTGTTATAACTGTTATATTAGTGGTATTGCAAACGTTGATTGTAATACATGCACACATGGTAATTGGTAAAAACATAAATACAAGTTGTGATTAATACATAATATCAATACATAAATACAAGCTGTGGTCAATAGACCATTTTCAAAATCATCTACTACGCTTCTCATTATAGTCACCTAAATCTTCAACAACTTTTGACATTATTTACTTTACTTTAGGCTAGTTGTAGATAATAATTGCCTAGGTGTTGTCATTCCTTGAAATTAATATTAAGATTATAGAGAGCCAAGATACGGCAAATTGTGTTAAGGGTTATTGCTTTAATCTTGCCACAATAAATGTGTATATATTATGTCGTATGCTTTGAAAAAGTTTTCAATAACGTATTATTTTCAAACTAATGAATGTGTTCATCTATATTCAAATTAGAATTGAACAAAATCCTCTGTTTTCGTTTCTAAACCCTATCATTACTAATCCCATTTAATACTAACAACCGGTAATTATCACAATGCTGCTACGTTAATCCCTAGATACCTCTAAACTAATTGAAATATACGCTTAATGCCTTGTTCTAAAACAAAATTAAAACCACAAACGTTCACCAAAATAGATTAGAGTTGTGTGTAAAGGTATGGTTGTATTACATACCTAAGCTGCAAGACCTCCGATTTCTGTCGGAAAAAATGCTTTTAAATGCATACAAAATTGTCAAAAGTAAACCAAAATAATAATGTCATCTCCTAAAGAATTTGATGTTTCTCTTGTCAATGTTTCATTCTTCCAATAAATGTTTATGCTTTTCAAAATACCTTAATTTACTTTGTAATGTGTTATAGCAACATAAGGTTATTTGAAAATCAGACACATTTATTGAAACAGAAATTCATTTATTAGAAAGAGCATTGAATCATCTAGGGGATATTTTGGTTCACCTTTAAAGAATTATGAAGATTTTAGAACCAATACGGTGGTCTTTTTTATATTAAGGCACCATTTGTATTCGTAATTTTGTTAAATTTATATAAACATTGTATTGAGTGTAATTTGTTTCGAGTTTCGTTTTGATATAAGTTATTGTATGTTATTCTGTGCCTTATGGCAACAGCATTGGCTGCAGAGACAGAATAAAGGTGTGATAATCTATTTCGGAGGCTTTCACGGCTGGAGTCAACTATCCTATCGTGGTTTTCCGGGTACAACCGTGTCAAAAGGTGGAACCAATCCAAAGCATCACTGTCCAGAGTTCCCCTTAGTGACAGTTGTTGGTGTCAGTGTCAACACTCCACGAAGGTCGCTGAAGAAGCCCATTGCAATATGGGCGAAACGTTGGATTGGTTCCACCTTTTGACACGGTTGTACCCGGAAAACCACGATAGTATAGTATAGAATAAACGTGTTATTATTATAACAGAAAGAAGTGGAGTGTTCGGCAGGGCAGGTTGTCATACAGCCTTCAGACCTCCATGTGTTACGGCCGTTATAAAGAGGATACATTAAATAGAGGTTCCTAAATAAGATTAGATTATGTCAACATTATCTCTATGTATGTTGTTAGTGGTCACGCAGTCTTGGCTCTGTTCTAACGCTGTGCGTGCAAGAACTGGTGTCATGCCGCTGGGGTAAGAGAGGGATCGATTTTGTCTTTTGGGCTGTGGGCCCCCTGGGCTGACCCAGTTTTCATAACTAGACTTTCACTGCTCGTTGTAAACGTGGTTTAAACTACAATACAAGACATATAATTGTACTAATTCTCAATGCACTCGGTTGCATCAAAAACTGATTTTTGGTTGAGAAAAATATAACATTTATTATCGGCATGGTTTTTTTCAGGTTTTGAATAGCACTGATTAGATGCATGGACAATTATACAATTGGAATGAACAAAATACCCTGTTACTATGTCCAAAATATTCTAATTCAAGCAAGAAGCCAACCCAGGACCTTTCTTCAGTGAGCCCCACACAAAAAATGGAACGTAAAAAAATATTTAAGAAACAGTCCAAACAATGAAGGTGTGATAACTTATTTATCACTGCAGCCACAATGTTTGACACGCGATCTAAACAAATTTAAAGAGAAGAATGATAAACTGTCGGAAACGTTGAATAATTTTCGATTTGTTTGCCAGCTTTCTACAAAACATGAATATCAAAAATGAAACGTAACAATTGTGCACCTTTAGAAAAATTGGGCTTTATTATAATAACATTTCTATGACATGGAACTCATTTACACAAATTTTGTTAATTCGTCAGGAATTCAAAAAACAAAAACTATTAATTCAGACAAAACTCAGCAGTTTTGCAACGACTGAATCGTATCATTCGACGGTTTAAACACATGAAACGAGAGTTTGCAGTCTGGAGCAAAAAGTCGATTCGCGCTCGAGTGGCCTGAGTCGTTCTAATTTCGATTGTTGGTGTGGCAAGTCGCGCGGTGCGTCAGGCCCCGCTTTGTGTGGGGGACAGCCCCCCTACCCACCCACCTTCCCCCATCAACCGAGCACAGAGGATTAAACGAACGTTGTTAAACTTTGTGCTTGTGAAGTACCAAGCGACAAGCTGTCGGGTGTCAGGCTTGTCACATGGTACTTTTGTGCTACGGAGTTTTGTTAAAGAGAATTTAGTAAATAGTGTTGAAAATTAAAATGTATAAATAAAACAAAAGTGTGATAAAGTGAAAACGTGGTTCGGCTTCATTTCCACTAATTGAATGTCTACACTTTTGAAAGTTTAAATTTGAATGCATATGAGAATGTAAAATAGAGATTTCAATTCGTAATAGGAATTTGTTTGGGCGTTAATCTCTGGTTTGGAAATTTGGTAATTTCTCGTTTTTAACACAGAATTCTACCGAATCGTTGGGGCATCTTGATTCAAATTGTATTTTATTATTCCTCATAATGGTGAATTGTGCTCTTATATAACTAGCGACAGATAAACGTTCCTTGAACAATTTTATTTGAGCCATAAAATGTATACTGACAAGTATTTATCTGGTAGTGAACTGAAACATTCATTGGTCATATGTTTTCATAAGTTTTAATATTTTCTCGTTTGGTAGATCCCGCATTCCGTTCATTGTTTTGGAGTTAATAAAAACAATTATCTATTGAACACCGATATTAAATTCTTTCTAAAGAATTTTCGAAATTCCTGGTAACAAATCTTAAAGACACATTAAATCTCCCAGTCTATAAAACACACGCTGGACACAACCAAACACATTGTCTAGACGAAGTGAACAGCTCACATCATAAAAACTTCCTCATCTTACTTACTCAAGATTAACCTCTTTGCACATTATCATATCAAAGAACTTCATCACTCCAGCAAAACAGTATCATTTCCCTAAGCTGTTCGTTCGTCTACCCAGTAAGAACTCTTCATGACGCGTCGCGCTATCGCCACAAAAACATCTGCAGCATCACGCAGTAATTAACGTAAACCTTTTGCGACTTAACGTAACGTAACTTAACGACAAGTGAGTGCTAAACTAGACTAGACTAGACTAGACGGTGTGGTATATCACAATTGTTCGTGTTAAAATGTTGTCGGAGGGTAATGAAAGCGAAATGGACGAGTTACTATCGGTACTGTCGCTGTTGGAGGGGGAAAGGAGGAGAAAAGGGGGGGGGGTAGTTGAACCGTCAGCAATAACGTCTACTGCACCAGCGTGACGAGATTACTAAAGTTCTCCACCAAATACATCTCTGTCGTCTGTCTGTCTGTCTAGCAACGGGGCAATAATAACTTTATGCAAATATGAATATCATCATATAAACTTTGTGCGAGGGATGTTTTGTTTTTTGGTTTTATATTAGGTTGGTACTATGTTAGATTGAGAATATTGCTGTTGTTTGTGGAGAATGTAAATGATGCCTGTGAGAGTTGGTTTCTGGGTTTTTGCTACGGTCTGTAAGGTAATACAGATCAGGATGAGTCACGAATCAGTGGAAACGCTATTATGGATTTGTGATTTGGCAACATTGTGTGGTAAAGTGTAGTAAAATAAGAAGGTCCAGTTTCGATTACAGGTTCGGGCTGTGGTTTTCTAACTTAGGTAATCATCTATTATCTATATGATACTCATGTTCATGATACCAGTAGCTCATACCGTCATAGCAATAAAGCACATGAGGAATGGTATAAATGACTGCCACTGAAAACCAGTCCTTGTAACCGAGTGGCTAGAAAATGAACACATATTTATGTTGTAATATCTTTTGAGTAGACTACATTTCGACATCGAATTTGACGTTATCTCATGGAAATGTATGTCATCATTTATGAAGAAGTAAATATCCTTGTCGAAACATGTGACTTCTGAGTAGCAAAATCGTTTGCAAAATCCCAACACGAAAAAAAAAATACGAATCTATAAAAAAATGATGAGCTTTACGTCTAAATATTTTACCTTTAAAAAAATACACATTTATCATATTTTATTTATCTAAAATTGACGTCGTGCCCTACTTCGCACCAAAATGTAATTCCATTTAGGCTTCAAATTCTCGTTTTCGTCCTCAGCGTTGGTTCCTGGTTTTCCCGCATAAAAAGACATTATTCCCAAAATGCGATATTTATGAGTTATTTATTGAGAGCCTACGGTCGAAGGTTATCAGGAACCACCATAATCTATCGAACGCCTGCGTATGTGTGCGTGTGCGTGTGTGAGTGCGTGTGTGTGTGGGATGCAAACCCCATGAAGCCATCTCCTTTTAAATTTATATATTGCATGGAGGTCGTTTTATCGGCAATAAAACCAATAAGGAAAACGGTAACGACCACAGCGCTTGAGGGGAAGGGGTAGGGGGGAGGGGGTAACCGGGCGGTGCTCACGAGGTCAACTCGGAAGGGGAGGGAATTTGAATTATTCGCATTCTAGCGTTCGGGGTGGGGGGGGGGGGGGGGGGGGGCAGTTGGATTTGGGGTCAATACAGCCAAGGGCTGGCTTGACCCTTTCGGCCAATCGTACGAATATATTTTGTCAAGTGATGGGATTTTCGGATTTGTTAATACAAGTTTGAAATACATCTTTGAGGTAGAAACCAGAAGTTGGAAGCATGAAAATAGGATTGGAAGATTCAGATCTTGTATTGACGATTTTTAAATTAAACGTACAAAGCGAACAGATGTAGCTGTAATGACAGAAATGTGAAAAAATAAAATTAGTCTGTGATTTAATCACAGATAGGCTATATCGTACGTATAGTTATCATATAGAGCGTATAACGCCAAAAGATCATGATTGAGACAGTTTTACCCTGTGTAGGGGGTTGTTTTTTTAACGTCAAGCATCTCAAATTTCAAAATCTTATAATATTAATTCCAAAACTACTCTAGATGAAATTTACTGCTCTACGTTCTAAACTTAATTTAAGATTTCCCTGTAATAATCTTACGTGTGGTTATGTATTCTGCTACGAGATTTACGGCAGTAGCAAAAGTAATTATAGACTAGACTTCGTGTGTAGGTGGTTTCATTTCTACCTTTATTTGTACTTCAAGTTCTACAAGCGGGATATTTATCTATCTCATGGGGATTCGATGTTCTGGCTTAATTAGTGGAATAGTGGTATAAATTATATGTTTGGATTTTAAGATATGTCGGTTATAATAACACTAATTTCGGATAACAATTTTGAAACTATTTGCAATAGTTTTGAGTTATTAACCGGTCGCCACAACACTTTCCTAGCAAGGTTTTTGGTATATAGTGAAACATTTAGTAATAAATATCAATTTTATTAAGATATTCCATCTTTTGTAATATTTTCAAGGTATATATTCATGGAAATTCAATTTCACTACCCTTAAGTATAAAATTGTATATACATATTTATAGTTAATGATAAAATAGGATCATAACAATTATTAATAAATCTCAACCCGGCACCTCCACCAAAGAATGTATCAAAATTGAAAAGTTAAAAATCTACATTACTCATTCTAGTTTTCGATCATGATCAGAACCAAAAATAGAATATACAAGCTCTTTTTAAATCCCAATTTAAACAAGAATGGAGAAGTGCTCATTCTTATTAATTTGCATACACGTAAATATTTTGCAGTTTCGGAGCATGGAATATTAACACTTATGACTACAAATTTAAAGAAAGGCCGATTAGTATAAATAAGTTAATATACCATCGTCATGTATCGATCTATATTATTCACCTCGTTTATATATAAGCATAAAATTGATTGTATACTCATCAAATTAATATAACCTATGGTACGTCCAACACAAGTTTAAACAAAGAATCTACTCTCGTTTAAAATCAAGTATCTTCTACATTTTGCTCACTGATATACGCTTCAAAACACAAGAATTATATATGTAAGAATAATGTTGATCCAATTAAAACTTCTGTTGTTTTACCCACAGATAACTCAGTGGCTTAAACTAAACCGTACTCTCGTTAAACCCCCTATAAATGGTTTGTGATTATAAGCTCCAGCTCTGCGTAGACGTACGAGCCGCTTCGTAAACAGAGAGGGAAAATAACAGTTCTTGTGACTTTTCCAACCCGACTAGAGTAACTATTTCGCAATAGCACAAGACTCTATTGAGGAGGCTGTGACATCACAGGCGTACAGACAATGTGTTGCTAGGGAACTACATTGTTGTATCTTTCTTTCATTGGTTCAATAATTGTCCGAAACAGAACACGGCAACACGGCTACTTTTGGAATTGAGTCCTGTGCTTTAGGGACGAAATCGTGATTCGTCAGTAAGTGAATATGTAATGATGTTGATGTGTTATTTGTGACGAAACAGATAAGACTGTTAGCTTTATGTGTCCCGTTCATAAACATAGCCACTATTGGATTTATTTTACTGTAACCGTGCTTACTTTTTAGAACATGGCAGCAGCTACTGGTGGTGAAGAAATGTACTACAATATTACAATTAAAGTTGATTCGAATATTTTGATGTTAAAATAGTCCACGTGGCAAGTCTTTTGCGTCAAATTACACAATTAAACCGACTAAAGTGTATGTCAGGGAAAGATTGCGCCGTGGCAGGTAAACTTCTCCGCCGCGCTCTTCCCCCACCATGCGGCTCGGCTACTCGACAAGGGTGGAGGACTATTGACAGTCCGCAGAGATGGCCCGTCAAGATAATGTTAATTGGTTTGAGTAAAAACTTAAAAACTCACATTTTTGTTGTTTTGTAACTTTTATCGAATTATTAGGAATATTGAAGAAAAACTAACATACCCTCGTTTTTTAATCACAAAAAACACCCGAAATTAAGCTAGTAAACTCACGTAAATTAAACACTGTTGTTTTTAGCTTTGGCGATAGATTATGTAATAATCTTTGTCGAAATAGTGAGTGAGTGGCAGAGTTGTGTTCAATGTTTGATAACAATGACGGTGACGATGAAGTGTTATTCAATGTAATATATACTGAACTGAGATAATAGTTTTTTACTTACATTAACTCTTCACACTGTAATATGATCAGCAACGCATATCAAAGGTCAAATCATGACTTTGAAAATCAGTTTTATATTGCATGTGAACCATTAAAAATGTACCAATAGAACAATATGTAAATAAAAACAATGACGGTGAATTAAAATCCATACATAAATTCTGTAAATAGTTAAGGTATTAATACCAAAAACAACTTAAACAATAGGTGCCTTGTCAATAAATGAATTTGTGGACTAAAAGCAAAGATTCACATGAACCACAGGGGAATTGCTAAGCATCTGCAAATTCAACCATTGTAAAAATGTACACCGTTAAATACGGCACAAAAAATAACATACCCTCGTTGTTAAACAAAAAAAAAACACCAGAAATTAAGTTGTCAATTATAACATTTCCATTTTATTCATTCCATTTCGTTCATTGATCGAAGTAAATATGCTAAGAAAAAACAGTCACAAGAGATGTATGCCAACCCGTGAGTGAGGCAACGGAGTTTTGTTAACCGGCAAACGGAAGTGTATTCATTTTCCAAGATTCGCACATAGCGGATGATGCCATTAGGTCGTGCCTGCGGAAGAAAGAACATATGTTGAAATGCAAGCAACACATGTTTAAATACCAACATTATTAATAACATAACATTATCAATAGGCGCGTTGTTAGTAAATAAAATGAGAAACTAACAAAGATTCAGATTAACCACAGAGCGATTGTTAAACAACTGCAAACAACGATTAGGTTATAATGTAGACCGTAAAAACACCACACATAGCCCTTATAACATACATTTTTAGCTTACTATAGTTAACTTATTGCTTATAGCGGTGAGTGGTTGGTATCACACGGTTCACCGTTGGTGGCAGATTTTGCCGAAAGAGATTATGAATTTTACTTCTTATGGCACTTAAAACAAAATCTTCATAAATTTCGAGTCGTGTATCTCCATGATCAGGTGCTCGGGGTCGCTTTTTCCCTGGTGTTGACAGTTGCCCGTTGTTCTTATTAAATTCACTTTTACACTGCTGCACAGTTCTTGATGACACTCCACACAACTTTCCCGCTGACGCGGCCGCTTCCTTCACGCTCATATGAGGATTTCTCTTGCGTTCGTTTGCGTAAACATTCAGTACAATTTTTCGTTCTTTACTACTTAACGTACACCCATTCACTCGCTTTTCTAAATATTTATCTGGAGACTGATCCATGCTCGAAGGACTTTACGTCTGAACTGACTGAATTTCTTACAGAATAAGCTGTCAAAATTAAATCTAAGACTTGGGTTTCCCACGACTCACTACAGGTCTCATAGAATTTCCCTGCAACTGCACAATGTAATTTCCAGGAATCAGTCCAGTGGGAAATTTGTGTCTGCTGTGTTTTGCTCCCAAAACTCGTTTCATTTTTCTCGATCTCCGAAGGTTCTCGTGTGCCGATATGCTCTAACATTGTTGTTATTTTAATTGACAAATATTAATAAAATTAATCATAGTTGTTCAATATCTTTTTAAAATATGTTATTCAATTTGCATCGCGTATCATTATCGTCTCCTTCATTGTTATCAAACATTGAACACAACTCTGCCACTCACTCACTCACTCACTCACTCACTCACTCACTCACTCACTCACTCACTCACTCACTCACTATTTCGACAAAAATTATTACATAATCTATCACCAAAGCTAAAAACAACATGTGTTTAATTTACGTGTGTTTACTAGCTTAATTTCGGGTGTTTTTTGTGATTAAAAAACGAGGGTATGTTAGTTTTTCTTCAATATTCCTAATAATTCGATAAAAGTTACAAAACAACAAAAATGTAAGTTTTTAAGTTTTTACTCAAAGCAATTAACATTATCTTGACGGGCCATCTCTGCGGAATGTCAATAGTCGTTCACCCTTGTCGAGTAGCCGAGCCGCATGGTGGGGGAAGAGCGCGGCGGAGAAGTTTACCTGCCTCGGCGCAATCTTTCCCTGACATACACTTTAGGTTATGTATTGATGTCTATTTCGCGATTAAACATACGTTTAATTTGTCGATTGAGTTCTCAAACACAACCGCTAGTGAATGTATTGGTGCTTAAGTTGTAATAAAACACACCACGGTTGTTTGTTTTTGTGTTTCGAGTTTCAAAACCAAATAACTAGCGAATGTATTGATGTCTATTTCGCGACTGAACACCACAGCGTTTTGTTTTGTGAAGCAAATAGTGTTGTATTGATGCTTATTTCGCGATGAAACAGACCACGACCGTTCATTACGAGCAAAGTAAGACCACTAGTGAATGTATTGCAGTGAACTCACGGTATGTGGTAAAACCGTTAGCTAGTGGTTGTGAGTGAATATAATTAGATAAAACTAATGTAGAATGGATAAAGTTTCCTCGAGATTAAATTATAACAGTTTGCTGCGTTGCATTGTTAAGTAATAGCAAATTGAATACGACGAGTGCGAATGTAATTATGTTATGGGTTACCGCACATATGGTTCAGTGAGACTTAACATGAATGCTATATTTTAGTTTAGCAGTATTGTGTTAAACCTTGTATCCTTGTTGTATTTGGGTCCGGGTAGGTGAACAAAATAGGTATTCCCAAAAATATGCCTTTGAAACTTAATTCTTACTCCAACTTGTACCTCTTCTCCAAACTTCTTCCCCGTTTGATTCCGGAAAAGTATAGATACGTCCAGAATAAATCACTCTATAACATATGATAGCGGGTACGCAATATTTACGGTATATTCCTTGTCAATGTAATTTATTTTTTGACTCTGTATAAAAACTATTTTAAGAACAAATATTTATAAGTTTATTTGCAAGGGTACCTTTTAAATAAACTGGAAAACACAGGTGGAATTTCAAAACTGCAATTTCCCTCTGACATCAATTCTCCTGCTTATCAAAGTAATAAAAAAACTCCTAGTTTGACACATTTGAAAGTTGACAGTTGACTGGACCGATCATAACTTCCTGCAACGCGTCATAAACCCCGACCCGTCACACAACGAGTCACACTAAATAAACCAGACATTGCATGGATTGGAAAACCGTTCTCGAATCGACGATATTCGATTTCACAAATTTGAATATCAATCTTGCGGGTCAGAATATGGTTGCAGCTGGTAGCACATGATAACGAGGGGGGGGGAAGGGGGGGGGGGGAGCGCGGCTGGACGCACGCATACTCATGTAAATAAATCATGCGTGCTCATGCATTACGCATTCGACGAATCAGAAGATGGGAGAACAGATTCAAATCGCGGATAGAGAAATATGTATGTTCGATGGTGTGAACCATAGATACGTATATATTGTTAGAGACGTGTGTAAAACTCACTGTTAAGGCCCAGTTCTACAAAACTTTGTGAAAAGGCTTAAATTGGAGATTTTCTTATAACAAATATGGCGACTGTCATGAATTTTGTATGTAAGTTTTGTTGAAACCATAGTTACCAAACTAAGCTCACTTAATCAGAGCTTAACGAAGTTGGTGAACTGGGACCTCAGTGAATAATTTTGAAATCATGTGTTATTTTTGAAATCATGTGTTATGTTTTTAAATAAGTAAACCATATTATTTAAAAGTAACAATCTTACAATCAATCACAATTTCTTTATTTTGGTAAAATTGGACACGGATTGACAACGATACATTATATATATCTAATTATTATTATTTAAGTTAATAATTTAATTTGAAAGCAAATATGTAATCGTTCATATCCTCTTTATTGACATCAAAATCAAAAAGAGTAATTTCGAAAGCCCTTATATTCAAAGAAATTCGATAATGTTTGAAAAGCCAGAACTAGAAGTCTGTAAAGTCAAACAAAAGCTACAGCCATCAGAAACTCTTTCAATCTTATATTAATTGATTTCAGTTTCTCCCAATAGATTTCGATCTCCGTCCGATTAAATTAGTTTTTAATTAGGTTTTCTCCACCCAGGCGAATAGGCCTCCTGTCACATCGAGCGTAATAAAACTTTTAGTTGGGATTGTTTCCGCCAACTTTTAAACCAAACGGTTTAGCATTGAACGTCTGGTATGTTTTTTTCTTTTACTCTAGCAAAGATTTATCTAACTTCTCCTCGTAAACTTCAATCCTATAATCTCTAGCGACCCCTAATAATGTGATATCGACCCCCCATCCCACCCCTGCCCGCAACCCTGTATTAGATAGCGAGAATCGTGAAAAGTTTCTGTGACTGATATCAGTAAAAACGTCGATACGTGATATCGTAAACTTTTAGTGGAAGCGATAATTTGTTCTGAAAAACTCGTGCAAGGCGTGATAAAATATCCCTGGTAAAACATTTTATTATAATCTAGATTCTGAACTGAACTTTTTCCAGTGAATCATTGATGTTTCAGGATATGACTTTCTGTAGAATATTGTTTTTAAAGACATTTTTAACATGTTTATTTTCGATTTTAAACGCACAAACCGTATTATCAATTACATTACTCAGTTATCAGAGCATTATTCACATATTTAAAACAGATACAGTCATATCTTTCCTACATAAAGTCTGGTATGGAACAGGTCTATCAAGTACCGATATGCCAGTATTTACAAACAAACTCCTATCTGTCGAAATCTAACGAATTACATGTAATCGGGGTATAATTGTTTTCGTATTTTTAGCTCACACGTTACCCAGGCAAACGTAAAACTTTTAAATAGGTAGTGTTCACAAATCCTGACACATTTTAAGCGTAATTTCTATGAAAGTTTAACAAACCACCAACATGATGTAGTTTTTTATACCAAACAAGCGAGTGCGAGTGTCACTCTATCAAAAACACATGTTGCATCTAAATAATGTAGCCTCGTAGCAAAGTGAATATCGATTCAAATAGATAGAAGGATATTACTAACAGGCCATTATTTTGCATGAGAAATTCGATATAACGTCAACTGTTTTCCTTCCGACATCGCAAAGTAAACCATGCGCATCCGGACTAGTCTATTTGTTTATGTAGGGGTGTTGCGAGGTTAGAGGGGTCACTGCGGATCACTTCTCGTCGCAGTGTCGAGGGAGGTGGTGTAAGCAAGGCTACACGTCGGGCATTTTGGGGAGAGGGAAGAGGGTGACCTACAAACAAAGACCTTAATAATATAATATAACCTACGGTTAAGACAAGATACTGCGCGGAGTCATGAAAATAACGCTGCCACGCGGAGGGGCTCTAGTTAAACATTATTCACAGCCTTGATACGATTCAGCAAATCAAGACCTCTAGAAGGCTGAGGAATTGTGTGGTCAGTTTGAGAGTTGTTATAGGGCACTAGCAACACCAAAAGACAACAATGGAACAAATGAATTGAACTGATGGACAAACCATCAGCGGGCAAAATAATAAAATTGCAACCATAGAAATAAAAACAAGTGTAGGAATAGTAACTGCTCGCCATTTAAAACTTTTAATTATAGACAACGACTAAGTGAAAGTTTTGTATGTGTATTTGTTTGTTTTTTTGTTTTCCAAAATCAGAAGAAATTATTTTTTGACAGCTTGTTGTTTGTCCATCGATTCAATTCATTTGTTTCATTGTTATCTTTTCATGTTGCTAGTGCCCTCTACCAAGTATCCACGCAAAGACAAACTCAAGTTAACGGCATGTTAACGGCATGTTAACGGAAAGAACTTTTCAATACCATCTTATTGAGTTTTATCTCTAAAACTGCGTTATTTGAATCGAATGACTAAGGAGGTTGTAATTCATAGTCGGCCCCTACACCTAGGAGCACCCATTGTTACCAGGGTAACAGTTGTTTCCATGTTGTTTCCCATAAACAAAACAAATCCATTGCAACAATGGGTGCCTCTAGGTGTAGGGGCCGACTATGAATTCCAACCTTAGTTTCTTAATTTGATTAATAATTTTAAATTTGCAAATACTACTGATTGAAATAATAGTATTACTTTCGTGTTGCCTTTAGTGATTATAAAACCACAAGGTGGTGCGTTCTCACGATTTCTATGTCGTGCAGCATTCTTAGAAGTCGAAAAAACAGGGTTGTGTATTTCTTAAGGCTTAATACTTTACCTTGACCGTTAACAGTATCCTACGTAATGTTCAGCCATGTACATTGCCCACTATAAACTCCATGTCCAAATTATTCACCGGTTACGTGTCAACGTCGTTGAGTGAGCAGTTTCTAACATCTCAACCCCTGGATTATTCATCCCCCCTTTGGATAATTCATCCCCCCCTCAACTAACCCGTTACCGAGACCTACTCGCCAGGCCAACATCCATATAATATGTTAAGCCCATGTAATGTTACGTAACGCGCTGCGTGAAGACCAAAGTACTAACTTGATTATGTGTTTGTCCACTTTTAATGAGGTACTGAATAAGTTACAACTTTTGATTACATCTCTGAGTTCACTGCTGCTCTAGTCTACTAAGCAGGTTGGGTCGCTCTACAACTTTCTAATGACTCACTTGGTGGGTTATCTTTGTAAACAACTGAAACTCCTAACGAAGACTGGTTGGAAGTTCGTATAGGGAGTATGAAGTAGATTAACGATCAAAGCACAGGTTTCAACTCGGTAAAGTTATCCTATATTGTTTTTTTTTTTTTTTTGAAGCTATACCAATTTATTTTGGTTCTAAATTGAAGTCAACATTTTTTTAAATATAACATCTGACAACACTAACTTCAAAAGATAGATTATGCATGTTTTGAGCTTGGTCAAGCAAACAAAATACATTACGTTTAGTGGAAAATTTAAAAAGTTATAAATTGCTATCAATGTTTTTTGTTTTTAATGATGCTACGTTTAATATCTAATGTAAAAATAATAATATAATTATGAAAGTTAATTTTTATATTTATATTCTACATTATGCATGTTTTCAAAGAAAAGTTTGGGTATCGAAAAATCAAAGGAGATTTTTACGTTTGTTCATTTAGGGAATTCAATTCTAATTTTGTCTGCCAAAACGCTCATTTTCACTGGTAAGGCGATGAAAATTCAACTACACAAAAATATGTTAAGCACTCATTACTTCTAATTTGACTTGTCTACAACTCACAGATCACAAAATAAAAAGTATTAGAAAATTAGTTAAAGTGACAATTAAAATTTTGAAGCATTTTAATAACAAGTTGCTTCTGAATGTAGGGATACCTATGTTTACCTATTATATCTTGCTATATTGATTTTTGTTAGGCTACAAACACCAAGAAAGAGATACACGATGCCTTCTCCTACAGCGGGTAATCAATTTAACGAATATTGATTGCTAAGGGTATCCTATATAGGCCGACTTATATCTATACTTTCACTCAATCAATACATACTACGTGGTTTAAGCATGAATATACTTACATGTCAGAAGAGAGCTCAAATTACTCGCCCAAATAGTAAAATCTGAAAAAAGAATAAACATAATTAATTCTTCACACTGTTACGTTCAAAACTTGACTGTTTCAAATTAAAACACTGAATATTAATACTAAGATTTTAAATTTAAAGAAAACGTCTTTAAATGCAATTCCATAGGGTTACATCTGCAAATACCGATGTGTAGATTCATTTTTGGAGAAGTGTTCGTAACTGTACTATACAATGCAAATTACGCACCTAAAATGTTATGAAAATTCGTGCATGTAACCGTAATTGACAATAAAACGTATGCAGTCAAAATGTTATGAGTATTCGTGGTCGGAACTGTACTCAACAATACAACGTATGCACTTGAAATGTTTTACGAGTGTAGATATTCGTGGTCGGAACCGTACTAAACAGTACAACACGCAAACGCAATCCAATAAGCAAAGCCAAGTACGTTATTCAATTGTTTTCCTAGTTGGAACGATGACAACCGCTGCTGTATATAAATATGAGCCGGCAGCATCGGGGCTTCGTTGGCCTTATTTGAGCGGCTTCGAATCAAATGCTTCGGCCAATCAATGCCAACTGACATCTAGGCACGCATTGCGGTCACGCACAGCGGACTTTAATAGCCCTCGTAACATTTGCTCAATCGCTCTATGTAAACGATCGGTTTCAGAGTTCATTCGTCAGACTTCTGATTTAATTTGTTGTTGCTGCGTAAATCCTTATAACAATTTTTTTAAAAATTGATTTAAAAGTATGCGTGTATTTAGTAATTTGTATCTAAAAGTATAATTTAAACGTTTACTAAGAATAAAAGGCGTTGTACGATTTTTACTTATAAATAATGTGTAATTCGGGTGGCGGTTTTTCCATGATGTGTTAAAAGGCTTATGTTTTCTTTCGATGAGCAGTTACAAAATTCCAAAGTATATCTAAATATCAGGTTGAAGTTAAACTTCTCTACAAATATTGAAAGAAATTTATTTGTCTTGATAATTTTTTTTGTGATTTGCAATGGCACACATAGTCAATTTAGTAAAATTATAACTGTACATTTTTTGTGTGGTAAACATATAGATTGTCTTCTATTGCAAGATCGAATATTAACACTAATTTTGTCGTTGTGTCATCACATAAATACTGCTTATAGAACACATATGTTTTACAACATACAATGTAATGATGTGATAGTTACAACCATGGAACTAGTTATAAAAAACGGTAAAAAAGTTCTTGTTGGTGTAGTTTGATTAATAATGTTGGCACTATCATCACTAAAGAAGGTAAAGTGTCAACTGAACACACCCCCTGCACTTGAGCCCTAACGACGAGTGGCCGTCGAGTGTCTCCAAGACAACTTACATGAATCATGTAAAGACCTCTAGAAGATGGTCGTAAGAACGCCGACAAAAACACTTGTTCATGCCAGGGGGTGAAGCGGGACATTAGATCTCTCTCTCTCTCTCTCTCTCTCTGTCTGTCTGTCTCTCTCTCTTTCTCTCTTGCACATCATGATCGTTTGTCAAAACTCACCGCCGACTCCAAGAAAGTTTTCTGGTTGAGTTTTAGCGTTGTTGATGTATTAGGAGTGGAGCACAATGCCTGTAATTGAAGAGGGGAGTAGAATGTACTATTAATAACTGTGTTTTAGTAAAGAAAAATTCTCTGTTCTTCACTGAACTTAGATAAGTGTAGATTTGGAGTGGTTGTTTGTTTTTTTCGGTGGGCTCCTAGTGTAGAAAGTGCAGGGTTTGCTTCCGGTTCGGGCTGATATATATTATATACTGATGTATAATAATTGAATAAACGGTGACTGTAGAAGCGTTATAGTAACAAGTGACATCTGAAGCGGTATCTTTCGCCAGAATGAACATCAGTTCTTGTTTTTTAATGGGTCGACACAATAGAAATTATATTTATTCATCCTCCTTTGATTATTTGACGCATAAATTGAGTGAGAAGTCCAAAAAATCCGTATGGTTGATCATGAATGCCTTTAATAAATATATTTAATAGAATAGAATATATTTAATAATTTTAGTAAAAAATCAATATTTTAATAAATGATGATGCCAAAAAAATCTTATCACAAAAGTGTAAACAAAATATTGCGTTACCTTAATAAACATAAACGTGATAAACTTATAGACTACTAATAAAATCAGAAAAAAATTATCATTTTAGTTGGGATATTTTAAACCACTGCTAATGATATACCCAGACACTTATCAAACGTGCCCACTTCTCCAGCCAAAGAAACGTAAAACGAATATTTACAAACTCAACCTCAGCTACTGAACAAACAGGCTTTGGTGTGTTTTACGCAGCTTCTTGTAACAAACACATCGCATCAGCAGAGATTGAGATAATCTTGGACAAGCTCCGGGGATGTAAGGGGGGTGGGGGTGGGGGTGGGGGAGGGGGGAGGATTATCTAAACAGCGTCTGCTGAGGAAGCGTGGAAGACAGGCAACGTTTCAAAGTAAGTAGCTTCACGTTTAAACTGAACCAAGAAAGCTGGTTGGAAATCGATATAGTGTTAAAAGGAAAGGGTACTGTGGGAAAGAACAGCGCAAAGTTACCGTTATTCAGTAGTATCGGAAGAACGGTACACGTTATCAAAAAAGTGGTCAATTGCCAGTAGTACACCGCTTCAACTTCTTATCCTGATTAGTAAGTAAGGGATGGCGACTTCGATGTCTACAGACTGTCACATCACGACTGGTTGCCATCTAAGAAAGAACCACGAATTGAAAATATTATCCAGAGAATTTTTATAACCTTTCAACGATACTTTCAACCGAATTTCACACACACTTCACCGTGCTTGAGTTTCAAATAAAACCACATCTCAAAGGGTTGGATTATGAGAAAAATTTAGTAAAATGAATTTCAATGAATGTAAAGTTATTTCTTTGGCTAATCCATTATTCATTTTTTACGTAAAGCTTTTTAAACTTATTCAAACGTCTCCATTTTCCGGCTTTTAATTTTTTGTCTTATATGACATTTTGCCTTTTATCTTCAATACTATTACCATTTATTTGTATCTGATGCTGTAATTCGGTAATCATGCACTATACCTATAAAAGTTTACATACATCTTGTGTCTAAAGAATTTTTTGTAGAGTAAGTATAGTAAAAATACTAACTTATTGAGATCAAAACACCACTAAACAAATATTCATATTATCAGCGCTCATATTTTATTTAAATTAATTTTTTTAAATAATGTATTATACTTGACAATAAATTCATGAACTAAATGTGTCCATATTTTAAATTTGTATACGATGTAAACGAAACACAGATTAAAAAACAATTCTAGAATCTAGCTACTTACATTCGTTATCAAACCTCTACACCGCCATATTTTTAATCTAGATTACTTAAGGCCAACACAAACGAATTCACTCAAACGGATTAATTAAATTGGCAATTGAGTTTATTGTATAACGTTATACGTAATATATCCAACCTGTCATTTCTGTACGTGTTTTGGATAATTAACCGAGTTACGCATTCGAAATTCTGATCATACCTAGTAATAAACATGTCTTATTTGATTTACAATTTCCTCCTTAATTCCCCCTGTTGCCGCCAGATAACACAGTAGCTATTGAATTTTGCTCTAGTAGGTTGGTAGCCTACCGAACGTAATTCAATCTAGGAAACAAGGTTGCAAGAAGGGCTGCTTGGGAGCGCTAGTGAGCGCCTTTCATTCTTTGCCTCCTTCCTGTTCGTACAGTCGTGCCAGTCCACCGACAAAACATATTCCCAGCGCACAGATATGCAGCACAAAAAGTTAAGCGTAGTCAAATGTGAATTGTTAAGGGTGCTCTCTATGCTTTTGGCCTTGGGGGAACCGAAATGTCTGCTCCACAGAATAATTTTACATAAAATTTGGCACACCGTTGTCAATTTAATGAAGAATACACAAAATTGCAAAGTTCAATTTCTGTAAAGTGGCTGGAAATAATATCTAACGGAAAATACACATCAACGATTGTTTTGCATTTTGAATTTGACTTATTTTCCATATCGGTGTACAATCAATTCTTAAAATCTTACAAGTTTCAACGCTTTCATAATTTAAGAACAGTTAAAAGAACTATAATTTCAAATGAAATTGATTATGGGTATATTTACATCGAAGCAACAGAGAATCCTACATGTTAAAATAAACATGTAATGAGTACGGATGAAAATACGGTCATTTATCATAATATCATAAGGAATCGCAATGTAACCTACTTTCTGTGATACAAGTTTATGTAATACTTAATACTTAAATAATGTTAATCATAGAATAAGAAAATAAGATTCATTGTATCTTATTTATGACATGTACATATATTCATCTTGTAATGAATTTTATTTGTACGCAATGAAATTAATAAACAAATGTAAATATATAACATAGACAGTGTTAATTTATGCACATTTTATACACGTGAGTTTAGGTGTTTTAGAAATGTTCAAGGATTCTACGACTTTAGGAATAGTTTCCTCAACACACATTGAAACTGCATCTCTACCGAGTCTTAGAATCTAACCACAACCCCTCCCACGTAGCTCTTCCCTCATTATTGACACTACCCTGTGAAGTCACCACGCTGAGATTGAAGGTGTACACAGAAGGACGTGCTGGTTACAATATCACTGAGATTCTGACCACGTCCACTGAGACAACCTTTAATACGTCTGGGTGTCGACTGGACTGACAACCACCTTGCTAAGTCTACTATATGAGATTCGTGGTCAACCTCGCCGTGCAGAGGTGTCCTGACTGACACATTTCTGTAAGTAACGTTTAATCTCATGTTTTAATTTAATTTAATTTTAATTTGACTTTAATGGATATTGACGATTATGTAATATGAATGTAATATATGTGATAAAATCAGTTGTGTGTACACAATGTATAAATGAATAATAAATTAAATTAAATTAAATGAAATATAGCGTCGATCTTGTCGTTGTAACTCAAATGTAGGTCGCAACGGTTTTTGTTCCTTATACAGGTAAAACATCCACCAAATTAATAGTGTCCTTAGCTTTGTTTTTATTGCACTAAAGCTGCATTAATGGCAATAGGTAGCTTGAAATATTAAATCACGTAACAATAATATTTTCACAGTGTTTAGTAAAATAAATTGTAAATGTAGAGTGATTATAAAGATGCCAAAGCTTGCCCCGATAAAAATTACCCTTTTTTTCTCACTTTGTTGCTTGTGGAGAACATATTGTACTCAAGTTATGGTGTAAATAAACAAAAAATTATTTTTATCTAAATTTGTAAAGCGGATGTATTTTCAATGAAAGAATAAGTGTATGGATCTCAAAACAATTATATAAAACCAATTATGTATATAAACAATAATAATAGAATCCTACTGAGGATACGAAACAATAGCCGTGAATGTATTCACTAAGCTAGACGTGAATTTACCTTGTGGATTCTGACATTTGTCCGCAGGGGTTCGCACTGTCCAATCACTGATTCATATGTTTCGAATTTGAAATATCGATCTTTGATTGGTTATCGCTCAATCGTCGATGGTGTTCGGAGCCTACAGGGTTGGTTTAGTCACTTTAAATTATAGTCCCCACTGCAAATCAGTTTCGTTACTGAGTGGGTAGACTCTAAATGTAAATTTATTTACATATATGTGACGTCACAGGAAGTTGATAGTAAGTTATCCCAATTATTGAAACATGACAAATGGTTCTGGCAATGCTCTCGCTACGTTGATAGAGTCCATGAGTCTAGGCCTATATATTTAAAATAAATACAAATAAATAAATTCACATTTAGAGTCTACCCACTCAGTAACGAAACTGATTTTCAGTGGGGGACTTTAATTTAAAGCGACTTAACCAACCCTGTAGTCTCCAAACACCATTGACGAGTGAGCGATAACCAATAAAAGATCAATATTTCAAACACGAAACATATGAATCAGTGATTGGACAGTGCGAACACCTGCGGACAAATGCCAGAATCAACAAGGCCGATTAAGAACAACTTTGAATAGTGTTTGTTCGCTTCCGCCTGACATTTAACATCGTAGTGAACAACGTTCAATAGCTACCACTTTGGACTCGGCTTGCTTAGTAGGCTTCTGTTGACTCAAAGTGTGGAGCCCTTTTGTGTAGGTTATTCACAATTAAGGAGGTATTTACATAAACATTAGGGAAAGTGCTCGCCTGGTCTCAAGCACGGCGACAGGGAATGAATCATAATGTGAATTAGAGTGGTGTTGAGGTAAAAGTGTTTATACATGTAACGCTTATAGGAACGTATTCATAGTCGAGGCCCCCCTAACCCAATGGCCATCGAAGTTTACTATATTTATTAATATACTGGTTGCAGGAAAGATGAAGATGGAGAGGCTTATCTTCAATCCCGACCCAACGCAGAGTTGGACGTGGCAACAGATGATGATGATTAATATACTGCCCAATTGATTAACGCACAACTAAATAAATAATAACCGAATGGATGAATTCAAAAAAATGTATTTTTAATTTAAATTTTAAATCAATTTCATAACTGATTTCCAATTGGAGATTATTTATTATTATTTATTCTGTTTAGTTATGAAACTGATTTACAGATCAGGACAATAATAAATTATTTATAAAAAAAAAAAAAATTACGTTGCTCTTAATTAAAAGTGTTATATTTACAAAACGAATAATTTTATATTATATACATAGAACGAAAATTGAATTGAATATGTTGGCTTTTCCCCTCCTCCCCTCATAATCGCACACCTACACTGATAATCTCACTGGCGCATTAAAACCAACGTGAAAAGAATGTTTTTTAAAATCATATTTGTAGAATTAAATAGTCAACAGCCACATTCGCCCAATCCACTTTAGATGGATTCTACAATAATCCAAGCTATGCAACAAGGTATTTTTGATAGCTGTAGAGTATCCATTAATACAGCCATGTTTCAATAATTATTATTCAATGCTAAATCGAAGTGACATACTGTTATATATTTTGCCCTCTGACCCCCAGTTATTCATACAACGTGCATTGTGTATCGATTCACGGTAAATCACTTTGGGGTATTTTGGTGAATGCGTGCATCATGAAATATATCCCACAGCTTCAAAATGGCGCGCTTTAAAACATGTAATAAAGTAAAACAGTTCAAATAACGTTGATTTTCTATTTTACTTTCATTTCAGGTTAATGTGAGAAGGGTTATAAAATAGCACTAAACAGAAAAATCAATCAACGAAAATGAAAACGTATCGAGTATACAAATGGTTTCTTTGCAAAGTCTAATTGTTTTGTAGGAGGGTACGAGAACAAATAACGCAACAAGATCTCCGTGGAAGGTGTAGTTTTATCCACACTTTATCGCAGAAAGGTCGTAAAAACGTAATATAAAACTGTGACCTTCACGTAATAACACTGATCATTAAAAATTGGTTATAGTTTATAATGAACATGCATCGTTAAAAAGAGGTAAAACTATAAAACTTTGAGCTCTCAGTCAAAATCTAGGCCAGTAATGACGACAAATCTAGTCCGGAAAATACCTATTTTACTTTTAAATTTTTGGTGAGACCCCTTTTAAGGTCCCCTCTGTACAAAACTCTGTTTATTTAGATATATAATAGCTATAATATTTAAATAAATAATAGCAACATCATAATAAATAACATTAATAAATAAATTCACATTTAGGGTCGACCCACTCGGTAACTAAACTGCTTTGCAGTGGGGGACTTTAATTTAAAGTGACTAAACCAACCCTGTAGGCTTCGAACACCATCGACGAGTGAGCGATAACCAATCAAAGATCAATATTTCAAATACGAAACATATGAATCAGTGATTGGACAGTGCGAACACCTGCGGACAAATGCCAGAACTACGATTGTTTTTATTCCATACCAGCTTATCATACAAAACGTCACACATACCTCTCAGTCTAAAAAGCAGGTATGTTAATTCCCCTGCATTATTATCGCAACATCTCCCGGGTCCCTGTTTTTCCCTCCCTTATCTCGCAGGACGATGTTAAACTACCTCTGCACGTATTGGAATAATGCGAGGCAGCCCCAGAGGGTGTCACTTGTTATTCTGACCGTGTTTGCTATTAGCCTACTATACAGGCGACGCTGCTTGGCGCAAAGAGACGGACCTTTAATATGGGCTCGCGTTCACATGAAAAAAAACAAACATTTATTTAGTGATTATGATTTTTGTATTTTAATTATTATTTGGTGTTTTACAAAGTACTCGTCAACAGGTCATAGTAAGTTTGTGGAGTTATTTGATAAAAGGGATAAAAAAATTGAACTGGGCCAAGTATTATAAACTTCTGCTAAAAATTTATAAGGAGATTTACTTGTTTACACCATGACAACCACCAATAAGAAGCCTAGTTGCCAATTTTGAAAACAATTCAGTAGCTTACTAATATTTATACAAGGTTCATCATAACTGGTCTTACATTCATAGGAGTTAGAGAGAGGATAAGGAAATGGGGTAACTACTTTTGTCACCCCTTGCGATTGGCAGAGGTATACCTGGGAAAAATGCTACCCTGAGCTCAGAAGGGGGTTCAGTGTGTTAAAGTTTAGTAAATGATAAACACCAAACAAACCTATTCTCTTTGCTCAAGAATGTATTTTCTACAACATCTGAAGGCTCTAAAAAGAATTAAATTGCTTCACGTTTTGAGAATGGCAAAATGTAATTTACTTGCAAGCATCGTGATAATTTGGACACATTATAATAACACGTTAATCCAACATTCTCGAGGCTTTCCATTTGTTCAACAATGTTGGGTATTTTAATGAAATTTCACTTTAGTGCTACGATTATTAACACTGTGGATATATGCTCGTAAGAAAAGGTGTTGTGAGTCGCGACGGGTTAGAGGGAGGGGGGAGAGATGTTAACAAAAAGCAGTATTCAAGTCTATACTGGGGAATCTCATTCAAGCAAGTTTGTAATAGGAGGTTTTGTGTATCAAACCGCTATTGAAGTGATTGAACAATCGATATACCCATGTTCAAGACATATTTCAGTCTTTAATGCTGTACAACATATTAGATGGCTCAGCGGTAAGAAAGTCTAATTCAGAGAGTTACGGATTCTATTCCAAACATCAGCTGCTCAACTTGGCTTTCGGGTAACACCGAGTACGTTTACACGTTTAAAATGGCACAAAGTCATCGTTTCCGTGTAATAGATAGATCAAGTATTTAGAAATATTAAAAAAACCACGGCCCAAACTGAAATCTATCATTTAAATAGCGTTCATTTCGAATAAGAGGGCTGTGACGACACAGGTACGACAGTTTCATTGTTGTATTGTTCTTTGATTAGTTCACGTTAAATTCTTGTCTGATGAAAAAACTTTAGTGATTTTTTTTGTATTCGCACTAAATGCTTTTGGAAACATGAATTAATCCACAAAATAAGAGAACCCATGCCTGAACTACATTGTTAAGGGTAACTTGACGTTTTTGTTGAATGATATAAACATTGTGCACATAGGTATACAACTTCCACATTTAAAACTGTACATCAGCGTAGTAAATAAGATACAATACTAACGTATAAGAATGTCGTATCGCACATTTTATGAAAAAGTCGAATGTTGCTCGTTTTATGCGCATATCTATACCCGCCACTCATTTGTTTATTCAGAGCATGCACGCACTGTGCGTGGCGAGCCTTCATAACGTGCAGAGAGCGCGGTGAGTGATTTTAGTCCACGTACCGTTCGAAATTGCCTCGGCGGTCGCCATCTTTATTGGAAAACCGAAAAGATGTCATGTAGGCCTATTTACATGTCACTGTAACCACGAATGATGGTGTAGTAACATTGCTTTGAGCACACAATCATGAGAAAAGAGTGGTACGTTGTATTTACGATAAGAGATAGGATAAAGATATAGAGGTGTGACGTTATTGCAAATGGTATTATTATTATTATTATTAGATATAGAATAACCAGAAACATTCGATTGTAATATGATATATCGTACGACAGTGAATTTCTATCAAAACAATTTCAGTAAGCCCCTCCCTTGACGCAAGTAGTTATGATGTGCAAATACGGGTAGATAATTGGGAGGGATTAAACTTATACCACTCCCAGTTTAGACCTGAGAAGAATTTGACCAAGTGGTGACTCTTCCGTTAGCAAAAAACTACAATGCGATCTTCTTCACCTTCGCTTTGCCACCCAATTACCCATGTGTATTCTTTTTTCTACTTGTCTCTTTCCTTCAATCTTTTCCGACGTCATACCACCTTGTAGTCGTGTATGTCGTTAAAACACCAAATAACCAATCAAACAAAGCAGCCTTAATCGTGGGCGAAATGTGTAGACGTCATTTCATCAATCATTGTACTAGATTACTCTTATTTTTTATATTCTTTAGCTTATGTTAATTTACAGTAATTTTTCGCCTAGCTTGGGCATATATGCAATTTTTCACACTCATCGTCTTGATAAGTATTCTTGGAGAATAAAATGTAAAACAAAAATATCCTCTTTATTGTATTCTTGAAACAATTTCCAGAACTGATATCTTTCATCCTGTTAAAGTTACAAAACTTTGCCACTCTTTGATGGCTACGGATATTTACTTTTCGAGTTGTTGAAAAATATCGAGATTAAAAATACTCTAGTGATAAATTGTCTGTTCGAATCGCCGATAATGATCGATGTCAACGGAAGCGCCGTATTTATTTGCTTTGTCGGCCAAGTTTAGCAGGAAAACATCTGTCGCCCTATCCGTTTCATTGAATCGGATAACCCACACAGATACATCAAAGGCGCAAAACTTGGCAGCGCGAATGAAATGGGATAGAATGGTATCACACTTTCCATCATTTATTTCACACAGATTTATCAGAGAAAACGAAACCTTTGCGTTACTGATCTGTGGAAGGTTAGACAAATCAAAATGCAGCATTTTTTTATCCATTCTAAATGAACAAACATATTTCAGTAAAATTGTGCTTGGAAATTGTTATTAAACTGAATTAGTAGTTTAGCTAAGGCGACAGTTTTAAGGTAAACACAATTAGAAAATCGTGAATTAAACCATGCATAGAGAAGTTAATCAAGTGATATTATATGTTGGTACTTTGCACTATTGATTCATATTATTATGTCAGCGAGTGCAAATATAGTGTATTTTGTTTTAAATCATAACCGAAAAGACAAGTGAGAGTTTGAGTTGAGAAGCAAATAACAGTGACAAAATAATACAACACAAGAAACAAGAAGGCGCTTTGCATCCCGCAAATCTCAAGTAATTATCAAAAGTCCCACTCGCGCTTTTGGACGATTCAATTTATAAAAACCCTACCGCGTGAAAAGAACAGAGAACATAATGTTCTATCGTGTGAGCGGAATCCATGTGAAATGAATTAGAGGAAGTTAATGGATAGAGAAAAGCGGGTTTTAAAACAGTTTAGATAACAATATTCAGCTTCAAGTTCAGTGATGATGATAACAGTAATGTAAATATACACATGGGCCTGATCTATATCGAAATTTAATTTAACACTCTATTATTTAGTCCGGTTCAGAATCGCATTTCCGTTCGATTTGTGAGGAGACCATATTTTTATGATTGTTTATTGTAGAGGGGCACTAGAAGATAAAAAATTGCGAGTATATGTTTTTTGAAAATTGGATTGTTGGACCCAAATTTGGATTTTGTTATTTTCATACTTTGGGCCATAACTTCTCCGAAATTGGTCTAATCAAAAAACTTTAAACTACAATAATATTTATAAATTTAAGTGCAATAGGATAACAATAGTTTGGTTTTGTTCATTTTTCAAATGTACAGTCAGTGACACAAGTCTTGAGACCATCTATTTATGTCACGTTTTACAACCTGTACCGACTAACAACAATTTTTCTGAATTTGTCGTTTATGATCAATATCATTCAATTAAAGTAACGTATCGATTAAGTGGTCTGCGATTTTTGTATCTTAAAAACTATGGAAAATAGCCTAAGCTGAGGAATCACGTCGATTTTGAGGCCGGGGATTTTTTCGTCGTGACTAGACGTGTTCCAGCCTAAACACGAACTCGTCATTGTTGTTTGATAGTTTGGCATTATTCAATAAGGCGGTGGAACGAGCGCAATTATGCTGTGATCTTAAAACTACACGTAAATGTTCGATTTTGTGAGAAATATCAATTTGATTTTACTAAACAAAATGTGTGAGGTAAATGAAGAATTCTTTAACATAGCGAACCAACTGTAAAATCGACGAAAATCGTCATCTTCATGAAATCAGCCAGTGGCTGATATATGAAGATGACGATTTTCGTGACAGCTGGCTGACAGCCACTTTAAAAAGTCAAAGCATAAGCATCCGGGATTAGGACCATCAAGAATCAAAAAGGATATTGTAGTAGTGGAGTCAGTGATTGATGCTCTCAACGAGTGGGACGCTGACCCCTGGGGTTTGACTAATCCAAAACTAAGATCACTTTCCATAGCTAAGCCGTATCCAGAAGATGCCATCAAGAGCTTGAGCACTGCACATCGAGAGGGACATCGAGAGGGAGATAAAATGGTCGAGAAATTCCTTGATCGTCTGACCACTGGAACTTTAGTCAATATATGCAACAATCTCGAAACGAAAGAGTATAATACATTTGCTTCCAGTTCAAAGAAAGTGCAAGTCAAGAAAACAGTCGACTCCCGATCAACTGTTGACCGAGCCACAATGAAAGAAGTGATTCTGCTTCTAATCTGTGGGCAAGATGCCCCCTTTACTCTTGATGAACTGAAGAACCACCGCATCACAGACGTATGCCTATCACTTTTTACAGCCAAAAAAAGATTCCATAAAACTGTTAAATCCAAGTTCAAAACAGTTCTCACAATGGATCAACTTGACGTCTCTTTCCCACATTATGCAATATTTGATATGGGGATGGCGTGGAATAAGGTACAACCAGCTGGCACCTGGGCCACTTTTGCGCGAAATCTTTTTATGTAATCAGTGGCAAAGCGTGGCCTTGAAATTAGGGTAGACATAGATAATTTTGTGTAATATATCACAATTTATAAAAAAAAACAGTTGGTTATGAGAGGGGGGGGGGGGGGGTGACACAAAACGAACATTCGTGAATCGCCCAAGGCGAGAATCAACAATATCACTTTCGGCGGAGCACATCGTTAGTCACTAACAGTTTACACAATAAAGTCAATAATATTTTTAAAAAAATAAGGCTAGAAATCACACGCTATTTGGACATTGTACACTTTCGCACTGCACTACTGTACTGTGTTGTACGCAATCCACGACGCACGCACCTCGCATTGTCAAAGGATTGCCTTAATTGAACTGGTTACTGAAGTATCCATCGTTTTACCCTCAAACATAAAAAAATGTGAAGACAAGACACATGGGGTTGAGTTGGGTCATCACATTTTACAAAAGCAGACCGTGAAGGTTTATTACTGAATGCTGTTACGGCCGTTCCCTCAAATTTCCAAGTCCCATTGTGTTATGAAACGAGTGTCTGGAATGTGCCCGCGTTCACAGCTCAGAATTGGTGTGTGAGACAAGTCTCAAATATTCTTGAAAAACTGACGAAAATAGCGTTCTGATCATGAGCGAAAGTGACCAAACGACTGTTTGTCTCTACACGTTTAAATCATTCAACTTCAAGGGACAAAGAGAGATGGTGCGAGAGTGTTGCCGAATGTCGAGGCCTTCGCCGTCAACTAAATTCAAACGTTCGCAGGAGCCACGGAAGACAAGAAAATGTAGGAAAGAAAGCATAAACTTGTGCACAAGTGTATTAATGGTATTAATTAAATTTGTATACAGGGTAGACAACCTATCTTTGTCTCATAGGACGCTTCGCCACTGGTGTTAATATGCCCGATATCAGCCAGACAGGTACTCATATCCTGAAGAAATCTCCAGGGAATCTTTTAAATAGCTGCGCTTAGACATTCTCCGTTTTTAATGGAATCGAATACCTACTTTATTGTTGTTGTTTTTTTTTTTTACAAAAAGTAACACAGTAACGATTTTCGTCGATTTTACAGTTGGTTCGCTATGTTCAAGAATTCTTCATTTACCTCACACATTTTGTTTAGTAAAATCAAATTGATATTTCTCACAAAATCGAACATTTACGTGTAGTTTTTAGATCACAGCATAATTGCTCTCGTTCCACCGCCTTATTGAATAATGCCAAACTATCAAACAACAATGACGAGGCGTGTTTAGGCTGGAACACGTCTAGTCACGACGAAAAAATCCCCGGCCTCAAAATCGACGTGATTCCTCAGCTTAGGCTATTTTTCATAGTTTTTAAGATTCAAAAATCGCAGACCACTTAATCGATACGTTACTTTAATTGAATAATATTGATCATAAACGACAAATTCAGAAAAATTGTTGTTAGTCGGTACAGGTTGTAAAACGTGACATAAACAGATGGTCTCTAGACTTGTGTCACTGACTGAACATTTGAAAAATGAACAAAACCAAACTATTGTTATCCTATTGCACTTAAATTTATAAATATTATTGTAATTTAAAGTTTTTTGATTAGACAAATTTCGGAGAAGTTATGGCCCAAAGTATGAAAATAACAAAATCCAAATTTGGGTCCAACAATCCAATTTTCAAAAAATATATACTCGCAATTTTTTATCTTCTAGTGCCCCTCTACAATAAACAATCATAAAAAAATGGTCTCCTCACAAATCGAACGGAAATGCGATTCTGAACCGGACTATATTATACCAGTATCACCATATTCATCCTAGTTTTGTTTTTTTAGCACATGTTTCTCATTAATATAGTATGATAGCTCTTGCCAACGTTCAAACCTAATTTTGATAAGATAAGATTGTGTTTATTTAGCTACACCAGCTATTTTTGTCGTGCATACACTAACACTATCATCTTATTATTACTATCAATTAAATATACCTACGCATACAAATTATGTTACTATCAATTACTATTTATTTATGTGTATGCATTTCAAGATTTCAACAAAAATGTTGAAGTTCTAAACAGTATTAATTTGACTCCAATCTAGTATCCAATAATAAATATTTTTTTTAAGTTTAGTTACAAAAGAAAATACATTCTTAAACGTGTATTGTTCTTTGTACTAACTATATACGAAGACATTTTCATCTTATATTGCATCAAGAGAGTTTCGATCAAAAACTCCTTCCCATTCAACCGTCTCAACCACATCGCCTTCAAAGAACTAAGCTAACAAAACAAACAACCCAAACACATGCGGAAACATCTGAGCCCCATAACGATGTCGTCATACTTGAACACCCGAACACACAAGAAAATGCCCGAACCCCATTCAGACGTCTTCGTATTTGCGAAACTGTCACACACAGAACCAGAAACAACTTCTTCTTCTTTGTATTCTCATCCGAACGTATAAAAACAACAATGTTCTGCGGATGTCAACTTACGTGAGACTGAGTGATGGTAGGAAGTTATTCGCATACCCCACGCTCTGACGGAGATGGAAACGGAATGACGAATAAGAATACTAAACATTTCATGCGAATTGTACGGCATTATGTGGGATGGAGATTTTCAAATCTAGTTTGTGAGAAAATGACATTTTAAAGCCGCGCCTAAGTGAGTAAGAGCCGTATTTGACAGCGCTGCAACTAATGATGGTGTGGAAGGGGAGGGGAAGAGAAATGGGGGTGGGGTCGGGTATATGAGGCAAACTTTAAATCATCTGTCTCCAGATTATTATAAGAGAGTAAATTTACAATGAATGATGTAAATCATCAAAAAAAGTACAACGTCAACATGAATAATTTAAAACTTCAAATAGTATCTTATTAACTCTATTGCAAGGGAACGTGCAACACGGTCATAGGTGGAGATGCATATTTGTACCCTAGCTAATACAGGAAACCTACGTTGTTATCGAATTGTTGCCGTCATGCTATTTTCCAGAGTAAAAAAAAAATTCCTTAACGATTAAAAGCTTCTTTAAAGCATGGATCATCTGTCCATTTGGGACTTAGTTCCATGCATATTAGTAGATGTGTCACTTTTTTATTTCTCTTTTAATCGTAATGGTTGCTTCTGCTGTGAAAGCAGGAATTAATCAACAGTTTAAAGGGTTACATATATAAATATTTGAAGTGGTCCCCAGCATCAAGAAAGTATCCCTGTACTTGATAAATGGCCGACACTTAAACACTTAGAATGTGGACATTTCTACTGATCCAATAAGTAAAGCAGAACACAAGTTGAGGTCGCCTCCAGGAATACAAACGCAAGAAATAAAATCGAAATCCCTTTATTTGTATTCTGCTTGCAATTCGCCGACCAATGCTTAAACGTGGTTCTATGTCAACGTAAATTACACTTCCTCCCACACTAAGTTGTGTTTTACGAGGAATACAACGCCAAATCGTTCCGCACGCAAGAATCCCATTACGGCTGTTTTTGTTACGTTACTCGTCGCAAAATACTATTCTAATCGAGCTGACAATCGAAATATTATCTTTATAATTTTAAGTGCTGGATAAATTTAACTCTTGTGACGTAGATAAGTTATTCGTTAATGATAATGAGGTAAAAATCGAGCGGGTCAACTCAAGGTCAAAGTATTGAGACCGCCTTATCAACCGAATACTGGGAAATTTACCACATAATTCAAAGATTGGCATGGTTTCAAAATATTCTATTGGTGAACGTAATCAAAAATTTTAAATTACACTAACAGTAATCGATATTAATTGATCATTACATTAGGTTATAAATAGACAAACGTATTAATACTATCTGGGAAGGATCTAGAGTGGAAATTTAGAGCCGTTATAGCAATATGGCACATACTGTAATAACTTGTTTATATTCTACACTGAGTATTAATTAATTCTTCAGTCGCATTGGTGCTCCTTTCCAACCATGTCCTTTTATGGCTGTACTTTTAAAGTTGGTATCAAAAAACCATTAAATTCGTACACGTCTCGACCTCTTTATGTCACACGGAACATAATAATGAATGTTAAAACATAGACCCGGCACCTCCACCAAAAACAAGATATTTTATTACTGTCCAGGTCTCTGGGCATAGAATTAAAATAAATAGCTCAGGATGATCGTCCTGAATGGTCAGGATGTAAAATATCCAAACGAGACGCTCAGACAGCTGAAATAAACATTATATTCTGTTTTGGTGGTGGTGCCGGGTAGGTTTTTTCCATTCATTTTTAAGCGTTGTGTGTCATAAATAGTTTGAAACGCGTGGGAATTTAATCCTTTCATTAGCACCTTTAAAATGTATTCAATATTAACATTTTGGAACGATGCAGGGCTAGCTAGTTATTATCAAGATCTGCTGATATTCTAAAAAAGTATATATAACGTTTGGATCAAATTGGACGAGCTATTGCAAATGTGTTATTTTATCCAAGCATAATCTATTTTGTATCGTTTCTTGAAGGGATCTTGTTGTATTTATATTATCTAGTACCTCATAATTACAGAGTTTTTATATTGAATATCATTCACAAAACACGAACAAAACCATTAAAGTTCCACTTTTGAACTCTAGATGTGAGTGTAAGAAAGAACTCTATCCTAAACTTGAAATTTCTCATGGACAAAAAGCGTTTACTTCTTTGAATGTTTCTGTAAAATAGTTTCGAAAATATTTATGTATTACAATCATAATTATATAAATATATCTGTTTATTTGGCATAATGAAAATGCAGCTTCTACAAGCAGAGTCTTATAAAGAGAATCTCTCAACTTGGTCCCAAGTAAAATATCATATCTATTGCTTTTCCTTTCTTGTTAAAGAGTCATTAAACTTTGACGAATAATAACATTGAACATACATGCTAAATATCACGAAGTGCCTAAAGCTGCATTAAAAGCCAGTGCGCACTATCTCGGCTAGAGTCGTTTCCTCCCCTTCCCCCCTCCCCCTCCCCCTGACAACCTTATGTCCGGCACAGCAGCAAGTACGATCCACCTCCTCTCTCCGGAAAGACGGATGCGCGCTTTGAACTAAGCGAGTTGTCGATTAGCGGCTCAGGCTGCGTTTAACACTCCGGAGAGATCGTGTCTAGTTTCTGAGCTTTGCCAGGTCCGTCGCTTAGGGGTCATACCATGACAGGGGTAGTTGAGTGAAATAGGAGTATTCTGGAGCAAGAAATTACCGAAAATATCTTAATTATGCATTTCATAAACTTTACAAAACGATTCAATAAAGTTTTTTAATGCTGTTTTGTACCGTTAGCGGTTTTCTACTTCAAGCTTTCATTTTTAAACGAAAGTTTTTTTCTTAATTCATACGTTAGTGAACCGGAGACGGTCTATTCTCATCAACTCTCAATAGCGTTGTTTCAATTCCGAGTGGTTTGGGCTCTGCTTTGTTTGTAAACAGAACGTACAAGGAAATAGAAAGGCGGAATTGAAATGTCGTTTGGAAGGAATTTTGTGACATGAACTTGTGTTGTAATTTACATATGCCCTGGGAAATACAGAAATGGAGGATTAAGGGAGAATGGGTGGTGGAAGAGGATCTTTGAATTAAAGTCACCGTTCAGAAACAAAATAGAAACAACGAACGTTGGAGTTGGAGGGGGGAGGGGGGGGGGGGACGGAGACAGTGAAATCGCCATGTGGACTTAACTGAGCTTGGTCGATTAGAGATCATGCGGCGATGCACCTTGGCAGCTTTCAATGATTCCTCATAGATTATTAAGAACGTAGTGATTAATAAATTGAACTGTACACACGACATCAAATATTTGTGAATTGAAACTTGTGATCTACAGAGTTGACTAACTTAAAAATTCTTGATTCTAACTAAAAAAAATAATTTCAAACAATTGAATAATTTTTGTGTAACAATTAACGTTTTGGATCACTGGATAGCTTTAAATATATATTTAATCATGTTAATATTTTATAGCATCATGCCAGTTCATAATCTCAACAAAAGAAGAAACAACTATTTTCCTACGGTTGATGTTAGATATTCTCTTTAATGTGGATATTAATATTTCCATTCAAATCCAAGTTAACAGTAAGTTTACATTTTTTTACAACTTCTTTGTTCTCAAAAAAAGAAAGTAAAACAAAACAAAGAGACTTAACTCAAACTCCTGAAAAGAACACAAAAAACTCAATCTTTAGAATGGAAACGAGAAAATAAAGATTTATGAACGGGAAATAAACTCTGAGCTTGTGCGGAAAGTACATTGACGATTGTCTCTACAATGAAGCACGTTTAAGTTTTGTTGAAAGGATAATTTTTTAGAGTGCCGCTATTATTACGTTTTGTTTTCAAGTAACGGATTCGCAGAAACACTCCCGTAGAATTAATTTGTCGCGGTTTTCATTTATACAACTCGAGTGCGACCGAAATTTCTCTTTGTAATAGAATAACTTTCCGACTGTTATTTGCTACAAAAAAATTCGTTGAAAGTATTTTTCTCTAGCTAAACTTCCGTAAAAATATGATTCTGTTATTTTTTCAATAAAGCCGTTCTGATATCATTACGAGTTCACACAACATAATATTCAATGTTTTTCTTCTGCAAAATGATTATTTACTTATTAGTTATTGAAATCAAGATTTTAACACTTTATGCACGGAAAACATGAAAATCGGTGATTTATTTGTTTAGTCACAAAATAACATAATGCAGCAGTTATGATAAAACCTGATAACACATTATCCAGTATTTATGAAAATTTTCGTTCAAATATGCCTACCTTACATTGCCTTTCTTCAACCCTTCATGCTGAACTTGATTTAAATTTCGTTCAAATCTTATTAAATAACATACATTTCTTATTTCCTCTCTTATAAATGACTTTCCTTCGTTTTATTTCACCTGAATCGCACATCAACATTTTTGCAATACATTCAACCACTATATAGCCAACCATTCCTTTTTTTACAATTCAACCCTTATGAACACCTTTCATCTCTCATATCTTAACCATTCCTCGCAGACAACCAAAGACAACACATCCAACCTACCGCTCACTAAATCAACCCTCTTCGTACCGGGCCAAGAAACCGTCTCATAACCTCCCCCACCCCTGCGTTCTAACTAACGCCCGCTGGGCATGGGGAACAAATGGAGAGCATATTTCACCCGGCTGCTTCGGCCTCGGCAACGCAGCTATAAAGAACAAGGGCCTAATGTCCACGTAAATAACAGTCTCAGCATTGGTACGTACGTACGTACACTGAACAAACTGGATAGATGCCTTCATCTACCGTACACAAGTACCTACTATTACGTTGCTCTATGAGGGGTTGTAATAATGAGGTGGTGCTGAGTAAGATACGAGGAGTGTTTTTCATAAACGTCAACGTTTTTGTTTTCCATAGTATAAGGAATGTATCCAAGAGCAAAACTCGACCTTTTTTTGTAGCATTCACACACAAAAAGGAGTGTCCTAAGGTTTTTGGTAGGAGTTAGTCCCAGAAATCGCTTTTTTCCGACTGAAAAAATGCTTCGAAAAACTTTAAACAGGATTGTCGGTAACTGGAATCGACCTCCCTGCGTGCCTTACCGTAAAAACGGTCTTTATGGAAAACCGTAGGAAAATATAAATATTTATCGCAATCTTTAATAATTTTACTAACAAAATTAAGGAAAACAATTTTTTGAAAACTTGGAAATTAGTTTCGGAAACATAAAAATAACGTACTCTATGGGAAAACCTATTGTGATTATAAATACTGATTGCATCGTTTTATTAACAAAGTTTACGAATAGATTTGGATGAAGGTTTGAAATTAGTTTTTACTACATAAAACCGCTATTTATAGAAAAACCAACAAAAATTTTGAATACTTATTGTTCTGATTGAAACTTGCAGCAAGTTAAAAAAGTGTACTTGCTTAAGTACTGTTTTACTTAGACATATTTCATAACTATGCAAACATTTTTAAACGTATGTATACTTTCAATGAAATCACCTTCTTGTTTAAAAGCGTTACGTTACAACAGCCTAGATATTTCCAAGATGTTTTAGTATAGCCGTGATATGATCGTTCATTGCTAATAGTCTTATGACGTAGTTACCCCGATATTTCAGTGTCAGAATACGCAAACAAACAAACAACCAGTTGTCGGGTGATATTGAGCAGAAACCAACCGAGACGGGTGTGTATAAAACACTGCATCAGTAAACCGCGGTGTAACATGTTGAGTGTGGCAATGTACAGTGGCGTACCGTAAGATACATTCTTCGATTCGTATCGAGTTTGTTGTATTAGTACACGCCACTGGATAGACCGTAAACCTCAAATATATACAGGTTATAATGAAATTATTATTTTTCTTAAGTGCAAACAATTGTAAGTATGAATGAGCTTGTATGAGCAATAAGATTAAGCTACGAAATTATATCCGAAGAGACGGGTTGAGTGATATTTAAAAGAGTTCATGGATATTGCAAATAGATTTCTTTCTTGTTCAACAAGTAAAAAATGCCATGGCCGGATGCATAGTTGTTCCAACAACACGAATTCCATGGCTACTATAGGATTCCCTTAATAAGGGAACATCTCTGCCTGAATCTCTATGAACAAGTTTCAAAACTAAATAAAAATAATGTGGACAAACATCATAATTAACCTGGTTTTGTGAAGTTAAACTCTAAAATGTGAATAATTACTAATTTAAGATAGAATTCAGTATTAAGTAAAAGAAATAATATACGTATACGTGAATATTTGACTCTACATCCGTGTAGCTTGTGTGTATTTAGAGATGCTTGTTTGGACAGAAAACTGTGAAGTATGGGAAGAAAGTACATGCATGAAGGTTGCCATTTTTTAAAATCGTCTTTTTCTTATAAATAAAGACAGTAACACAGTGTGAACGCCTGCACGAGAAAGACCCAACCCGCACAGCGGCCTAACAGCCCTCGCTACGGCGCACCCCTCTCTGCGCACTTTACCCCGTGACGGGACGCCTGGGAAAATTTCTAACACGGCCCGACTTAAATGGGTCAACCGCTTCGCCTAGTAAGCCTCTCGACTTCGACTCCTCGACAATTTAACTCACTTAGCCTCGAAACTAGCAAGCAACGAAACTTCAAAGATGACGATCTCATCTCGACGCGGCCTTCCCCTGGGTACGAGGCTATAAAAAATACTCTCTTGTAGACAAAATGGCGTCTGTTGCTGTGTCACTCGTGTGTGAAAGGTGTGCAATCAGCGGTGCAAGGGTGGGAGGGGGGGGGGGGGGGGGGGGGAGTTGTGTCCGCTTCGCAGACTTTGGGTTGACCTCGGGTCCAGGGTGAGCGAGTTTCGGTGTAACATGGCAAAGTTTTCAAGTTTTGACTGTAGGTTCGTTGAAAAGCCAGTTTTCGGTTTCAGCTGTGATCTCGAACAGAAATTCACATATCCAGACAAAACGTAGCTCTGTTTAACATTCATATCCAAATTATACATTTTATCAAATTACTTTAGAATAAAATGTTTCAGAATAGGGAACGTGCAACTTACGTAACAGCCGAACTACAACAATAAAATAAATGAATTGAACTGGTGGACAAACAACAACCTGTCAAAGTAAGATCTTTGCGAACAATGAGGAAAAACAATTAGTTGTGATGATAGTAACTACTCGCTAGTTAAAATTTATGTTCAGTAATGGTCAGCAAGTATCTGAGAGTTTGTTTTTTCCAACTTCAGAACTTCATATATTTTTTTGACAGCTTGTTTGTCCATCAGTTTAATTCATTTGTTTCATTGTTGTGTTTTGGTGTTGTGCGTACCCTATAAAAACTATGCTGGTTTGTACTATTGATTGCTGTTAATACCCAACGTTTTGCATAGAGATGCATTCAGTGCGCACTGTGTGTCTATTTTATTGTTAGGTATTGTTGGTATAATTGTTAAAGACGCACTCTATGCGGTCCAGTGCAACCATTGGAAAACGCCACAAATATATTACGTTTATCAAGCGGACTGGGTTCGGACTGACTTCAGTACGCACTGAGTTCGGAACCCGTCTAGCAAGCATACTTCAATCCGGACTCCTCCTTTTAAACCCTATCTCTACTAGTCCTATTAAACCGGGCTAGATCGGCTTCTTAACAGAACTGAAATAAGCTCGAGCTGAGGTGTTTATCAGTCGAACTCGATGCGCACTACACTCGGCTCGCACCGCCAAGTTTGAGCCCAGTCCGCTTGATAAACGTAGTGATAGTTTCCAATGTCACGCTTACAGACGCTTCATACTTCCAAAGTCCTCGATCAGCGAGCAAAGCACTCGAACAACGCACGGCCAGTGTGAGTGACGATACAAGTGGGTGTGGACCCCCTAGAGTAGAACTCTATCCTGTGTTTATTTACCCGGATATGCGAGTAAACAGTGGCCGAGTCCACAAAGGGTTGCTGATGACGTAGACATGAGACCCGTCAACATTCCGCAACACTCTTCAAGAGAGGATGACTGTTTTAAATAGTTCCACGTGTAATATACTACTAACGCAATATTGATTACTTTCCTAACACAAGTTTGAAGATAGATGGATCTCTTTTTTTTGTTCTTCAAAAAACACCTCATCAAATCTACAATAATGTAATAGATCGTAATAAGTAGGGATGCAGACGAATATATATCGAAAAATATTTGTCAATGAAAACCCAAAAATTTAAATAATAATAAATAGTCAGATTGTATATATATTTAATTCATATCTTATTATAGAGCTCTACATCATACTTCCGAATACTAATTGCTGTACCTGCATTCTTACTTTATTACCACCAACAATTGACAATTTGTTACCAGAATTTATGTACGAATTTTGACAGATCGTTCAATAACGCAGGATTCCATTCAATCACTGTTCTTTCCCAAGGTATCAACTTTTCAAATCTGATTTTTTTGCCACACGCATACAAAATTTCATACACTTATTGTTCAAGAATACAGTCTAGCATTCGATTATCTATCCTGTTTATTTCACCTTTGTGGATCTCTATAAATAGCCCCAAAAAGAGGCATGATAAATGCATGAACACCTAATGTCAGATGATGCAGTCACGGGAACTATGACCTGTTATTCATCAAACATGGCCCACACGCGTGTTCATGCACATTGCACAGGTTGCACCGAGTAGAGTGGATAGAGTGGATAGAGTTGAGTGGAGTCAGGTGGGGGCACGAACAACATAAACCACGCCGGACGGCTGACACGTCAAAGTCACGAACCCACTCTACCACAGCAGGGTGCGGTGTAACAGATAGGTGGGAATTTCGTTGGTTTTTGTTCGTGCCGTTTTTTAAAGTACATATTTTGATTTTTGCAATGCTAAATATTATCAAGTTCTTAAACCAGAGAACGCTTAAATATTGTGACTGCTGGGGTTTGGGCTTCAGATAATACTTCGAGAAATATTTTGTACTATTTTTTAAGTTACTTTGCAAGTACTTTAGACCGAAGTCCAACATTTTTTTTAAAGTAAATTTAAAAATAATAATTTTACCGATAGCAATATTAAAAAAATGTTTTGAACATTTGACAGTTCTTAGGATGTCTCAGCTACCTTCTCATTGCTTCGTTGTTGTGTAGCGTTTTTCCCATTTCGCTAAACTACACAAATAAATGAGAGGACTGCCCTGGCCATTAGAACAAAACACCAAATTTTGTAAACAAAGGGGGGTATAAAGTAAAGAATGATGTATAACTTGTTGTTACTCAAGTTTTAACACTATCTATAAGTATTGTACATGATTGCTCTATTCTATACCTTGCATAACGCGTATGCATGCACGCATATCATGTTTCCAATCCATATATTCGACTTATTTTCTTGTTATTCAACACAAAACACAATTAAAAAGAGCACCTACACAGATGTGTACGCCCCTTGATAATAACAGTTAGGAAATAACACCGATATCGCAGATTAATCCTTTCGCTATCGGCGAGGGCAAAACATAGCATGATGCGTGTTATTCGCGTGATCCACAAGAATTATCAGTGCGAGACCATCGGAGATGGAGATAAAATGGCAATTTGTCTAGAATATGTTATAGAATATGGTGAAATCACCACTACACCTCTATAGCTGTTATTCAAAAATTTATGAAACTACATGAAAAATAAGCTAAGAATGTATTTAAAAAGAAAATGAGTTGCATAAAGGTAATAGCTGATGCAATGTTGTCTAGATTTTACGTTTATGCCATTAGACACGATAACTTAAATCGTTTTAAAAAGGAAAAGGAATATGTACTAATAAAAATATAGATAGATGCTGACCAACGAACATTGAGTGAATATATTGGATTAGAGTATTAATTAATATGTAATATATTTTAGTTCACAATTACAGGATCAATAAAGATTACAATTATTACAAGCATGCACAAAAGTGTTACTTGAAACTACAAATTTGTTGTATAAACCGAAGCTACAACTTTGGATTTACTCAATGAATGGATAGATTAATGTTTACAGGCAAGAGTAAACTATACATAATTAATTATAATGATTAGGAGTTTAGTAGATGGAAAATATCAGATGTTTAGCGAAATTGGAATATGATAAACCTCATTTTCCCAAAGTTTATTTTCATAAAAACTTTTTATTTCGCTTTTAACTTTTTATTACCAATAAAACTAGCTTGTTTCACAAACAAATAGATCATCAAAGATCATATCGCATCACAAATATTACAAATTTCTCACAGCTGTAAAACAAGAATCTACTCTTATCTTCATAATCATCGCCAGCAGACAATATCCCCGAAAACTACCTTAAACCGTTCCTATATTAAAACAAAGGTTCATTATCCCTTTATTTCCTCACACAAAACATAAACCTTAAGCTTGTCCTCGCATTAGTTACGATTTATGGCCACTTCATTAAGTGGAGCGCTAGTGGATGCTCATTTGCCTTCGCACCGCTTGGCCGTAGCAAGGCCATAAAGTATTTTGAGGCGGTACTTTTTCGTCTGTACGTTCAATTGAGCCGCATAGAAAACACGTTTGTCACTTTAATGAAGATAATTGCGAGAAAATTGCGATCTAAATCCACGCTGTTGTCGTAATTAAATAATAATTTACGAAATTAGTAATGTTGCTAGTAAATTTAGACTCGTAAAAGAAAATTAAGTGTATTTTAGACTTTACTCTCCTGCAATTAACGCAATTATTTTTTATAATCATTCATTTAAAGTTTTTGTTTGTGTGTAAATTTTATGCTCTGGAAATAAAATAGAAACATTGAAAGAAAGACACTTTCTAAAAAGGGAACTGGATTTTCACTGGGTGGACTGCATCCCCCCAACCCCGAAAAACACCTTCATTAATGGTTGTCTTCAACCAAAGTATGGTAACACTTCAAGTAAATGTTCATCCATCTTTAAAACTGATTTTAAGTGTTTTAATGCTGAATCATCATCATCATAATGTCAACAATCAAAAACACAAATATCATCTTCATAGAGGTTTGTTTCACGGTCTGAATAGCTTATTTGGCAAGAACAGAAATGTTCAGTCGGAGGATCTGGGTTCAATCTCCACTCCGGGAAATGCTTTATTAGTATCATTTCCATATCTAAATTTAAAATAGTGGCTTCATTTGTTTTACTAAGCGCATATGCTCTTGAAATCTCCAACAATTAAACCCCCCGAGTATTACTCAGTCGAGAGACCCTTCTAAATGTTGAGTCAAGTCTTTGTTTGGATTACAAGTTTTGTCTCCGTTTCGATTTCTTGATGTACAAATAACAAGAAACTAAATAGCTGACTAGAACAACGCTCCACTTCGACAACAAAAGGATACATTAACTTCGAGTCTGCTAATCGAGTTCAATCCCAGCTCGAGCTTCGTTCAATTCTAGCTCGTAACGTATTCAAAACCTTCGTCACTTCAGATCGTGGCTAATTTAATCGTGATTGTAATAATTAATAAGAGTTATAGAGTTTCTAAGCTAACGAGAGATTCTTGCTCAGTTTATTGTTGTTCTGCTAATGAATACTTGCTTAGAATACATCACGAAATTGTTATATCTCGTTACTGTTTTGTTTATCTAATTATTGCAACTTGGCGGCCATGTGGCAACTAGCTATTTTCTTAACACAGCCCAAACACAAGACAGTGTCTTAGTTGGGCTTTTCTTACTCATAACACATAATCCTAATCTTAAATGTTCTGTGTACATGTAATTGTATATTGTGTAAAATGTAAGAAAATAAAATAAAATTTGAATTTGAATTTGAATTTGAATTTGAATTTGGTGATGGTAATATCTTCTAAGAAACATTTCAACAATGGCAATTATGACTCAAAATTTTGAAACCTCAGATCATTTATAAAGTTATGTATATATTCATGTTTATAAGTAGTTCACAAAATGAGAACTAATAAAAATGAAAAATTGACTAATAAAAACGAAAAAGTTGTAGTTGGGTTTATTAATGCACACTACAAATGCACGAAATAATTACCCGAGTTAAATATTAGTCAACTTTACACATACACGTCTACTAATATGAACCTATTAAACACTGTGAGCACACTCAGTCATAACAGCTTAACTCAGTCATTATTTAATGTATATTTTTGTACCTTTATGAATGTGCTAAATTTCAGTGGTTTGTCATGTTGCCAAAACATGCAAGCACATATATTTTATTGCAATAATAATGTAAAGGGTTTATAACAAATGTGGCAAAATAACGACATAGATTAATATTATAAATGTATACTGACATCAATTAAATGTATACACATATTTGAACACAAACGTAATACCCCTTTTAGATAATTTTCAATTTATTTTATCGCCCCCGATAACCGCTAATTATGTATGCCATTTTTAAATTAAAAGTGAGTCGAATCGAAATTTATTTACAAAATTGTCAACTTGTGGTCACAAAAGATGACAAACAGTAACTCTTAACGTATATTTGTTACATCCCACTTTTATACCGATGCGCTCATAAAATTAAAATAATGTTTTGTTATTTTTTTCCATTTTAAGTATTAAAAAAATAGACCTTGATTCGTTGTGGGCTCAATAGTGTGAATCTATCACCAATTTGTCTTGATTCACTCAGCGCCGCCTAACCACCTAACCACTGCGGCTGTGCGACACGCTCAACCATTGCTCAACGCGTATCACAACATCACCCCCGCTGCTAATCTCCACAGGACATCACTTAATGACATCACATCCCGACCATCAACAAGTAACACAACAGTGATAAATCAACCCTATAAAATACGTGTGTGGTACTCTTGGGGTTTGGCAACAGCGCCTGTGTGCGTTGATCGTACTAATGGTTTCACTATAAACCACATAAACTGATTTACTTTCAGTTAGAAATAATGGATTTGTTGAAAATAATTGATTCGATGTGTTTTCATACCTTGGAACACTATTACTACTAACTAATTAAAGTCCTCTGTTGAAAATCAGTATCGTTACTGAGTGGGTAGACTCTAAATGTGAATTTATTTTTGTTTTATTTATTTATGGGTAACTAATTACATATCCAAATCAACTCCAAAGGTTGCTCAAACTCTGATCTATTAATTCCAGCAAAGAGGGGCATATCAGGTTAAGTGAATACTAAAACAGAAATTCCAACAAAAAAATCTCGCAACCTTTCCGAAAACAAATATGCCGCTATAAATTTAAAAACTATTATTCTTTCAACTATCTAGAATCTGCTTTCACAACTAAATATTAGATCTCTACCAAGAGAAATGTTTGGTTTAATTGGAATTGATAAGACCAGGACACCATATATAAGCACTAACTATATACGCCAATTATTATTAAATACAAACATAAAAACTAAGGAGAATTTTATATTATCTTTTAAGTGTGGTTTAGTAATTTTAGTTTAGTACGCTCTTTGCATGTGCGCAATTTAGTTTGGATTTCGCAAAACGAAACTCTCGATCCGAAAAATACAAAACCAATCTCTAGAAAAAAATGTGTGAAAACCACCATAGTCGAGATTCAAGACCAGAATTTTAACCATACATCACCCCCCCACCCCCCCCCCCCCCCCCCCCCACCACCGGGGATTATCCACCGACTCTGCCGTGACCATTTGATGACGTAATAACCGACTGTTTGTCAGGGATGCAATAACCGAGAGGATTTATGGGAAACGGCGCTCTTTGTTTTCAACAGCGAATCCAGCCACCCCTTTCAATGAGTTGATATTCTCTCGGCATGACCGTTTAATGACGGTTGGTTCGTTCACTACATCACCATGGAATAGAGCCGAGCATTGAGTGATTTAATGCCCTCCAGTGAAAACAATGTTTTGTGGGAGTGGAGTTGTATGAATGAATGTGAGGTGTTGAGAGAGGACAGCACTCTAGCTAGATACATGGTCGTAAATATTAAACGGACTTGTCAAAACGTTGAGTATTGTACTGGATAAATATTTGTGTTTCATTTTCGATATTCGTGAAATAATAAAGTCTGTGTTTTGGTATTTATATTGAATATTTGTTTTGAATCTTGTTTTAATTGATATTCGGGTCTATTTTTGAATTATCAAGGTTTTGTTAAATGAGTATTTTGCTGTTTTCCTATTTTTGATTTCGATTGTGTGTGTTTTAAAGTGGAGAAATAATAATTGAATGCACCATTTTTGAAAGAGAACTTTCATCTTTATATTGTAAAAAAATAAACGAAATTTCTTTCTTTAGACAAACGAACCCTTGAAAGAATAAAATACGTTAAAGAGGACATACATTTAGATCATAAATATAATATTTTCATGTTTGATGATAGTGTAGAAGAAATACTCTCGTTTTAACTTTTTTAAAGCCTCCATTACAGTGAATTTTAAATCGACCACCCCACAACAGTCACATCCAGCCTCGCCTTGAAAATAATGCCCGCGGTATATCTGCCGGGCTTACAAACAGACCGCGGCGACGCCTCCGACACTTAAAATGAAACACACCCCCTCACTTAACAGCGGCGATTTGTTCCCCTAGTGACAGTTTTCAACGACGGCTTTAGTATCGTCGTCAATTATCCGTCTGTTTGCAAAGATCGCTTCAAACAACGCATCCGTTTCCATAGTGACTAAAACATTCATTTCCCGAAGAAAACGAGAGCCGTTGATGTTCATGTGACGGTTGCTCAGAATGCTTTCAGATTGTTACGCCCACTAAGTCTCTATTTCTTTATAAGTCCTCGTTAAATTTAATTCGGTTAGTGAAAGAACTCGTCGCGTAATTTCATTGTACGTCCCAGCTCTTCGTTCTGACGAAATAAAGCATTAGAATTCATTTTGTCTGGAATAAGAGGCTTAGTTTGAAGTTACACTAAATCTATGTCGACTAATTGGGCTGCGTTGCGTCATGGCGGCCATTTTGTTCACAGAATAAGAGGAGTAGAAAATGAAGGCACACTAAATCTTTGTCGACTTATTGCAGGCGGCTTCGTGTAGTGTTGGCAATTTTGTTTGTAAAATAAGAGTAATTAGTAGGAAATGAATTCACACTAACCAATTGTACGTTGTGACTTGTACCCCATTTTGTTCTTTAATATGGTTTTCCATGGTGCCACCACTTTGTTTCAAGCATTAGAGACGCAATATGTGAGGACACACTGTCTCCCTATACAAATCGAACGTCACATTGTGTCAGCCATATTGTTCCTTTAAGAAGTGACTTATTTCAAAATGTTTTAAATCTTCTTCAACTAATTTTGCATCGTTTCATGTCGGACACTTTGTTTTCTAAAATGAGACCTTTGTTTGCTGGAACACAGCTATCTTACAATCATCTACTAAGGTTTCCCATTGAAGTGACTTTTCCTTTCATAATGTGTATTTTGTATTTTTTTCCTTATTTTCATTGTAAAATTTAAGCAGGATGGCCAAAAAGTGGTGACCGTTGTCTGTAAAGACACACCAGTACGGATCCATTATCTTTTATTTCCCTCGCCATCTTGCCTTTCTTTTTATCTTTCACATAACTCTGCCTGGTAATTGCCAACCCTTTTAAGGACCACTGAGTCCAAAGCTCTCATTTCTTTTCTCTTCTCTTCTCCCTTATCTTTTTAAGAAAAGTCCTCCTTTTCGTCTCCGACAACTTTATTCATGAATCAACCATCTTAATTAGCTTCTCTGAGCATCTTCATTTCCTACATTAAACCATTAATAAGACATTTATGAAATTTTCAATCCTGTTACCTTTTCTTTTCTCATACCAAATACGTGACAGCAAAATAAAAACACAATTCGTAACAAACTTTCACACTTCATTAACAAAATACTTATTTAACAAAATCACGCAGAAATTATCACAATACGATCAAAAAACTAGTCGCAATAAAATGTGTTTGTAACCACTTGAATGAAATAATGGAGAGGAGATCAGGTAAACTTCACCGTCAGGGAATGTGAATTATTTGCTATGGTTAATGTAGGTGGCGAGTTGGGGACAGTTTTCGAGTATTTTATTAATTGCGAGATCCATTATCACGTAGATCAGGGGTGCCCAACTTAATTTAGAAGTGGGCCACATGGCATAATTATTCAATGTTGGCGGGCCATTTATATACACGTATATAGTCTGGTTATTATATTTTTATATCAAATTCCCCGTCAGACAATAGTCTTCCTCTTCCTGAAGGTAATTGTCTACAACACGAAAACTTAGCGCGGACAGACGCTTGATTCTCATTTACCTTCTTTTTAAACGTACTGTGCTGCGATACAGAATTTTTCATAAGTTTATTTACCTTTTCAATTCAAATTAATCCTTTATTTATTTATCACAATCGTTTTTTTGCTTCGAGTCATGATATCTTTGCAAGATCACAACAAAAAGGGTAAAACATATTTGCGGGGACATTTGGTAAACCAGTAGCATTTGTTGTCTGTGCCAGAGTCCTCGCCGATTAGTAAATCGGACGTCGCCACAGAAAACAATAATACCACCCCTTCCTCGGCTTCCAAAAAACAAGGCTTGACCGAGAACCAAACTAGAAGTAGATACAAAAGAATTCTGGAATTGTTCGCTGCGAAGTCTAAAATATAGTTATATACACATATCCACCGAATAAATTTCAAAACGATGTGCTTTCAGATAAAACTGATTTTTTTTCGTGGGTTTAGTCGTGAGACTAGAATGTAAATGGGAGGTGTGGGCCAGATGAAATGGCTTGGCGGGCCGCATGCGGCCCGCGGGCCGTACGTTGGGCACCCCTGACGTAGATGATTTCCCACAAAAATATGTTTTTACCTCATAAAAGTACTATTGCTTTATAACTGAGCATAAAACACGTTCATTATTTAAAAAATCATACATCACTACATTAAATCACGTACGTAGAATATTATAAAAATAAACGTAAAAACTTTATATAAGTTTGTTCTCAAAAAGTGACAAAGTTGATAACTTTTATGTATTTTCTTTAAACGGGACGCACATCAGCGATTCTCATCATCCCTTAAATAATTAAAATATTTAATCCCATACAATCAATTTAGTTGTCAAAAGTATAAAAGGAAAACACATGTAAAGCAATTCTGATTATGATTATCTATCTGTAAGACAGTTATACATGCCAAGAGAAAGCGTTGTTTCGACGGGTCCTTTGTTAACCTTAGTCCAAACAACAAAAAATTGCCAAACGTTGGAATAAAGGTGATTTAAAGATTCCTCCAATATGAGATAACAACGGTCGCACATATGAAATAATTAATTTATGTACATTAAAAAATATCAATTGGTTCGAGTCGAATCACTTTGTTGTTTAGCAATATTGATTACAAATCTTGATAATTACCATGTGAACTCTTGCATGTGTACTGGACATTTAAACTTTGTTAATCACATTTCCTAGTTTCTTAACAATGGCCGTATTGACTGGTCTTAAGGTTGACCTCCATTCAGGTATAACGACCGTATTGACTGGTCTTAAGGTTGACCTCCAATCAGGTATAAAGACTATTCAGTCACTTCATACCCAGAGTTCTTTAAGCCACCTGTGCGTGTACTGATAATCGATTCTACCACAAACAATCTCGTTTAACATCTAGTTTCGTGCTGAGAACGGAAGTTGCAAGAAAATTAAAGAGGGTTCATCGTAGACAAATTATCAACGTTTCCGTTTACTCGTTCGTATTTTAAAAACATTATAAAAATAGAGAAATGTGGTAAAATGTGTGCATAGATATTATGAAAATGTTCGGAATTCTTCAACAGAGGATACATACTGTATTTGCTTATAGAATTCATCCAATAATTTCAAAACTTTCACCGCAAATTCTTTATTTTAACCCAAAATCAATATATATTTTAAAAACATTCTAAAACTATGCATAACCTTCTACCTTCCTCTTATAGTTCGATTACTTCTTTCCCTTTGAATTCCGCACTCTACCCTACAAAATACATTAAACTTAATCCATCTTTATTTATTTATGAAAAATACATTCTAAACATTATATTTACATACATTCTGCTTTACCAGTGTCGATAAAGAAGTTGACCCAGAAGGAAAACTGTATTATCGACTCTGATTATACGTTTGATTCAATATAATACTTTGTACGGGTGATGAAACAAACTACCTTACTCGATAATTTTAATAATAGGTTTCGTAGTCATGTTATATGTTACCTCACCCATACAGCACAACCATATTCATAGAATATGCTATACATATTGGCCCTGGATATTTCAAATATTCACACAATGTTCAAAAATATTGAGAGATATTCAATACATATTGTAGGAATATCCCAATGTCACCAAATTTATCATTCAATGAATGCTCACAGAATATCATTTTATGACCAAGTGAATCTTAAAATAACATTTATACAACATTACTATATGAACATTGTTAGAATATGAAATGAACATTCACAGAATGTTAAATAAATATTCATATAACTGCAATAAATATTCAAATTATGTTCTTCGAACATTAAATAAATGTACATTTTACTAGGGCTAAATATTTAAAGAATGTTTATTGAACATTCAAAACAGGATGGATATGGATATAGTATATTCATTAAAGCTAGACCACATGGAGCTGCTGCATTTATTGAATATGCCATTCTTAGGTAAACTGGATATGGACAGTCCAATTTCCATTAAACCTAAAATGGACTACGCAAACAGCAGAACAAATCATTATAAAGGCAAATGACAAAATGTAGCAGCTCAAATCTAGTTTTAAAGAATTACCAGGTCATAAAATCAGTTGGATAAGAATGATTAAATGATTGCTTCAAATTAAATTTTTCTCAAAAGTTTAATTTGTCCAATGATATACATACACAATAATTAAAAGGCTATGCACTCAACACGTTTCAAATAACATAATATAATCGTTACGGTTGCCATTTATACCCCGTTTCCACAAGTCATTGCAATAGCAATAGACAACATGGGTTGTGGTACTATAGACAATTGATTAACAATGTTTTTCCTTATTTCAAATTATTTCACATTACGAGTTACGACCAACCAATCAGATTGTTTAAACACCTACATGTAATAACAGACAAATCACACACTTAACTTGACTGTGCATGTGGTAAGGGATTCGCGCTGTCTACGACCTAGAATGCATCCCTGTGAATACTTCAACAGTTAGACCTATAGGCGTGCTCTAGGCGCCAAGTTGTCCATGGCATGTCCCAAAGGGAATAGGCCCTATCTAATATCAATGTTAATTTACTGGCCAAGCAGTTATCCTAGCTAGGCCTAGTAATCTTGTTTCACTCTTAACACATATTATCCTTCCTTGGGCTAGATCACTTTAAATGTGTAGATATTAATAATTACAACTGTACTTACCATTATTTGACGCTGAGATATAAAGCCATCACTTCACTTCAACACCGCTAGCCTAACTGGGCTTGTTGAAACTTGTTGAGTCGAGAGACGCGTCGGTTGTTTGCGCAGGCATGAGCGCAATGTTTAAATAATAGTTTCTACGTATATTCATAGAATATATAAATACAATATTCATAAAATATTGTTAGTTAAATGTTTTATGAAAATGCCAAATTGAGTGTCGAATGAATATTTTACAACGAATGATCTCAGAACGTTTTATGAATATTTATCTTTTAATGTTAATTCAGAAATATTCTGTTAACGTTCATACAATGCAAATATCGTAATATTAACATTGTGTACTTGAAATGAATATTAAGAGAATATTTTGTGCTGTATGGGCATGATTGCCACACTCGGAAAAACAAATTAGATTCATCTAATCTATATTCTAATCTAAACGTGCGTGTCTACAATAATAATATCACCTATAACATCACCCGGGTTAAACTGTTCTAAATAATTCAATACACTATATTGGCTAGGCAGTGTTGAACGTGAATGTTTATGTTGACACATATTTTAACCGCATATCAAAATTTTGATTGCAACACTAATTTAAATGTAGAATGATGGATAACCTTTAATGCGCGTATATTTATAAAAATAGTTTCTCTGAAAATGTAAATTTACTATCAATTCAAATAATAATTTGCAATTAAACTTTCTGTAAACCGATATTGAAACTTGAAGGCAGGTTTGTTAGTGTATTGAACTGTTATCTCTACACACTCTTAGAAAGTTATAACCAATCGCCCCCTACCCCTCCCCCCACTATTTTCAATCCACACCACTATCTCACACACACGACACGAGGCAAAATTTGATGTGGGAAAGGCTCTACACACTCTCAAAAAGTTATAACCAATCACCCCCTCCCCCCCCCCTATTTTCAATCCACACCACTATCTTACACACACGACACGAGCCAAAATGAGATAAGGGAAAGGTCAGGAAATCTGTAAAAACTGCTTCAAGATTGTGAATTTTTGATCGTTCAATAATCCAGTCACCATTTCGACCATCAATCATTTTGATTTTATCGTTTTACATCTCTAATTTTCATAGATGAATTATAAGGTTTTACTTTGTATACAATATGAATTACCATGAGCAATTCTTCAAGCGCGTAAGTGCACGACCTAAGAATTATTAAACACACTAACAACATATAAGTGGATGAGCTAACGCTCGGCTTCTTCCAACACAAGCACTATGTTAATTCTAGAGCGTATCCAGCTTGCCGCAGCTTATTCCAAAACAGCTTAGTTTCAGCGTATATCCAGCTTTGTAACCGACTCACGAGATACGCAATTAGTGGAAGTAGATTTGGTGAGACCACCTCGTTACTTTAAACGCATTACCGCGCGAAAATGAAACGCCGCCAAATTTTCAACCTTTAACGACATCGTGTTGATTTTCGCGAAAATAAAACACTAACAAATTTTTTACCTCTAAAACAGTGATGTTTTTGTGAATATATAACGTTACGAAAAAGTTCTTACTGAAGTGGCATCATGTTGATATCTTCGCGAATATAAAAGGCTACGATTGTAATCTTCCCGAATACGAAAGGTTTTCAAAAAATTTCATTTTTCTACAGCGTCCTGTTGATAGCATTTTATTTAAAACTCTGTATATTTTTTAATGTATAATGCAAATCCCCTTAGATATTAAAATGGATAATTTAATATTCAACGAAAATATTCCTTTCGGAAAGGGTATTAGATTAGGCAAAGGAAGGAATTAAGTAAATGTATTCATGCAGTTTCTCAGAGGTGGAGGTTAGATAGCGCTAGTTACGCTACGGCAGTGACGCGACTGCAGCGAACCTGACGGTGAAGCAACACAAACACTAGAATATACCAGTGGATAATACGAAGGAATGTGAGATACTAAAGTAACTTAAGTACAGTTTAGTAGTACAGTACAGTTTAGGTACTATCAGTTTCGTAACAAGTGGGTAGACTCTAAATGTGAATTTATTTATTTTATTTATTTACAGTGAAGAATTACCTAGGGTCGTCCGTTTAAAGAATGTATTTGCCATTAATATAATTTGTAATCGTCTTTAATCCGTATCTGAAAATCCAAAAAATTACCCTACATCTTCTTTCCTGTTAAAATAAACTATACAGAAAACGAAAAAGATAATGTATATTGGGTTGGAATCCCACAAAACTAGCCTAGTCGATTGGTATAATAATAATTATGATTCCATTTTAAAATGGAATTAAGAAAGATATAAATTCAGCAATCAATTCTTTTTCAAGCATCTGTTTATAAAAATTTGAAGAATATTATTACAATTCTCGGATTTATTTCAAAGTTTTTTTTAAAGAAATACATGTGACATAAAACAAAATTAAAATTAACAAAACCGAGTTCATTCTATTGTTCACAAAAACAAACATCTACCTCAATTATTGTGATTCTATCACTTAGATTCAAGTGAATTGAACGAACTCAGAATACAACACACGAAACACATGTAGTACTTTGTATCCGATCGTGATAGATGCCAAATGTCAGGCTACTTACAAGATCGCTACGTACTCAAGAGTTCAGATGTGCTCCATTCCGCTCTCTGGGCATAATTTATAGCTCGCAATCTCTCTCGCTACCGCTGATTTACAGATTCGCTCACAGCAGACGAAAACGCGCCTCTCGAATTCAGGGTAACCGTTTCGACGAAGAGACTCCATTTTGAATAACGCATTGGGGCCATTTGGAGGTCAGGATAGAGTGAAAAGTTGTTTAGATTAATTTCAATAAGTTACTAGTCAAGTCAATACATTTGCACCAGAAATTAACGAGGACTACTTGTCCAGCCCTAAGAGCCACAATTTATTTCTGGTACAAATCATTTGTCTTATCACCTAATTATTGGAATTTTATGAAACTGGAATTGTGGAACTCGGCTTATCGGCTCACAACGCTTATCCACATTATAAAATTAGTTTTATTCCTACAAGAATTGAGAGCCCTAGAGTAAGAATGTTAGTAGTATTTAAATATAATTATATGTTTTATTTTTTATTTTTAGAAACTATATTTCACAAAATCATGTTTTAAAAAACAAACACGCTTGTTAAAACAAACCACTATTCTAAAATAGGGCTCTAAATTATTTCATATTAGACACGATATCGCTTTAATTGTGTGCTGTTTCTAACTTGTATTATTTTACCGACAAATGTATTAAAACACCATAAATACTGTTCATTTTTGTGTTATCATCCGTAATACACACAAAACACGAAACCGCTGCTGTTTCACCAATACTCGTATTTGATACACATCGCTTTAAAAATCTATTTTTAAATTCCCCTCATAATTCTGTTTGCTTTGATGTTGCGTTATACGGGTGACTAGTTCCTATAAAAGCACCGTTCAAAGAGCCACTTTGTCCACTAGTTGGGAACAAATTATTAATTAAGTTGCACTGAATGATACTTTGAAGAGAATCAAACATTTGAATTCGAAAAAACGTATATAACTGTATATTTTACGAATGATTCAAGTTTTATGCAGTCTAACGTCGTTTTAAGAATACGCAAAGCAAGATGAAGACTTTATTTATATTTAAGAATACAGGATTGTATTTGGGTATGAGAATGCTACACAGTATTGAAAAAGTGAAAAATTACCAAAATTTGTGTTCACAAGAACTAAAAATTGGAATTGTTACAACGATCACACACACACACATGTTAGGGGTGGGGGGGGGGGGGTAGTTTAAATGCATAACACTTTTGAAAACTTTTGACTCAAGGCAACGCAAACATTTCCACCAGACTTTTTTATTCAAAATTAACTGTACAACCTACGATTATTAGCAACTAATTCCTTCAACTATCGATCCCTTTTGTTAAACTAGCTTGACCCTGACTAAATAGTCGTTCTCCCCATTCATAAAACATTCTCAAATAAGACCACTTAAAAGTTAGTTTATTTAGTGGTCTAGTTTATTCCATTTGAGTTTTCATCATTTTGGAAGAGGTGCTTGATTTTATTTCAATGGGGAAGTTGAAAACCTACATCAACTTTGATGTGGTACAAAGTTGAATACACGAACTCGGCACATTGTGGAAAGCAAGAGAGAGATAGAAGAGAGAATATAGAGAACTGAGGAAAGAGAGAGAAAGAGAGAGAGAGAGAGAGAGAGAGAGAGAGAGAAACGTGAACCTTCGAAAAGGCCTGTATCGCTGTTCAGACTGCTACGGATGTCTGAATAATTAAACACATACCGGCATTCACTACGCACGCACGGAAGCCACGGAACGGGGAATCATAATTGTTGGTGTAGTAATAATACGGAATAAATTACCTAGAATCTAACTGTGTTGTTCATTCATTAGAAGTGTGTATGTACGTTTTTTTAAATGGAAAGAACTTAAATGTATACATTGGCAGATAAACCACTACATAACACGTTTAAGATATTATGTCCTTGTTTGATACTCCGGTCAAAAATTATTATAGTTACATGTACTAAATAAAGTTTCTTTCTGAAGTTAAGATATTTACAGGCGGTTCTAAAAAGATTTAATCGCATGTTATGAATCTATAAAGCTCTTTCTTTTCAGTGTTCGTACGGCCTAGAACAAACTTACACAACATTTGAGATTGGTTTATGATTATTGGTCTTCTATACATTCAGGAATAAACGTTCTTGGACGGGGTATGCCCCTCAAACCCTTATAACAAGGTAGCTTTACCATGGCAATTGAATTTATATGTTAAACGATGTTCTTATTTCATTAATAGTACATTTAAGAGTCTTACAAATTACTCGTACATTTTATTAAAATGTTTCCATCAAAAATGGAATTAATGAAAATATTGTAAAGTCTGTGAAAGATTAATTGGTACAAAGACGTGGATTTGAAATGAAAATTGCTTAATAATTTCTTATGAGTTAAATAAGGAAATATAAACTAAAAAGTTGCGTAAGAAAAATTATGTAGAATAATATTAGCTCTTTATTCGTTCGTATTTGGTATATTATTTATAACTAGATAAATTTGCAGATTTTAATTCCAGTAAAAAGGCCTTAAATAATAAATCTGTTTCCCTAAAAAGTAGAGTGCCTTAGACTTTCCATACGGCTTGTACACGTAATCCCTAGCCACGCAAATGCACTTAAAAAATATTCAAATATTTACAAACGATTTTTTGTGTTTTTAGCTTTTTACATCCATAAGATTTTAAATGTGTGTATTTTCATAATGCGCATACCCTGTACACTAAAAGTAAAATAGTGTGACAACTTTCTTTCGAAGACTAGTCTGCATTGGTTACATCAGAATAGAGGTTTTTAATCTTCTGTAACATGTTCGGTCTTCTTAAATACTAGGCAGTTCAGGTTAGTGGAGGAACCTCTATGTATAGTAAAAGTTATACCATCCGTACGGATTGAGCGTTGAAGCCGATTGTCTTCTTGGTACGTTCCGACAGGAGTAAGCTACGTGCCATAACCAGGGTTCCCATCCACCCTTCTGAATAAACATTCATCATTATTAATCAGCATGTATTAAATTTGCATTAGTCTAAGCTCGGTCCTGTTTCAAATACAGAATAAATATATCAATCAATCATCGAAATTTGGAACATGGAAGTGCTTTACCGCTTGACAATAATTCAGCCGTTCATTCTGATGAGTTAATTTGAAATACAGCAGAGCTGAATGAAATATAAGCCTTGATATTCCCGTTAATCTGATTCATCCCTAAAAACCCCAAACTCACTTTTTAAATTTATGCTGAATCAACTTTTCAATTGTAGAATCATCGCTTTCGTGGTTGATTGATGAAATAAATTGTCGAAGTTTAAATTTTAAGTTTGTATCTTTTTCCCTACGTCACGTTTAGTAGATGTGTGCGTTACATAAGTAGAGTTTACTTGTGTGTTGGAAGCTTTCTACATAATGTCAGCAAATTATAACAGGTGGTATTGAATATATCTGTCAACACAATATCAACGCAATATCCGTATAATCCGTGTTTTTAATTACTCCGGTAATAGCTGGACACAATTAGCACAAATTAATTAGGTTCTACTGCATTGACGAATGAGTAATGTTTTACCTGTTGGGTTTTTACAATACCAATGCATCACATTAGCTACTGGAAATCAGTAAATACTCCTTCCCTTCTTAATAACTCTGCAATGATAATGTTAGGTATTTTTTAGTCTTTCTAATAAAAGGAAATTGTGTAGGTAGGCCTAACCAAAATAGCAGTACTTTCCATTTTTAACAAATACGATCACTACTTTTGCATCAACAGCAAAACACACTAGTGTTAGTTATTCCTCTACTTATAGTTTATCATAAAACCACTCAGCTTGGTTAGTTATTAAAGAAATCTGGTAAAATCATTTTATTAGTTTATTGTAAAGTTAAACTCCTTGACCTTATAAACGGATCGTTATTTCACTTCGATTTCTTTCATAAAATATGAACAGATAATCTGCTGCTTGCATGCGCTAAAACACTTCACTGAGAATATTAGACAGGTTGGTTTTAAGTTTCTATAATAAGAAAATACATGTACAAGTTTTTTCAAGTTGGAAATATCCGGGTGTTTTATTAATGAAGTTCTCTCAATTAAGATTGAACGAAATGAGCAAATTCTTATTCAGATCAATATTGTTTTGCTTTGTCTGGTATATTTGATCTGTAGACCACATACTTAGTAATTAAACATATCCATGTCTTTTACTAAATACATGTAAGTGGCTAGTCTTCGAACTGTAATGATAATGACATATAAATGCAGTTATCTAGAACAAATTGGAGATTCTTGCAGTTTTATTTACACCTGCAAATAGAGGGTCTAATACCTATTAAGATGGAGTGTAAAACTTAATTTATTATACACACGTCATCTAACAAATCAAGAGTAGACATCTAAATTAGTAGGCTTGGAAGTGTTGTGAAACGACTTTACAATCGTGATTATCTACAACAGTTTTTATAACAGTAATTATTTTGAATTTATTTTTGGAAAAGAACACGTATGTAGATAAGAACACAAAAATTAATCACATATTGACGCATGAATAAAATAAGTAGTGCGAACTTTAGTAGTAACTGATCAAACTCACGGCAACGTCTAAATGATCTTATATTTAATCCGTCAACAATATCAAACCAATAACAATTAATTTGATTTTACTACAAAGAGCTTATTGCCTAAAGATATATGAAATCCGAGTATTTCAATGATCGACCGTAATCTGTGTTTTACGCAACGTCGAATCTTCTTAAAAATCTTAGGTCTTATCAAAGTAGAATATCCACACAGGATTCCCACCAGTTGATGTTCTTCAAGCCGCCTCGAAAATATTATCGTACTTTTCTCGATGATGGCAAAATGCCAGAAACTATTTGAGTAGAACTTCTTATCTTCACGGATAATTTGAGTCTTTGAACCTTTTTAGACGATGAGCTCTAGTTTGGTCTTACAGTGACCTAAAAAGAACAGCAAAAAAGAAAGCTAGAGAGAAAGAGTGCGAGAGGAAGAGCAATAGAGAGCACAAATTGAGCTCTATTCAAAGATGAATATCGCCTTCAATAATCACAATTATTAAACACTAAAAATGGAAATATAATCGTGTTAATTAAGTCTTTGGTTGGTCTTCTTGTGGAAGCAATGTTCCCTAATCTTGAATACCTCCCTCCCCCCCCTCCCCCACCCCCCGCCAACATCCAACTCACCGTCTTTCTACGCTATCTACTTCTCGGATCATTCTCACTACATTTCCTTTGTTTTTGTGCGTTTCATCCACTAGAGTTATTTCTCTTCTTATTCTTCTTCTTCTTCTTCACAGAGTAGTAATAGAATAAAACCATCCAGAGAGGCTTTCCACTCTGGTATTTCTACTGCGATGTCTTAGCCTTAAACGAAACTTTATTTAGAGGGAAACTTGAAAATGGCGCATTGTGTGAATAGAAAAATAAGCCGATTTATCTTTTGTTAGGAAACCATTCACAACACAGCGACAATTCAATTTTGAGATACCTTCTACTACTCTGTATTTGTTACGTGTACAAAAGTGTCCACACACTTGCGTAACCTACTAATTACTTATGCACATAACTTAAAGGCGCCCAAGCGACACGAATTAATACTACATGAATGAGATAGGAGATTACATGATGACCTTGTAGTTTGTAGTACGGTATGTAGTATAAACATGTGTACTATATACTAGTCCCAACAAAAGTATTCGCATACCGATCTCAGGTCATTGTCTACTGCCCCTTTCAACCGCACCAATTGAAAGAAAATCAACAGATAACATACGTTCTTTCACACATTCTTAAATACTTAGTTGAGTGCACAGGCGGTTTGGTCACACCCACCGTTACAGATAACCAACGGAAGGTTTTAAATTATCCCCAACGGACCTGTTTAGATTAGTTGGCAGGAATAAGTAAAGTAGAAAATTAAGTTGTCACTTTGACTCGGCTGTGTCGTAAGCATCACAATACTTTCGTTGGGACAACTATACGATAAGACCCATAGTAGTGCGGTAAGTTGTGTGATCAGCAATGATATAGTAGAAAGCAAAGGTTGGTGCGTGGTTTGTAAAGGCCTATGTATTTATTTTTAAGGTGATTTAAAACGAAATTTCGAACAAGAATCACTTTTTCAGTGTCTAAAATCGTTTGGGTTAGGGCTGGTCCACACAGATTTTTAAGACATGCGATTTAAGGTTTAACGCGTAGTCGTAAAGTTGGATCATAGGAAACACGTACTGGCGTTCACACAACGTTTTAGTTTTAAGACGTTGTTTTCATTGTTGTTTTTAAAACAACGTCTTAAAACCTTATGCATTATGTCTTCAAAATCTGTGTGGACCAGCCTTTACGTGTACGAAAGTGTCCACACACTTGCGTGGCCTACTAATTACGTATGCACATAACTTAACGTAGCTCAAGCGACATGAATTAATACTACATGAATGAGATATGAGATTATAAATTGACCTTGTAGTTTGTAGTACGGTGTGTAGTATAAACATGTGTACAATACGATACGGCCCATATTAGTGTGGTAAGTTGTGTGATCAGCAATGATAAAGTAGAAAGCAAAGGTTGGTGCGTGGTTTGTATAAGCCTATGTATTTATTGTTTAGGTGATTTAAAACGAATTGTCTAACAAGAATCACTTTTTCAGTGTCTAAAATCGTTTGGGTTAAGGCTGGTCCACACAGATTTTTATGACAAACGATTTAAGGTTTAACGCGTAGTCGTAAAGTTGGATCATATAGGAAACACGTACTGGCATTCACACAAAGTTTTAGTTTTAAGACGTTGTTTTCATTGTTGTTTTTAAAACAACGTCTTAAAACCTTATGCATTATGTCTTAAAAATCTGTGTGGACCAGCCTTTATCAATAAAAACACTATAACGGGCCATAATAACTTGTTTGTTTGGACTGTGAATGCTTCACAATGTATAACTAAAAGCACTAAAAGCTTAGAAAAAGTCAATAAAATGTGACTCGGTGAAAGTCAGTTGTTACACCCACTGGACTACAACTGATAATCATGTCTCTCAACTTGAGGACAAACTGCGATGGGCGGATTCTCGGTCAGTAGAACATCAACGGTAGCAGTGAATTATTTAGAGCAGCCCCGAGCAAGCGGGACTATAGGCCGGACCACATAAGCTGCACTAGCGATACATTGTGGTAGCTCAGTAGAACAGGTAGAACATTACAAAAGATTGTCTTGGGTGGGTATCCATAAGCTTAATTTTGATACGTGCAAGTAGAGAATCTAAATCTTCATAAGATTATATTATGTTTTGAGTTTGTTTCATATTTTGCGTATGATTGGTAGCTATAAAGTATAAACACGATTTTTGGATTCATTTATGAGGTATTACATTTTGAAATTTCATGTTCCTTCCTATAAGATAAAAATATGTTGGATGCATTTGAAAATTGTATTTAAGGTTTTTGATGAGAGGATGTGTGACGATGTGTTACTGCTAATTTTATGCATATTCAAATTCGTATATATCCGTATGGAATTTTGTAAGTAAAGAGAGCAGAGATTTAAAAAGTAAATTTTAATGGTAGTGTTTAAATACAAAATAGATTTAACTGAGTATTACTTATAACAACAATATTGACACAAATATAAAAAGCAACAATTTTGAAAATCTTTACGCCAACCAACTGAACCGAAATAATTTCTTAAATTCCTTGTCTAGTCAACTGACCGATAAAATACAGACACTTTTTGCAACTAAGCTTTCATCTGCTTAAACTGTCTAAAAAACAATATCCTAAAACGTAATGTTGTTATAATTCACATTGCGCTTATTCGCAACTATATTTATAACATATAGAGGTATTTATTACTGAAACACATTTGTCGTAAAAATATTTCCGTTAAAAATTGAGTTGAAAGTTGAAAAATCAGTTATGCTGTTAGAAGAATAAACAAAATTTATCTCGTGACAGAGAAACAGTTGTTAGTAGAAGTCAGTACTGCCCGTCATGGGGATCGAACACGCAACCGACGGGAAACGATACCCGAGCACTTTGAACTAAGATACTACCTCTGTAACATGGATTCTTCTCTAATGACTCTATCGACAAGCATAGCTCGGTAATAACGTACGAGGCTCTGGCACGAAAGGGCGTGGGTTCGGTTTCTAACCTAATAATTTACCTACTTAAATATTGGTATAAGTTAAGAATAGTTAGCATTAAAACAACATACATACATTATCATTGACTTGGTATACGTTTGTGTAGTAATTAAATTTCTGTAGTTTTTGATTCCTTGGATCTGATAATATTTTCTTAGCTCCCACAACATAAGATTTAATTATTATACTGTAAACCACTCTAACAAAAATTATAATATGTATAAACATCAATAAACACGTTAAAATCAATTACAGTGGTTGTTTATGATTGAATTTGATTTACATACAAATGTACAGTTTATATTTTATTTTTCGCTCAATTTTGGCAGATAAATAAGACGTTCGAGGTTATTTCTGTGCAGTATATTTAATTTACTTTAATTATCTTCTATTATTTTTTTGTATTGTTGTGACTTGTAGCAACAATTTAATGATTAATTTTAAATATCAAATGTATTGCAAATAACTATAAACAAGACCAAATTCATATGAAAATGCTACGCGTGAATAAGGTAGGCGTATGTTTAGAGGATTCATAAACCTGGCTGCTTTAGTTTGTTACTTAATTAATGGACAAAATGTTTACAACCTGCTTCTCTATGCGTTTAATCTCAAAGTTTAAGGGCGCATTCTCAAATATTAAAGTTGTAAAATATTAAATGTTTCAGGCTGGATGGCAGCCATTTTGTTCTCGTTACTCAAAACTTAATACTAAGGTTTCGCTTTGTGGTACGGCGTCTTCGAACTTATACACAGGTGATGCTTGCTGGCTTCCATTTTATTCTTGTTCAGTAAATGGAATATTTAGCTTTAAAGGTCACCATAATCAGACACAGAGAGATTGTTGAATGGGTGCCATTTTGTGCTTATTTTATAAACACAATATTTGACATGTGATTAAACCCCATTGTATCTAGTCACACAGAGTTTTGTAGAATGGCAGCCATTTTGTGCTAGTTTTGTTAAGGCAATATTTGATATGTGATTTAGCCCCATTGTATCTAGACAAACAGAGTTTTGTTGAATGGGTTCCATTTTGTGCTTATTTTATAAACACAATATTTAACATGAGATTAGGCTCCATTGTGTCTAGACATACAGAGTTTTGTAGAATGGCAGCCATTTTGTGCTAGTTTTGTAAAGGCAATATTTTTCTGATTTAACAATGGTTGCCGCTATGAAGCACATACAGTTTTCTAATGGAAGCTGCTCGCTCATGGAAAGCTTGGGGATAAAACAAATTATACTTGCATGCTTTTCACTATATACAAATTCTTTCACAAGTTACACATTACTGTAAAGCTACACCATATTAAAGAGCCTCGGTCTCGGATGGTTGGAGGTAAACGAACAAAGTTTACTGAAACGACGCGGTTAAAACTATTTTATAGAAAGTTATAATATATTGGCTTTGACGAGTTTATCGGATTTAAATTTTAATTAAACCCGTCAAAAACTTGTATACTCTGAACTAATATAGAAGCTGTTAAAAATCTCGTCAGTGCAAACAAATTAAAAACAAGCCTAGACTAGAGAGAGCGTAGCTCCGCTTATATCTGCACGGCATATTTTAATGCAAGGGTTTCATCAAAGGCAAAGGTTGATATTTGTAAGCATACACGTCCCACTGGTAACTGGTAAGAAAGTATGTGGATAAGTACCGGATTTTCAATCACGATTTAAAACATATTGAAAGTTAAACTTGCGGTTTCGACAATCCAACTACAAATTTGTATACATATTTGAATCGATTATACAAAAAATTGCCCAGCCTTTAAAGTAGATATACAAAGATGTTTTTAAAAACAAAAATTTTATCTTGTTACCTAAACTACCTCTTTTAATCAGCTTAATGTTCATAAAACATATAAACCGTATTAATTTGTTCTAACTGATGTTTATGTAATACCCACATTACACGGTTCAACATTTTCGTCAAACTTATTGAATTCAAGGACAAAAAGCATCAAGTAATACAAGTTATATTGTTGCCAGCGTTTTACAAAACTCTTTTTGATTCGCTTTTGTTCTTGAATTCAATAAGTTTGACGATAGTATTGAGTCGTGTAAAGTCGCCATAACTTATATCATAATATGTAAAGATAAAGTAAGCTTCATTTAGAGCTAGACCCAAAACCCTTACAAACAAAGACCATACTATGAAGCCTTAATATCTCTACTTTAAAGTGAACCATTCCAGAGTGGACTGTTGCTTCTCATACCTCTATTTTCCTTATATTGCAGAGAGAGAGAGAGCGAGATAGAGAATATTATACATTCTTGTTTCCACAGGGGCTTCTTCGTACGTAATATCGTGTTGCAGCTCCCGAATATCCCGCACAGTTTTCCCGGGGTGATATCGTAGAGCTCGGGAGTAACGGAAGAACAAATAATAATATATTACATCCAATCGCCGCTGCTACTACTGCTGCGAGTTGAGGCAAAGTAAGTTGCGTGAATGTTTGAAACCATTGAGCGAGCGTCTATAGTGGTTCTCTAAAACCATTTGTATTTCTTTGAACATTCCTTATTTATAGTTAATAAACTTTCTTATGTGTATATATAGAGTTTTTATTCGGGGAAACTCTGTTTGTCTACATACATAAGTAGGTACTGAATTAATATAAAGATAAAGTGAAGCTATGACGTTGCAGTTTTCATACAGTTCCGTTGAAGAGTGAAGTGCAATGTGTTATTTACATTCTAATGAAAGGCGGTTAGAAGAAAATAGCACAGACACCGACACAAAAAGAGACTCCCAATCGGAGAAGAATATAGTGAAGATGAAATCGATATAACACCAATCTTAAAACAATAATTAAAATGTGAACCTAGTTCAACGAAATTTAAATATTATAAAATGTTGTGTATGGATATGTAAAAATATATAGAAGGCTTAGAATTTAAAAACTCGAGCATTAACGTCGTAACGGTATTTTGTTATTTTAATTATTACATTATTGTACATTAATAAAACTTAACAGTTTACATTAACATAAATATTTAGCATTCTAGGCATTAATGAAACTATAGCTACTATACCATGTCAAAACAAATATTTCTATGTGGTGAAATATACTTTATACATTAATGGAAAAGTAAATTACGCGAGGTTTTAATTCTAACACTATCTTTTGAATATAACACGGACAAGTCTACATTATCTCCTCCCAGATCTCAGCCAGGCAACAGTGATTTGCACACTGTGGTCACCGCACCAGATACAGAACACATCAGCTGACTTTCTATTTCCTCTAATAAAGGCGGCGTAGACTAAACAGAGTTGCCGGCAACGTCGCCTCTAAAGCGCAGAGAGACTCTTTTCATAACAGATGAACCCCTCGGCTCAAAGAGGCATTGTTTGCATCATTAAGACGCCCCAACACTTTCGCGTAGCAGCTTTGTTCCATTCATTAGTTGTATGGGAAGTTCGAAGCTAGGCCGTGAGAGTTTGGAGAGTTGGGTTCGAGGTTACGCTGCAGCTAGGAGAGTTGGGTTAGAGATTATGTCTTAGCTAGGAGAGTTGGGTTTGAGGCTGTGTAGTAGCTGGGAGAGTTGGGTTCGAGATATATCGAAGCTGGAGAAATTGGGTTCGAGATTATGTCGTAACTGGGAGAGTTGGGTTCGAGACTGTCTAATGGATAGAAGAGAAATATTATTCGGATTCTAGGCAACGTCAAAGCTAGGAGCGCGTTGGGTCCGAGGCTACGTTATAGCTAAGAGAGTTGGTTCGAGGCTGTGAAGTAGCTAGGAGAGTTGGGTTCGAGACTATTTCAAAGCTGGGAGAAATTAGGTTCAAGATTACGTGTAGCTGGGAGCGTTGGGTTCGAGACTGTGTAATGGATAGAAGAGCTGGGTTCAAGGCTATGTCATAGCTAGGAGCGCGTTGGGTCCGAGACTACGTAATAGCTAAGAGAGTTGGGTCCGAAGCTACGTCATAGCTGGGAGGGTTAGGTTCGATACTGCGCCAGAGTTAAACAATACAATTTCTAAGTTCTTTGGAAAATGTAATATTTCTACTCTGAACTCTCGAGTCTTTATAAAAGGTTTCTAACTACGAAAGACATATAAAGACCATAACAATATGCTCAAAACCAGTTTTACCAACATACTCAAAGTACAAAAACATAACAGAACGCAAACATTTCTAATTAATTAAACCTGAAGTTGAAGAAGCACTCTGTAGGATTAATCCTGGATTTCAGTTGTGTAGTTGACAGAGTTTGGTTTGAGATAAGTCACATTTAAGAAAATGGAATTTCAAAAATCCAACTTGAACCAAGATGAAAATTGAGATATATAAATGTAATTCTACCCAGTAAAGGCTGGTCCACACAGATTTTTTAAGCATAAGATTTAAGGTCTAATGCGTAGTCGTAAAGTTGGATCATAGGAAACACGTACTGGCGTTCACACAAAGTTTTAGTTTTAAGACATTGTTTTCATTGTTGTTCTTAAAACAACGTCTTAAAACCTTAAATATTATGCTTAAAAAATCTGTGTGGACCAGCCTTTAGAAAATGTATTTTGATTAAAAATTGATATTTTTCTTTTTCCCCTGTTTTGTTATTTGTAACGGTTGCTTAGCACCACCAACCCTCCTTATAATTGAGTTAGCTTCCAAGAAGAGATATCACATATCCCGCCAGTCGAGATGATGAGATTTTACACAAACCCACGCACTTTGTGCGCAGGTTCCAATCCCACGCACTTCCGACACATGCAGCGATCAGAAGAAGGCTCTAACCCTGTGCGCGTGTAGGAAAGAAGGAGGGGTAAAGGAAGAAGAGGGGGGGGGAAGACAAGAGTTTCCTGTAGCCATTTAAAGACATATGATTGACAGTCAATAAGGATATCCGTTCTTTTTGCATTTAACACGCGTCAAAAATTGTTTACTTCCAATATCTCCTGAAAAGCTTAGTGAAATGAATTGTGAGCTCAAAGATGATTATTTATGAATATCCTGTCAATAAGCTGATGATGATTTATAAAAATAACAATCTTTCAGCTGAGGCACTGATACGTTTAGAGCATTTGTTTGTGCGGGCAAACAAAAGATTAGTTGATTAGTATTCATAACAACGGGTATAGATGGAGTTTGTTTGTCGGAACACATGTGCCGTCATTAAAAATGCGTGGCGTCACTTCCTTAGCTACGTAATAATTTTGAAGATTTATTTTGGCAAGCGAAAACCAAATAAAAAGTTGTTTTTGTTTTGGAGAACTGATTATAAATACATCATCTACACAAAATAATAACAGAATTACTAATGTAGAACGTAAGACTCTTCATTTTGATAAGTATTGTCTTTACAAAGAATAATAATCTGCAATATGAAAGCAAATATGCAGTATGTGAATCTTGAGTTCAAGTTATTCTAGTATACCGAATTAGCCATGCAATGTAGGTTGTCTTAACCATGCCCAAGACTGTTATCCGAATATGTCGCAGTTCTGTCCCAACTTCTACCGCTAGGGCATTGACGGAGAATCAGAATCCCCTGACGATGAATCCAACTGACTCTCGAATATCACAAACATGTCAATGTACCGACCTAGTTCAACGTTAAAATATCCTTGCCAAGTAGGTTAAATAACACATAACACAGTAGCACGCATTGTATCTCCTCACTTGTATAATATACACATCTTATATGTTTCACATATACAGCACAACAAGTTTTCAACAAAAAGTTTCAGAAAATATCTTTTATGGTAATTTCCTGAGTGAAAATATAAATAATAATTGAGGCTTCAGTGGCTTTTATGACCCTTTGATAAAATCGTGGATATTTCTCACAATTCTTGGCAGGGCTGGGTGGATGACGTTGATAAGAGTGGAACGGCCTAAAGTAGGCGTGGTTTGGAGGTTGAAGGATGAAAGGAATCGTTTTTAGTCCCAAGGGAATAAAAAGTGAGAGTGAACATCACGAAAAGTGAAAAAAACCGATGCAATGCCGACGCATCATGGCTGTGAAAAGAGATGCTGCATCGAAACGTCGAGAACAGATTCAATAACCGATTTCATATCATGACGTCTTTCAATACGAAACGTCGGGAATTGTAGGCACGAAAAAATAGTAAAACGTCAAGAATTTAAACAATTTGAAGGGGTTTAAATGTCTAGCAATTAACAATGAATTCACTTAAAAACAGTAACAAATCACTTAAGGAAAACACAATTTAACATCGGAAGTTATTTTTCGTCACATGATTAAATAGTGATTTCATAATGATAATGATTTAGGTTACTTTACGTATACTTTTATGATACTTATTATATTTATATGGAACGTATATATTTGGTTTGTGAAACCCATATTTATATGTGTTAGTTTTTGTATACATAAACATACATACAACTCTTTGCAAATCTGAACGTATCTAATAAGGCTATTCATTGCGATGACGATTGATGTATAAGAAGGTGAAGGATAATTATTACAAAACTCTATATCTTATGCAGGATTTGAAACGGGATATAATAATAATAATAATAATTTGTGTAGGAATACCCGTTCTAGGGTGCACACCAGCTTTACCTGATGTGCCCCTCTTCAGGTAGAATATTAACTAGAATATTAGGGTGTTTAGATAGTTGGGAAGGATTGTCCGAGGGCTGATAGTATGACTCAATCCCAGCATTCGCTTTTACGACTGAAAACCTCGGAAAAACCTTCAGTCAGGACTGCCGGTGGCCGGAATCGAACCGGCGACCTCCCGAATTAGAGTCTCGCGTCTTACCGCTGAGCCACCTCTATCGGTGAAACGGGATATGAAACCACGTAGGCCTACCTATGTGACATACTCTTAAACGCACGAGCCACCACTGACGGCTGATTCAATTCTGACATATCAATAAATAATCTTGTATTTACGCGTATAAGAAATTCACAATTACTCCTACTGTTCCACATTTCGTAATCACCCATGAAATACCCCCATGAACTTTTATAACGATTCCTGCCAAACATGCTACCGTCGTTCATAAAATAGAACGTGCCGTGCAATTTCCTGTGAATAAATAACTTTACGTACGTTCGTTCAAATCTTTAACACCAAATCATCGACGCCGGAAATACGTCACAGCAAATCTAGAGTTTCGTTAAAGAACGCTTGCACACGTAAGCCGTGAAATCATGTTCACATCTCATACACGCTTTGCTAGTACTTGATAGAACTGATAGTGAATGTTTTAGGTGGGGCATGTTGGAAGCATGTGAGCATAAAATGGATTTGATTATTGATAGTACTATCCAAAACTGGATCGTTTGAAGATGTTTATACACGTAGTAGGAAGGATACGAGAAATACTTCTATAGGAAATATTTTAGCGCGGTTAATTGGTAGAAGATAATGTGAAGCTTTTTTTAATCTTGATCAATGATTACAATAATTGTGGTTAAATGAAACATGTATTCACAATTGGAAACACCTCTGTTATAAATGTTTACTTTATTTATATGTAACAACTCTTGAAAACCGTTACTACATAATATTGAATAACATCCATATGTTTATCGTTGTTTAGTTAAATAAGTAATTGGGAAAACGTAAATATGTATTAATATATCATGAAGCACGAAAATGAAAACAAAATTTATTGTATAGTGACATATCTCTTTCTTCTTTGGGACAATTTTGAAGGATAAAAACCCGAATTTATTCGTCATAGTTTGTGTTTTTCTCAGTATAAACAAACTGTCTACCCTCGAGGAATAATCTTACATTGAATTAACAATTTTAATGATGCATTCTAAAATTATCCACTAGATATAAACGCTACACCTTCTGTGAAAAATCTATTTTTCAACATTCTCCGAACATTGTTCATAAAGCAGACACGAAAGTTTATTTTGATTATCGCGCGAAGTCTTCCTGTTAAACAAGGTTGAGTCTCATCTTGATCTTGTTTATTTGTTTGAGCACCGTAGGTTAGTTGGAACAGGTCGTTATGAGACGAAGCAGAATTATATCGGCTCAGCGCTAGCTTAAATATGTGAGCGCCTTCTTTTCGCAGCATGCACACTTTCAAGCCAAGATTTAGAGATTCTTATATAAAGTTCAAGAGCTTGGTTCTTGTTATGAGAATCACAAAGGCAATTAGATTTGAATTTCTTTGATTGATTTTATTTATAATTTGGTCTGGTTTAGTTTGTGATGTATTTTTAGTTAAATTATTTGGGCAAAACATAAACAGGAACATAAACGTGAAAGCTTTCCCGTGCTCTAAGTACTTTAGCTTCAAAACATTACATTTTAAGTGCACGTGTGGAATAGTAAAAATTTAATACATGGTAAAATCCATTAATATTTCCGATGGTAAAATTACCCCAGATTGAATTGAACATAAAAACTTAATTACTCTCCATCTTTCAAACGACTGAAATACGGGTTCAAAAATGATTAAAATGTAAATGAAAATGATGAAAGAAAACAATACTGATTTTTGATCAGATCTTGCACAGACGAACGAGGTGGCCGTACAAAACTCACTTCTATTATAAAATACACAGTAAACTCGATGAGTTCTCCAAAATAAATTTGGTTGTAAAATATTGGAAAACCATGGGGTACGTAAAAGTTTGACTCTAACGTATTATAAACGTATTTATATCACATAATATTTTGAATGAGATTTTGAGGTAGGTTCCAAAATGGCGTCTGTGGGATGACCTACATTTGAGGTTCACCAAATGTCCGCCAGGGGGAAAATAACACTACATTGCAATAAGGGGGTAAAGTCTCAAGACAGTCCCTTTGAAAATAATCGTAACGCACATAATCCAAGGACCACTAAACTCCCTGGTGGAGGCTGATTGCTCTTCTAATGGAGGTTCCGTCGAATATGACTGTAATAATATTACTTATTTCACATGTTCAATGAACTGTGGTTCGGGCGGGTTCATTTTCTCAGGAGAAGAACGATCGAAGAGTGTCATCATATTATTAAGATTACTGTTACATATTTTTTAATACTACAGTTATTTTCGTTTCGTCCAAATATCTTCATTTCGCTTTGAGTTAAATGAAACTACGTGATTCACAAAAAAGAGGACTTTCTTTTCAACATGAAATTACCAATTTGTCTCATGTCTTCTTGAAGCAATTTTTATTTTCTAGCAAATACAAAATGCCGCACATTTATATAATTGTGTGAAATGGTATATTATTATTACAAATAACTTTATTGGGGAATGTACGTACTTTTTTTAACCATTGACGTTATAAATTTAAAAATATTTTTTGAATCGTTTAAGAATATCTAAATAAAGGCATATTATTGCTTTTAAATATATTTCTTATATACAGAACTTGTTCAAAGTTTTTTTTAGTTTCTTTGTTTGTAACATGAGATATTTTTATTCCTGCCAACAGAGATTGATTGAATTATCCGTTATTATTAAGTATGTTTTAATTCCATTTATCATTTTATGTTTTTAAAATATCAATTTGTTTCATAATTTTTAATTAATCCAATTTTCATCGAAACGTTAAAATTGTTGAAAATATACTGTTTATATCCTTTAAGGTTTCTTTGACCAACTCCACTAGTATCATCATTCGATATAGTGATATCACGCGCCTCACCCAACCCTCCCTCCCTTCTCAGTGTGATGCGAGCGTCCCACCCCTCAAAGCCACAGCTTGACACCTCCGAACTTTGCCCCACACCCCCCCGACCGAGATACTTGAGTCCTCTCCCCAGGTGAGAACTTATCAACTCCTTTACTGCGCGACTTAATATCATCATCAACGAACTTAGGGGGCTTAATTAATCAAAGGAGAACGAACGAAGACTGTTTAATGACAGATTCGTTTGAGGAAAATTCTGGGAAATTCATGAAAACGTCTAATTGAATTTTATTTTTGACGTAAAATATGTAAGAAGAGAAAACGCTCTTTTCTACATTAAAATATTGTATGATTAACTGCGTTTCAAATTCTTAATTTTCATAAAATAGAGGGAAAAGTAAAATGGATACTAAATATATAATGCATACGACGTTTATATTCCTGATTCTACAGCCAACGTTTTTCCTTTCCTTGAAACGATTACTGCTTTTCCGTATTTCCGGAAATTATCTGCGAAATTTTTAAATTTATAATGAACCTTTATTCGACGCACAAAACGTAATAAGTAAGTTTTGACATCGTTGGAAACAAAGTTCGACACATAAATTTAAAATTAACGACGTTAAAAACGTTGAAGGTAAAACATTTTTCTCATCTTTAAATTGTAAACGCAGATTATTTTTAAATATTTCCAGAAAAAGTAGTACTTCAAATTATTAATATATTAAGGACGCATTCGTAGAACATTCATTGTTTGAAGTTTCTCCTAATATCGAAATCACAACAATAACTGCTCTTAGTGTATCCGCATTCCACTCTCTCATGGGCCCACGTAAAACAAACATGTTGAAGTAACTCTTTCAAGACGGAAGCTTTGCTGTGAGTGATGATCGAATAACATACTTGACTCTGAAAGCTTCCACAAAGCTCAGACGTACTTTCAAGGGACTTGAACGACGCTCAAAGTTCCGGTGCGCAATACATTGAATTGTTTCACTTTCCAATAGAAAGTGAAACCTCTTTCATACTCTATCGGTAGATGTCGCATCTACATATTCCAATTATTTACATTAATTGAAAATGTATATTTAACAAAACACGGTTAAATCTTTTAATACATATTTGTCAAAATTAAAATAAAATTATTATTTTGGAAGACGGTGAGAAATTAATTGGTTTTTATAATAAAGAATTACTGAATTATTATTAGTATAATTATTAAATTTTAACAGCTCAGAAATCCGAAGAATTTTATTTTTAAATACATTTTAAAAAAGTAATGATTTTTATGAAATGTGTAAATAATCCCGTTAGGAAAGTATGTTAGTAAACTTCTTTGGTCTCCTGTGCTAATAGCTTATAAGGGGTAGCTCAGAAATCCGAAGAATTTGTATTTTTAAATAAATTTTAAGAAAGTAATGATTTTTATGAAATGTGTAAATAATCCCGTTAGGAAGGTATGTTAGTAAACTTCTTCGGTCTTCTGTGCTATTGATAAGAGGCAGCTCAGAAATCCGAAGAATTTAATTTTTTAATAAATTTTAATTAAGTCGTATTGCTTATTTAAAAATGTTTAATAAATTATCGTGTTATAAAAATAATGGTGTAAACTTCTTCGGTCTCTGTGCTGATAGCTGATGAGGGACGTACCTGGCAATGACGGGAGAGCGAGTAGTGCAGTTGGTCCGGGGACTGAACGCGATGTGGCCTGCTTGACTGGGACACGAGGTGCGGTGTTAGTCCGCCACTGGGCGCCACTGAGCCTGCGCCCTGGCTCGACCTGGTCGCGCTCTGCGGCATCGCTGCGCCCGCATCTACACACAAGCACACGCACCATCAGCTATCACACATTCAGACAACATACAAATGAACAAAATGTATAAATGTATTCATTTAAAATATAAAAATTATTTAAAAATAAAACCGCTTCAGCTTCGGTTGACAACGTTTGATGTTTTTTAAAGCTTCTCTAAATACATTTATAAAATATTGTTTGCTAACTTCCGTTTTTCTTTTTCTTTAATAGTTTTTTCGATGGTTAATTTCTTTGTTAATTCACGCCCGCATCCGCACGCACCATCAGATAAGACACAATTAGACATTTTATAAACTTGTGTAATAATGTACGAATGTAAAAATGTTTAAATGTAGTAATTTAAAATATAAAAATGATTTAATTTAAAAATAATATCGCTTCAGCTTCCGATGAAAGACAGGTTTGATTGTTTTTTTTAAAGCTTCTCTAAATACATTTATAAAATATTGTTTCTAACTTCCGTTTTTCTAATTCTTTAATAATAGTTTATTTGATTGTTCATTGCTGTTGTGTTGTAAATGTGTTATATTTGTTATCATCATTCTTATGTATTATTATCATTCTTAGGTCTTCATGATATAATTGTTAGCTTTTATTTATTTTTATCATTTTTTTCCTTTCTTATTATATTGTTTTATTATATGTGTAATATTATTATAGTTTTCAGATACTTTTAGTAAAGTTAAGCAGTCACTCCTTGTGTTTGGAGCTTTGCTCTTTTCTACGAACCCATATTATTTATGTATGATAGAAAGATCCGTCTGTCCCCGGGGTAGAATACACTCAGAGTGACTCTGCCAGTCGTAAGAGGCCACTGTCTTACTGTCTCACTTAAGACTTCTCCTCCCACTTTGCCCTGCCCTCCTTTGTTGGACCCCTTATGAGGACCCTCGCGGTGCATGATGGATCCGATTTTTGAAGACGTCCTATGACTTTGCTGTCGCGTACGTTGTTAAACAACAAAATACAAAATAAAAAGCAATTATAAATATAAATTAGTTATCGTTTGGAAAACTTTATGAAATTATCGCAAAATCATCTATGAGTATAGTCTAATCAGAAGTGACAGTCTGTATACAGGAAATCCCTCTGGAGTTGTTATTGGGGATTGTTGACTCCCCAGGCATCAAGATAGACTACAAGGCTGGATCAGGGATGATTGCGAAAGCTCCCTTGGGAAGCCTCAAGGATATTTGCAGCTTTAACATCGCGTTCGAGACGCAAGGAAATAAAAACAACATCTTCAATCAATCTTGTGTCTTTATGGTGGTCTTTACTGCGCGCGCAGATGTTCGACTCAGTGCGTAGGTCAGAATTATACTCGTTTACCTTAACTCGTAAATTGTTGTATATCAGCTACATTTTGTATCAATTCACCCAATATATTTGGAGAAGTGTGAAATTATTACTCGGAAGCTAGTTGTGTATTTAACACATAAAATAGCACATTTATGTCTTTAGAGTGTCAAATAATTTGTCCCTAAAATACAGTATTTTTTATGTTTCAAACAATGTTAAAATGTGTACGTTACACTCGTGCAATAGGCGCAGCTTAATGACGGTTTGAGCTTAAGTGAAACTTTGGTAACATGAAAATCTCGGAATAAATGTTTTATCAACCCTTAGTGATTAAATAATTCAACTCATCAGTAATTTGGTGAGATTGTTCCATAGCTGATGAGTTAACAATTGCAGCATATTATTATTCACTTATCGCTTTGTATAGCACCTTTAACAATCGCGATGTATTCTTTGTACTACTTTTTCCAATATTAGTAAAACTGTGTTTTTACTTTTGGGTTCCACTCTATTAAATTAATATTAAAAATTTTCAGTCAGTAAATACACCCACTATTTGTCTCTTTATCTATTTCAATGTACCTCTATCACTTTTCATCTCTCTCACCAAAAGCGCAAATGAAGATGATTAACACCTCAGATCACATATAATGCTTTCGAGAAGCTTTCTTTTAAATATTTACACAATTTTCGTAGTCTAAAGTCTGACGTAATTATTTACTTTTAACTTAAGTTATTAATTCAAGTTTTCTATTTTTTTCTTCCGTAGTCCCATCTTTATGTTTGCTTCTTTATTTTCCTGCCTGCCTGTCTTCATCTGTTCATTTAATTAATTAATTATTAAACGTGTTAATTAACATTCATATAAGATGTTCAATTTACTTATTTCTGTTTTCAACCCCTTTGAAACGGGTACATCTTGATTGCTTCACAGCTGAAGCAGTGACGCGTTCTCCACAAGTCCCGTTTCCTCCCTAGTTCCTTTCCGTAATTACCCTAGCGTAACTAACAGATGCTCACTTATATTCTAGTTTGTGTTCGTTACAGATAGAAACTAGAAACACAAACTGTTTTGTGCTCTTTGTGTAACTCATTTCATTACAATGTAACCTTATCTTTCAAGTTATTGCTCGCGTCATGCATGTTAGTAAGCTCAATGTTTGTATGTATGACTGTGATTGTAACAAAGGGGATTATTATCAGACTGCCGACCTAGAAAGGTGTTCAATCACAAAGTGAATTCAAAGATATGGAACAGTTTGACGGGTTGTTTTGTTGGTAATACTGTAATGATGATGAATAAGGAAATATAGGTCACCACCTTCTCACAACCGTCTACCTTAGTGCACATATAAAGGATTCGATTTGATTGGTGACATTTAGATATTACTTAATAAGAACTATGAGAATTCAAAAACTCTCAGTAATGAAGACGTTAATTTATACGCAACGTTTTGGGAAATTACTGAGCTGTTCCTCGTCTTCAGGGATCCTCATTCCTGAACAGTTTCAGACGGTTGTAGCCAGTCGTTGTAAAGTTGTGCCCTGTATTTCGTAACCCGGGCCCAAGTTGCAATCGGTTGCAACTTACGTACTGTAATGAGGGCCTAGAGGACTTAAAATAAATCATAAACACCAAAGTCGTAACAAATGCAAGATAAATTGTGTTTGACAATCTCAAAAAAACAAACAATTATACTCAATAATAACTTATTATTAAAAACTAGTTGGACTGTGCACTGTTTCTTGTCAAAATTAAAATAACGCAATATTTTGAGCACTGATCAGCACTTATCAACGGGCTACCTCAAACTTATCTTAATTATTTATTGTTTTCCCACCATTTTGATGAGTTAAACTTCCTGCTATCTTTCATTACTGAAATAGTTTCTAGAATTTGAATATTTTTGCCTTCAGAACGTATTGTATAATTTAGTAGAGTAGAAATCTAAATCTATAGGGATGCTCCTCTCTCGTGCTTTTGTAAAATTAGCTACTGTTACTCTGCTGAAGTCAAACAAATCTCCCATAGAAATACATTAAAACATGACCTGATGACACACTGATGACACACTTCCTGATTATACCACATAAAACGCTGCCTTGTCCGTTTCTGTAACGACTTACGGGCGCAATTGCCTTTTATACGATTCGGAATTGATAGCGCAGATAGAATCTGTTGAAATATGACAACATTATACCATTGGGTCTGAACAATGAGAAATTCCTAGCTTGGCTATTACTCTTCGTTGGGCGTGGGTGCCAAGAATATGTCACTCTAAGGGACGCAACAGTCAGCATTACGTCCTAGTTGGCTAAATAGAGGAGATTGCTTGAAACTCACAAATACAACCATGTACAAAATGTTGCAATTTGGAAATTGAACACAATTCCACAATATAGAACATGGATGTATTTAATTCAGGAGGTCGCCGGTTAGATTCTGGCCACCGGAAATACTAACTGAATATTTTCCCCAGATTTTACTAAAGCCAGCCACAAAAGGGAAACATATTTTAAAAACAAATCTTAAAAACTAATTTGGTAATATTACGTTATACAGTTGCGTTAATGTATTAAAGTTGATAAAATCATTTTTCCAAATATCCTTCAATAGAAAATAGAACATGCTCTAGCTATAACGAAGAATTTCTTTTAGAAGCATTTCCAAAACACTCCAAACCATTCACGTAAACGTGAGTAATGTTTAGCCCAAACATAATCATTAGTCACTTTAAGAAGGGTAAATCAGGTAAAACTAGATGTGCACTTCATAGAGAAAGAAATACTGTAAAAATGAATTATTTCTAAAATCAAACGTATTCCAGTATGATCGTAGATTGCCGAAAGCGAGCGTAGATAGCCGAACGTATTTTCAACGTGATTGATCACATTCGAATGTCTAATTCTGACGTCACCTCAATGCGTCACGACGTCATGAATACAATGTTTATGACGCGCATCATAAATTTCACATGGTTGCGTGATTGATATTTGCATCAAACTTGCCGAGCGCCCGAGGGGAGTTTTATTCGGGGTGAAATATGAAATGTGGGGCGCGCTTTTGGATTTCGCACCACTTCAATTTCATGCTCGAATATTCTTCTGATTTAGGAAAGTTTAAATGTGGTAAAACGAAAATCCGTATCCTATGTGCCTTCATCTGCCAATCACGATTCTTGAAAGAAAAATCCACTAGTGGAGGCTCGTCGAACTCTCGAATCACGTCTTCGCATCCATTTTAACAATTTTATAAAAATAACGTGTTATCAAACGGGCTAATCAAGTTCAGTAAAGAAAATAATTAATCTATAATAAAACACAATCCTCTTTCAAAATTGAAAATTACCTTACAATCAAATTGTAAATATGTATCTCGATGTGTAAAATATTCAGGTGAACATCCAAATTCTTATCTTGTATACTACGTGAATTTTGTTAAAATATATTCAAATAAATTTGAGTGATACAACACTTTGATTAAATGTACGAAATCATTGTTTATTCCAAAACCATAACAAACAAAACCCAATGCAACCAATTGCCAAATAACGACATTTCGTTCCAAGCTAGAAACTATCAACATCAATAAAATCGTTCAATATAACCATTTGCCAACGCGGCATACAGAAATCTCTATTGCGATATATTACCGATTAAATTTACATCTGCTTTGATCGAGTTTCGCATTTCGATTCGTAAACATTCCAAAGACAAAGTATTTCATTGAACCAGAGTTTCATCATATCCAGCTTGAAATGAGAATGAATTTAAATCAGACAGGCACACAAAACAAAACAGATAGTTTGTAAAACAAACCCGGCTATATGTGTATGTATATACATATATACATCCGCATCGCAGATGTATTGGAGAATATAATGAAACTTTTGTTATCTATTTGCACGAAACCTGTTACGAGCTTTCGAATAATTATAAACTAGCTGAGTAATTGACCGCACAAATTGGGTTTTCAAAGCTGAATATATACACATATATACACAGTTGTTAGCTAACTCGTGTACTGTATTGAAACAGTAGGGGTTTCATTTGTATCTCTGTGGATTAAACCCATAGAAAATGAAACGTAAAGTTTATTTAATCTAGCTGTACTAATTAAATTTCAACCTGCATGATGAATGTAGAATGTAATGGACGTGAATGTGATTTTTGTTGTATATAAGTAGTGGAAATTATTAAACTAATTTCATCAGATATTTTGTTCAACTATGAAGTAAATGTCGAATCGAACATTTTTCGACATTATTAATTATTAATCATTATTAATCGAATATTATTCAGAGGTAACATTTCTCATTGAGTTTTCTTGATAATTTTCTTTGGGAAGATTTAGTAAACCTGCGTCTATCCTTATCTGTCTCCTACTCATGTCGTTTTTGTGTTAGAATTAGTGTATAACTCAATAGCATATTGCAAAAATAAATTTGCACCTAAAACAGCCTTTTCAAAATGTGTCTATTTTCGTTCTGATATAAGTTGTATGTTATTCTGTGTGTTACGGCAACAGCTATGGCTGCAGTGACCAATAAAGGTTGTTATTATTAGAAGTAGCTTAAATACATTTGATTTCAATTAATATGATTCAGTATTGAGACATATATATATATAAATATATACAAACTAAAAACTCTGTATTAACAGATATATGCATATGTCAATATAAATATAGAACATTGAAAAAATACAAAAATACAAAAGATACGGATGAAAAAAGATGTACCCACCTCAGAAAGGCATAAGATATTACTATTCCAAAACTAATTATTACACTACCACTATAAAGTAACTAAATCAGTACCATATCATCCTCCTAACGCATCTTATTGAACTCATTGAATTGTACACAATATACACAATACCCCGTCTTTCCAATTTAACTGATTACGATATTAATTAACAAACGCCAGGCGCCTTTCTTCGCAACCTTTGTTAGATTGTTTGCGAAACTGAACGGAACGGAAATCACGCCCACGCAATCGCGAGCGCGGTTATATATATGACGCAGGCATAGTTGCGTGTTGTAGCTATACCATCACTGACTGAACGCAGTGATATTAATAGAGCGAGCAGTCTTAACACGGTATAATCATCAATCTACGAATACTTGTCTCGTCAACTGCTCGGCAGTCCAGGTTAGTGGAGGAACCTATATGACTGGACAAAGTTACACCGTCTTTCGGATGGGACGTAAAGCTGATGGTCCCCTTGGTACTTTTCGACAGGAGTAGGCAACGTGCCGGTACCAGGCTTCCCCTCCTCCCTTCCTCATTATCATTCATCAATAATCACTCATCAGGCTAAAGAGGGTATTGTGCCTTACACTGGCCTTAATTAAAATAAAGTAAAATAAAGTGTATACTTGTCAAGAAACTACTTTACAGATGGTTTTGTCATAGACGAGTAGTACATAGCCCCACCCTAGTCGGACATATTGAGGAGGAGAAGCCAAACTAAAGGCAGTCCACGTCCTCCCCGTTCCTTTGCCCTCGAGTCTACGTCCTATTCATCCCTTGTCCCTTTTCTCAAAATACACCCCGAAGTCATATGATCATTGTTGTCAAGCACGTCGTTAACAATAAATAATCAAAATTGGTAAAATGTAATCTGGTTTTTAGCTTATCATGAAATATTTTCTCTAGGTTCCTTATTTTATTATTTCCTTCTTCCTTATACTTAGGAGTTAAAAATTGTTACTAAAATTTGTACATTTCCCGCGATTATAAAAGTGAGACCGTACGCCACCCGCGTCCCACCCCGAGAAACATATTGAAAGTTTCTCTCTAGAATATTTACGACATCTCTTTACAGCGTTGCCAGATCGCGCACTAATACAGGGTTGCCAGACGGCGCAACCCTGCCAAGTGTATCTGACATAACGAATTAACTCGTGGATGTTGAAAACGGTTTTTGCGGGAGTTCCTTTGAATAACTTACATGAGACCCGGCCAACTCGCGGCACAGAAAGTTAGAGCTCAACTCAAGAACTCACTACTGGGCACTAGCAACACCAAAAGACAACAATGAAACAAATGAATTGAATCGATGGACAAACAACAAGCTGTCAAAAAATAATTTCGTCTGATTTTGGAAAACAAAACATAACAAAAAACAAACAAATACACATACAAAACTTTCACTAAGTCGTTGTCTATCATTACAATTGTTTTAAATGGCAAGCAGTTACTATTGCTACACTTGTTTTTATTTCTATTTTTGCAATTTAATTATTTTGACAGCTGATGGTTTGTCCATCAGTTCAATTCATTTGTTCCATTGTTGTCTTTCGGTGTTGCTAGTATCCTATAACAGATTGTTATGGCTTCGTTTTTAGCGCAGTGGGAAAAGCGTTTGACTCGTTTTCACATTCGGGATAGAGGAAGCCCAGCGGTAACACGTGAGGTTCTAATTCGGGAATTTCTTAAAAATACTTACAATTACGGCAAGAGGTGACATTATTAATTATTATTATCTGGCGTTTAACGACGAACTCGACAACGAGGTCATATGTCGTCGGTGGGTGATGCGAGGAAAGGGACAAATAAAACTCTACCTCAACCTGTCCGGCTAGGGTGGCCCTACCAGAAGCATAATAATAATTTTTTGTAAGAATACCCGTTCTAGGGTGCACATCAGCTTTACCCGATGTGGCCCTCTTCAGGTGACTAACTATAGCTATATAAGGGTGTTTGGATAGTTGGTAAGGAATGTCCGAGGGCTGAAAGTATGACAGTCCCAGCATTCCCCTTTACGACTGAGGAAAACCTCGGAAAAACCTTTAGTCAGGACTGCCAGTGGCCGGAATAGAACCGGTGACCTCCCGAATTAGAGTCTTGCGTCTTACCGCTGAGCCACCTCTTTCGGCACCAGAAGCATACGCTTCCGGCGGCTTAGCTATCACGATCACTGAAGTACGCAAACGTTCCCACCACGACAAGGTAGCAATCCCTGGAATGGTATCAATTTAAATCTGACATTTGTGACAAACAATGGACGGCAAAATTAATAATTATTAATTACTATAAAATAATCATTACATAGTGAGATTCGAACACCTTTCTCTTTGTTCCCCAGACCGCATCCCTCGCTCATGAGCTACACAAATGATTATGTTTCGTAGGAATATCTGTTATAGGGTACACACAGCTTTATCTGATGTGACTCTCTTCAGGTGACTAACTAGGTATGTTAGGGTGTTTGGATAGTTGGGAAAAAATATCCGACGGCTGTTAGTATGCATTCGCATTTACGACTGAGGAAAACCTCGGTAAAGAGGATTGTCGGTGGCCGGTATCGAACCGGCGAGCTCCCGAGTTAGAATCTCGCGTCTTACCGCTAAGCTACCTCTATCGTTCATGAGTTACATAAATCATACAAGATAATGCTAACGATTACGTCACGTTGATTATCATTATAATTTGTATTCTCACTTACCTTTTTAACACCCCTTTGAAACTGTGCGTCGTCGAACCTCCACTTCAACACTGCTAAAACTAGCTTTATACCTTTTAAGTACTTATGTACGGCAACTCAAACAACACACCAACGTATCTCAAGGCCTCCTCGCAAGGAATGGATTGTCTCCGGCCGTCGGACTTTGAGTGTGTTATTGTGTCTGATATGTCGTGTGGGGGGGAGGGGGGAGGGACTGATTCCTTACCACAGCCGTTGAGTCATACTGCGTGCACTCAAGCAGGTTGACGTTACATCATGCGTATTAGATGATAATGTGAGCTTCACGTCTTGATAGCCGATTGAGGTGGCTTAGCGGTAACACATGGGGCTCTAAATTAATGGCGAGGTCGCTGATTCGATGCCGGCTACCGGCAATCCTGACTGAAGTTTTTCAATGTTCCTATTAGATTTATGCTTGACGCACTGGAATGGTTAAATGTGGAAAACAAAATAAAAATGAATGCAATTATATATATTTTTAAAATGCAATGTAGTCTTCTACCAAATCATTTAAATAAAGGCCTAGTAAAAACATCTGAGGTGCATTCTTATGCTACAAGAAATGTTAAAAGCAATTACTATTTGAAGAGCCACAAAAAGGGTTTAACAACTAAGTCGATATTCTACACGAGTATTCGTCAATATAACCAATTACCGAATAAGTTTAAATTAATGACAAATGTTCAAAGTTTTAAGAATGAATATATAAAACTGTTAAATGATAATTAGAATTGCTTTGTGAGAATTTAAGAGTAAAATTGTATTATATATCACTTGTATATTATGTGAAATGTATAGCAATAGTACTAATAAAGAATTTACATACATATTTACATACATACATACAATCTGTCATGTTGTCGAATGATGGGGTTGAGTTAGTTTATATTTAATATTGCAGATATAATTAACACACTGGGAGTTTTACCCGTATGGTAGCTTTATTAGCAACAGTGAAAAACTGTTTTTCAACAGATGGAAAGTAGGTTTTTTAATTCACTAATTATATTCTCCTTTTTTAGGAAAGAAAATTCCAATTTTTATTTTAGTTTGACTTTGAACATTGTCATATTGTCATGTAGCGAGAACCTACAGTCTCCTCAGTCCAACGACGATAGCTCGGACTCGAACCCACGGACTGCCGACGACGTACCCGTAGATGTACTGGGGCGTAACTCCGGGTCGGTTCTCACCTACACCACTGGGATCTTTTATAGAACGTACCAGAGTGCGGACAGTAGTAATTTGAAATGATAAGATACTTGTTTCAAACATACGAGGAAACGTATTTTACAACGCTTATATTAGCTTCATGTGTTTGTCTGTCTGTCTGTCTGTCTGTCTGGACGGAATCTTATAATCGATATTTCACTTACTTCTAAATGTCCGATCGAGCTGAAATTTTTCACACAGACGTATTCGTAATGACAATACACGCATCAGTTGTCATATTTACTAAATAGTCAATTAATTCATCATAATTAATTAATTAATGTTTTATATGGAAATCGATGGTTCACCCACTTTCCAACGTTGAATCGAGTTGCACGTTTTCACCCAGACGTATTCGTAATGTCAATATACGCATCAATTGTCATATTTACTAAAATAATATTACATGAAAAAAATAATTTTTTTAACAAACCCGCTTATATTTAAATGCACTAAAAAGTAAAAAATAAATTTTTGCCCAGCAAATTTTTGCCTCACTCGGAAAATAAAAGCGTTGGGCGCTTTTCCTGCATAAACAACAGAATACTGCAATCTATGTCAATACCGACAGCACCCAACGCTTTTATTTTCCGAGTGAGGCAAAAATTTGTTGGGCGAAAATTTATTTTTTACTTTTTAGTGCATTTAAATATAAGCGTTGTTTGTTAAAAAAAATATTTTTTTCATGTAATATTATATTGATTTAGAACATTTATCCTCACGAGGCTGAGACGTGGTGAACCTGCCGATGGACTATCTGCGTTACGATTATACCACACTTCGACTACTGCGACATAGTATACAACGACCTGACCGAAGACCTTTCCATTCGCTTACAACGGGCACAAAATTCATGTGTACGTTTTATATTGGGCATAAAGAAATCCGATCACATTAGCCCTTGATTTAATCTTCATTCCGTCTGCCTCGTTCATAGAATATTATCATCATCAGCACCCTCATATCTCACCCCAAACTTCCAATATCTACACTCCAATCATAGTTTTAACACCAGATCAAGAGGAGGTTCCCAACTTGCATTCCCGGTACATCGTACTAAGCTCCTTGACAATTCAGTTACAATACATGCAATCAGAATGTGGAATGCTATACCGGTGGAGATCAGGGATACATTGCAGAACAATTACAGCGTGTTTAAGAGTAAAATGTATTCATTATATGTTTCGAAAAATAACGATAATTAATTTTGTTTATTTGTTTTTATATTGTTCTTATGTGGAGGTATTTCTACGTTTATCTTCTATGTATAGTCATACATATTTGTGATGACTTGCAATATAAATGGAGTATCATAATATTTACTTAATTTTCCTACCCATTGAATGAATGTACGAATGAATGTGATTAATGAATGATTTATCTTAGCATTATCAATATGAGTTAGCGTAGTTAAAAATCTGTGATTGGAATTGAAATTGTATTTTCCTATTATGTATGGTCGTAATTTCTTAGTCTTACATGTATTTAAATGAATAGCTAGCATTAGCATTGTGATTTCATCATTCTCTTTAAAATGAAATAAATTAAAAATTCAATTGTTATTGTATTTTTCCATTATGTATGTTCTTACTTTTAAGCCTTCAATGCATTTTACCACAATGTATATCTCTTTAACGGTTGGATGGAAAAAAGGCCTCACTGGCCCTAATCCCGCCCAAAATGAAGTCCAAAATCAATCCATCATTCAATCTTTCCTCACGGTGTGCCGGTACGGTGCGGTAAGCTGGTCTCACGTCCTGGCTCCTCGGTAGTCGGCTTGGTGATTCGGTCTCCGGTACAGTCCTCGGACAGCCTGGCGTAGTACACTTCGTATCGCTCCTGCAAGGGTCCCTCTCCTGGATTCCTTCTCCTTTCCTCACCGAACTACCTTGGCACTGGTCCCTCACTCTTTCAAGACAGTCGTTGATCGCCTCGATTTACACCCGTGTCCCCCCTTAAGTAGACTTTCCTACGTCATACTCCCGTCACCCCTCTCTTTGCCCTACTCAGATCACGAACGTCATAAATAACCAATCAAACCACTCAATACACCTTCCCGTCAGAGAGACCAGAGAGTGGTAGCTGAGCAGTCAGCAAAGCTACAGCAATAATTGCCCTCAATAACTACTCTAATTATTACAAAATCAAATCAAATCAAATCAAATCAAATAAAGCTTTTATTCGTTACTCTGTTTACATTTAATTACAATATCATATAATGAACAATAGCATAGTACTAGACACAGTCATATAACATTGTGAATCAACTGTAAATGAGCAAGCGAGTACCCACATGAGCAGGGTGCTTTTGTGTGGGTGAAAATTACATTTCATTAAAATGCTTACACAAGTCATCATAACCAGAAATGACAATCGAGCTGGGCTGTTGAAATAGCCAGCACAGCGCTTACCATGATTGTGAAATAAGCCGGCAAATGACAAACTAAGTGACCCAATCCAAGTATCCATAAATCACCAAGAAGGAGACTAACACCCGTAAAAGTCATAAAGTATCAACTTTTACATGACAATATAAAATGAGAATGGCTTTAATATCTAAAAATATGCTTAGGAACATTTAGTTGTGGGAAGTGGTACTTTAAAAATAATAACAACATACAGAGTTTTTTGATTTTATTGCAAAATAACAGTATACTCCCATAAAAATCGCATTAACAAATAGCTATTTTTGAAACTTTAAGTACTTAAAACATTCTTACTCCACCAATAAACATTCTAATATTTATCACACCGTATTTACTTCCAGTTACATTATTTATTTTTTAATATTTTATAATTTACACAAAATATCTTTGTATGCACAAAATAACAATATCTAAAAGCATCACCTGTTGTACCTCAAAGAACATCTCATCAACATTTATTTATTTAAGTTTAAATAAAAAGATTACACGATTCGATCAAATTGAAAATCTAAAATTTTGCGACAAATTTCTTTCTGCCGGAATCAAACCATGATGTAAAATTTCGAACTGCAGAAAATCAACGCCGTTAAAGATTCGAATTTGAAACCGTGTAACCATTTTCTATATTTATTCGTTGACCTCAATAAATACTTTTTATATAAACATGGAACCGACCATACGAAAACACGATCTAATACATCATATTTATAACAGCATTAGTTATAGTAACAAACAATTACCTTCGTAACTAACTCTAAATTAACTAAAACCTGATTCAATGATTCTTTTACAGTCGAGAAAGACAGCAAAGAAAATACATTATTACATTTTAGGTTATACTTGCAAAATGCATCATCCTTGCAAAAGATATGACATGAAATACAAATTCACTCGGGTGTATTTTTTAAAATCTTCATAATATCAAAAAGCCAAAATAAATTATAAATCTTAATGCATATTACTTAAAATGCAAACATTTGAATTGTTCAGCTGGTGTTAGTTAAAATTGTAAATAAAATATCATTCAAATATATTTATCTATTTCATTCTATGGAGACAAAATACCTATAACAATGTTATATGTTTATATCTTCCAAATTATTTTTATATTATATGTATTCATTAATATTGGAGTCATGGAATGTATTTCATTAATACATTGTTTATATTAATATGGTTGATTAGTTGGGTCCCATATGATTGGACATAATGTGTTTGGATATAATTTTTCATGCTAATAAAGAAAATATTCACAAACTCATACTGTGTTACGAAGGTACACACAACACTCATACACAAAACACATCCTTTTAACAGTACTCACATGATAAATACAAAATATTTTACATTAAATACATTCAAGTATTATTTAAATTTTATTCGATTAACTTATTATTGGAATGTTTATTATTTTTAGTTAATAACATACACAATTTAACTCCGGTTAACATCAAAGATATGGTATAAATATACAATTTTAACAATGTTGCATATTATTTAACATGTATGATGTTTTTTACATGGTTAATATTTGTTTTTAAAGGTTAAAAATTATATTTGCATGTACAAACATCAATAAACGTCAGTGCATTGTTCACAAAAAACGTCACATTTGGAAAATTCATCCGTATGGAGGCTGAATTTGTGTATTGGTGTAAAGCAGAATTAACAATTAACACTGTAATTGATATTACTTAGTAGGTGTAAGTCCGCTGGATTTTTAATGTTTATTTGTGATGTAATGTTAAAACTGTGTATGGGTTATATTTCTCTGGTTTTATTTCTTTCGGTGGTTCAATTTTATATGATTTAATACGGTAGTTAGTTAATTTTAAGTTATCTTGGTAATGATAACAATGCATTTGTGTTACAAGAATAAATACTGATATAAAATAATTATTTAACTAAGTTATGTGTAAACTGTTTAGCTGGCTTGAAAATAATATAATTATTAAGTTATTATAAGAGCATCAGTAATATCAATTCAACTCATATATTAACAATTTAAAAAATTGTTTTGAGTAAACAACTTTTTAAAGTAAAATCAAAGTATTTTCATATTTGATGTCACGGAATATAATCAATACTCATTTCGGTTTTAACATTTTCGCGAAACATATTTTCGATATGCAACTAATTGTCCTATCTAACATTACTCTTTAGGTTTCCATTTAATTTTCAAGATTCATATTTTAAGTCGATATTAATTATCATTTAAATTCATTTTTAATTTTTTAAATTACTACGCAGTTCATGTTCTCAAACTCACACAAACTGGATGCAACATTCACAATACTTTTGTTATACCTTTGTTCGTGTTAAATTATATATCATTTTATATAAAACAGAAAGGCATATCCTTCAAGATAACATCCCTTACTTTTGAACGGCTCCACAGAGGCAAAACTTTCACAACACTCGTCCTCTCATTTCCACTTTATAACTTATTACATGCCTCGAGACTGCGCAAAGTTATAACTCGAAATGTTCTCTCTCCTCCGAGCTAAGCGACAATAATAATATCGAGGCACGTCCAGGGTCCACAGATCAACAACACTCGAAGCTCAGAAGTCGAATTTAACTTTGTTTTATGAGGACACGTTTTTAGAAACCTACAGCAAAACGAAGTAGCGGAATTGCGCACGTGAAAAGACATTAACTTTAGCCCAGTCGAATGAATTAAAATTCATAGATATTTACTTTAGTCTTGAATGTAGATACATTATTTATAGATCAAACGTTAAGTTGATATTTTCTACAAGTATGTGTTTTTAAACTAAAAGAAAATTGTGTTTTGAAACGTAGTTCACAACCCATTTGAAATAAAATGTCTCTGTAAAACCTATGACTTTTTTTGCTATGAACATCATAAACATCATTATACTAGAATGTCTCGTTTTGAAAGATAATTATATTTATAAAACATTGTTAAATAATTTATTAACAGTGAATAGTACAATTAATCTTTTATTACTTCAAGGCGTTCAATAGATGGTTAAATTTGTTAAATAAATAAATAAATAAATAAATTCACATTTAGAGTCTACCCACTCAGTAATTAAACTGATTTGCAGTGGGGGACTTTAATTTAAAGTGACTAAACCAACCCTGTAGGCTTCGAACACCATCGACGAGTGAGCGATAACCAATCAAAGATCGATATTTCAAATTTCAAATTCTTCAACTTCTCACAGTGTTCAAAATATAAGAGTTATGCATAAGATTGGTCTAGGTTTTAGTAAAACCTAATCCTCACTTAGTACTTAATTGAGTCACTTTAGGATTTAACTAACGTGTTATTACTAAAGACAGAATTAACGGTACCATAAGTTTATATACTCCTTATAAGCAACCTTGTTGAGTACCAAAATAAAATTAAGTACAAATACGCTATTTTCTGATCAACTGATAAGAGGATAAAATTATCTTTGTATCAACATTGGCGTTATCAGTGCATGAAATCAGACGTTACACATGTATGTAAACTTAATTTATAAACTTTGAACATGGACGAGTTGTATGTGTTTCACCGTGTCACTCTTTATTGATTGAAACTTATACCGTACGAAGAGAGGATACATATTCCCTTACTGTTCATTTTCAAACTAGTGTTTGTTTTCAAATTTACACAACAGTAACCGATCATGAAAAAATTGTAGGATATTTCTACTTATGAATGTAGGCAAACAATATATAATTTTAGTGTAGGTTTACCTCACTGTCATTCTTCACTTCAACTTGTTACATTTCTATTAGATCCGTCAACGAAAATTAAGGAGTTAAGCCGCGATATTATTCAGTCAATAATGTGTTTTAATGAGTACCGGTAACATTATAGATTCTTTTAGGGAAATGTTTATAAATTTACAGATTCCTGTGTCATTGGTTACAAGAGATTTTTAGAAACATTACAGTGCAATACTCTCATATTCCTTTAGCTCACAATCGAAAGTACTGTTAAGTAGTGAGTAAACATAAAAGGAGCATTGTTAAACGCTATAATCGATAATGATGTCAAATTCAAAAGCACACACGCACACTCTTCCTACTTCGTTTGACCACAAGTCAACTTAAGTGATCATGTGATATCAAAATGCGATCTACTGAATTCATTCAGGCACACATGCAATAGTCTATTTAAGAACACATCCCCAAAAGAAATGTTATATCTTTTCAGGCCAATCAAGAAAAGTCACTGTTTTTTTTAAACAAAGCGTTTCTGTAAAAAGCTGACCAGGTCGTGGATCGAAATTTTTCTTTGAGTGTTTAGTGCGAAAATAACAAAATACGCTTTACTTTGAGATTTTGAGGATGTGATCTGTGAGTTGTTTTAAATCATGTTATTTAATGGTAGATCGGATGGCACCATAAATGTGAATAATCATGCAGTAATTTGTGGTAGTAAAACCCATTTAAAAACAGGTATTTATTTCAAATTAATTAAAATCATGGATCGCTGCCAACATTTGCTTCGAACCTGAACGTTAAATATCCGTTTACCTTACATTTTATGTCTATTCCCTGTAAATGTTACCCATCCATCAATCCAATAGCAAAATGTTCTGCCAACTTCTTGTGAATATTTTCTTAAAATAACAATTTCTATAGAATATAGCTATCATTGTCAATATTTAGGTTTAGGTTGGCCATACCCATCAATATCATATAGTTTATCTTCCATACCTGCATTTACTTTTGATTGCACAAGTGCACTGGAGCTAGTACGATCTGCCACACAGAATTATTGGTGTAGCACATCAAACATTGATAACCTCAAAGACTTCCAATCATTCAGCACCAACATTTAAGCACATAATAGAGATATCCTTAACGTTACAATGTCTTTGGTTAACATTGAAGTCAACATCTCACTGGTTCAAGTTGAACAGTTTGAAGATGTCAAGATATGGAATGCTTATAACAGCAATACATTGTTTTTTGATGAAGAAACTGATGATAACTTCTCACTCCTCGTTGTTTAAAATATGTGTAATCCAAATACCACCAATCCAAGTCCAGTGGTTTGAAATAGGCACCAAGGAAAATGTGCTGGTGGTACAAATTTATCACTCCCTCGAGTGTATGATCTCGGTATAATTATTTATCTTTAGCATAACTTATTTTCCCCATGGCAACCACCAATAAGAGCCTTTGAAATATTGCTTATACCCAGGATAAACTGATCTAGAACCTTATCCAGAGATCGTGATGTCTGGTCTAACCAGACCAGTGGATTGAAGGTGCAACATGGCAAAACATGTTGGAAGAGTTGGTGTCAATTTCGCACTCCTCAAAGTCCAGCGGACTGAAGTAGTCATCAGGACAAGAGGGATTGAAGAAACCCTCTAGTTATCGATGTATGGAACCAGAGTTGTGGAGGAGTTATCGATGTATGGAATGTAAAGTTATTGTTTAAAGCTGAAGAAGCTGGTGCCAACTTCCCACTCCTCGAAGTCTAGCGGTCCAAAACAATCGTCTAGGAAAGACTCCATCGCTTTGTAGAAGTGGTCTTGGACCCCGGAGAAGGTGTGACCTTCGTCGGGGTATGTCTGTGGAAGAAACAGAGTGATTAGCACAAATATACTTGCAGAAAAGAAAATTGAAGTATTGAAATTACCTTGAAACAATACAAGAGTTAAGAATTTAGTGAACTACGTAATTTACACAAGGCAATTAGACCACGAAATTCTTAATCAACACGCAGATGTATGAAGAGATTGCCATTGTAATGAAACTTTGCCCCAACTGAGTATCGAAAATATATCCTGCGTCTCTACGTTACATTGCTCTTGCTACGCTACTGGGGTCTTGGAGACAAACCTAAATTAAATTTCTACTGTTAGTATTGTGATTGCTTCCATGGCCCAGCTACCTCTCACCTGACAAGAACACGGGTATGTAGAGCCGTAAGATCTGGGTTCCATCTCTAGTAGGGGCCAACATTACAATTGCTATCTCTTCATACAATAAGTTACACATGCATCTGGGTTTAGATTTAAACATCGTACTGCCGTATAATCATACTACTATTTTCATAATACTTGTTTACTTTTTATTACTCTTACAAAATTGTAATAACGTTACCACCAACTTTACTCAGAAAGAAATTTTCATTGATGCTTGTTGCACTACATGGACGTCGACGAGCGCCGAGCGCCGGAAGTAGATGATCCGAAGAAGTTGGAAGCAACCAACTTCAACGCTTGCAAGCGCCGCTTCGCCCTGATTGGTCGGATACTCCACTTCCGGCGCTCGGCGCTCGTCGACGTCCATGTAGTGCAACAAGCACCATTGAATGAAGACCTGTTCATACCTGATGCCTGAAGAGAACCCCCTCCTTAGTGAGCGCTTTCACCAGCAACATACTCTGCTGGTAGTGGACGGTGTCATCGGCTGTTCCGTGGATCAACAGGAACAACTTGTTCTTGAGGTTTCCCGCCCTTTTCGTGACGTCAGACTCCTCGTAATACTTGTAGTAGTTGTCAGTCATGTTGGGGGTGCCCAAGTAGCGCTCGGCGTACACCGAGTCTGGGGGTGAACAACAGGTAGTTTTATACTCTATCTGTTGACTAAAAAATTTGCAAAATTCTACACGTTTTCAGCGGTTTGGTTAACCTTTTGCCTTCTTGGACCGAGGACCGCTGAAAGACATAACCTGACATGTTTGTGCATGAATAGACAACTTTTTAGCAATCATTGGTCCTCATTCCTCATCGATTTATTCTCTCTGAAAACTCACTGGATGATTGCATAAAAGAATAAAAATCGTCTTATTGTTATAGAGTGTGAATAGCATTTTAAAAACTTCATCATATTATTTATGTCCTTGTGAGAAGACCCTATTCATGCATTTGTTGCAACATTTCTTGGACACATCTGACGTGACACGGGAATAACCATACATGAGGCCCGAGAAGTATTTTTTTACGATATCTTTGATCATTTTAATACTACAAAGGCCGGAGAGGAACAAAGTAATGCATTGCGAGAATGCTTAAAAAAACCATTCGACAGTATTTTTAATAATGATTATAGAAATTTTATCCTAAGTCGTGTGCATCTTGTGTCCTACCCTTGATTTATGCGCCCGTTGCTGTATTAGTAAAGGGCTGGTATTAAAGAGGAACGAAATAAACGAGAAAGAACGAGGAAAAACAATTAATGACTTGATTTGATTGTATTTAATTTCTCAATTAGTTTTTCTTGTGCTTGATCTTTTTTTCTGGTAAAGTAGTTTGTTTTGTTTTTTGTTAATATTGTTATTTATGATTTCATTATAATTAATTGTTAGCATAGCCTAGTTTTATTTAAGGTCCTCCTTTGTAAATCAGTTTTTATAACTGAATAGGATAGACATTAATAAAATAAAAAATAAATAAATAAATGACACGTAGCAGTTAGTAGATGTATTACCGTAGTAGGCCCAGCTGACGACCGGAGCGACAGCTATGCCGCAATGGAAGACGCTCTGCGCGTCCTGGGCAAGGATCATTGAGGAGGCGAAGCCGCCGTAGCTCCAGCCCCACACAGCTACGCGGGACTTGTCCACGAACTTGAGGTTGTCTCTCAGATACCTGCGGGACACAAGATAGATAGTTACCAGTGGCGGCTCGAACAGGAGCGGTGGAGGGGCACCAACCCCTCGTTACACGATATATACATTCATAATACATTTAAAAATGTAATCATTCATTGCTCATTCGTTAACAAATATAATATACATTTAAAAAAGTATGGAACGTTATAACTACATAGAAATTAAACGATTTGCTTGAAAAAATATAGTATAATTAGGTTCCTGGGATTTGGAAAAATGATTTTTCTAAATTATTAACTTGAGTGGCAAGGGGTTGCACTTGCCCTCCGCCTCTTCCCCCCCTCCAACCTGGAGTTAAGAACAAATTCAAAATTTAAGCGGCTAACACAAATATGCTTCATTTTATTTAACCCCCACCTTTCTTAACTTTGCCACAAATTTTTAAACAATGTTCAAACGTGTTTGTTTAGAATCAGAACATGTCCTTGCGAGATTGATTGGGACACTCACGCACCCCTTTTTACCCGACAGGATAGTGTTGTTTCGTCTTGCTCTTCTCTAGAAAGTATTCTGGCGACTAAACCCACCTGATAACGGCAATCTGGTCTTCAATCTCGACGCTCCCCAGCCGATACTGGATCTCGTGCAACAGTTTCTCGCCCTGGAAGCCGCTACCCCTGCCATCTATCTGTGCGACGATGAAGTTCCTCGAGCTGGCAAGGTAGGTGGCCCAGTTTACCGACCACGCCTCGTTCACCATCTGCCCGCCGGGCGCGCCACCTGCGTGCAGCACCATCGGGAACTGCATCTCCTCGTAGTCGCGCAGACCCGGGGGTAAATACAGTCGCACCTGTCGGTAAATACAGACACCTCAAGGCCGGTTCACACAACTCAAAAATTAGTGTCTGTTAAAATTTATTTTTATATTTTAATCATAATATGCAGTCGGGGGTTTTTTGAAGGAAAGGGACAAGTAATGCGTAAAGGGGAGGAAAAAGGAAAGGGGAGGACGTGAACTGCCTTTCATCTGGGTTCTCTCCCATATAATATACTGCAGAAAATGAAGATGAAGATAATAAAGATTATACCGTCCATACCGTTAGGTAAAATTGTACTAAACAAAGAATATTCTCTCAAAATAAAAAAAACGGTCGAAAAAAGTCAAATAATTTTGAGAAATGTATCACGAAATACTTAAGTGTTGATGAATGTGTGTATCAAATTTCAGGTTGATCGGTTAATGTTAGTTAAATTTTCAATTTTGTATTATATAGTGTCCACTTAAAGCGAATTTTCTTAATCTTACTCCATACGGATTTTGGCGTGTTTTAGATATGTTTAGAACGCATCTCCACAAAGAAAATGATAACAATAAAACCTAAATTGACGATTTAGTTATTGGTCGACTTCAATTTTCTGTAGGTCATTACACTTATAAGACGAGGTGCGTTCAAGAGGAGACCGCAATCATAAGCTGGACACTCCTATATGATCGTTGCGGGTTTCATTTGAAGATTTTAAAAATCTTTCTTCCACGATTAAAACACAATATATGTCGAAATGTGTACCATACATACTTCACACTGCACTCCACAATCCACACTCTAGAGACCTGCGCAGGTCGGAAATATGTTAACCACAGCCGGTCTGCAACCGCCACGTTAAAACTTAAACCGCATCCGCACCCGCGAGTTCAAAACCGCACCCGCACCGGCTACCAAGAATACATTCTTGATTCTCTGTTCATTTTTGTGTAAATGTGAGATGTAAATAATGTAGGCAAATCACTCTGTAATCTCTAATGAATGTATACTCATGTCATCATATTTATCTATATAAACGCAAGTGCATGATTGACTGACTGACTGACTGACTGACTGACTGACTGGCTGACTGACTGACTGACTGACTGACTCATAAACGCCCAGCTCAAACCATTCAACCCAGAAACTTGAAATTTTGCTCTTATCATGAAACCATCCACTAAGGAAGGAGTTTATGAAATCCAGATGAAAAGAGGGTGTTTAAGTAGTTTTCTGGAACATATCTTCTAGCCTACCATAATAATTTTAAAAAATCCTGAAATCCACGTGAGCGAAGCCACGGCGGACAACTGCTAATTATAAATATAAACTAAACTATAATCGTCGATAACAACAGCACCGTAATATAGGGCGCAATCTTCATTGTGGTCTGGTTCTCTAATGACGTTGCAGCCCGTGAATCAATGAATTATTATTAAATTAATGATTTCAATTAATGAAAAATTAATGAATCTACGAATGTATTAAAACTTTACACGTTTAATTTAATTAATTCATGCGCCATATATTCCAATCTCTTTGTGAACCTTCATACTTTCCTAAGAGGTTAGATAAGCGATTTTCTATTGTTAAAACAAAATTCATTTCTCAACAATCCACAATTTTGTCAACACACTTTGGTTGGCTTTTTAATAGGTATTTTCTGTGTTTTTATTTTTTACTGAAGTAACCAGACGCGATATGACGAGTTAAAACCAGAATTTCAACAGCTAAACCCCACTTATTACGCAATGACCAAATCTGGACTTAAAATTCTACATTAGATTTGATGTTATAACAAAATCTGCCTTTCAGATATTGTACTTGCGTTTCTGTAATGTTTCTGAACTTTTATCTATTCTTTTCATAACAGAACTAATAATAGTTTCCGTTTAGGATTACCTAATATCTTGGACATGTCCGTGATTGGTCATCGCTAAGCTAAGTTCGGCATTTCATCTCTGTGAGGTTGGCAACATGTTGTCTCTACTTCTACTAACTCTGAACATTCTAGTGTTGGTAGCAATAAGCGGTTTTTTGTTCCGAGGTATCATGACCGAGATCGGAAACTACTACTTCAGACTGAAGAGGTAAGTGTGAATAATAGAATTACTAGAATGTCAATCAGACTTTTCAAAACTACCGTTAAATATGTAACCTGCCAATAAAATGTTATCTCCATGGAAAACACGCTTTTGATTGGTTGTTGCCATGAAGAAAACAAGTTAATGGTTGGTTAAATATTTAGGGGCCTATCATAATTTCTGGTCCCAATAGGTAAATTTGTGAAGCACTGCCTTAATACATTATTCCTAATTTTCGGATAATTTTGTAATAATCGTTTTAAAGTGCACTTTTTTTAAAGATGTACCGGTATCTATTGTAGTATTTACTCGGTATAAAGTATTAGTACTCGGTATGTAGTATGAATTTTGTATGTATTCGGTCAGTTAGGGGTTGTCATAATTGAGATTTATTGTATGGCTATTTGTAAAGGTGATAAAAACTTATTTTAAGTAAACAAAACTTTGCATGGTATTCACGACGGTATATTGTATTTATATGTTTACAGACTGCATCATTCAGATTGCCAATGTTTCCTAGAGAATAATGAGCTTATCCGATACTGGTTTATAATCATCTGGTATTGTAAATTCGATCCCGACATCGATCTGGTTCCTTGGTGCATCCCCATTACAGTCAAGAAGTACAAAAGGTGGGTTGTCTTTACAGAGAAGGTTTTGAGTTCAGCGGTAAGACCAGAACTCAGATAATTCAAAAAATAAAACAAATGAGGATGTCATACTATTTATTATGCCCTGTCTTGAGCCCGGGGTAGATTAATCCTAGGATGACTCTGTCAGTCGTATGAGGGGACAATAGAAGGTTCTCCCTTTTACAGTTCCTGCTTTGAATAAGATCTCCTTCTTGACTATTTCGCAAATAACCCACCGACGTCGTTATATGAGTTAATGGCTGAACCTACCCAGTTACTGCTACCTTCGTGGTGGGCAGGTTTTCGTGCTTAAATGATCCCGAGAGTCCCATTTACCAATTCGTTAAAAACATCGATTGTGTTGTTAAAATCCTACATCGAGTATCCTAATTATTATCCCCCTTCTGGGCCCAGGGTGACTATTCAAGTCGTGTGAGGCGACAAAAGAAGACCTGTGTGCCATTTCCCTTCTTAAGATTCGTACTCCCACTAGTCCAGCCCTCCCTTGCAGGACTCCCCTTATGACGACCCCGCGATTAATGACGGATCTGATTCGAAAGACGTCATATGAACTAAGCTGTAGCGTACGTCGTTAAACAACAAATTAATAATCTAAGGGCTGGTCTTACAATCTCCCAATAAGAAAGTTCTTTGTAGCAATTAAGCTACTTGGAGGATTTCAAGGGTTTTGATTGGTGGTTGCCATGGAGACAACAAGCTATTCGACGAATAAGTACTTATTGGGACATTGTAAGACTGGACATAATTATCATCCCGGTTCACTTCCAGACGTCACTCGGCCGTGCGCCAGTCTCTAAATTTCGCCTTCTCGATGATCCCGAAGTGGCTGAGGGAGAAGTTTCAACCCAAACCCGCCATGAAGCCGAACCCCTTCGAGTATGACGTCGCCTACTCCTCGGACGAGGAGGATTCTCCGCGCGTCAGACGTCATAGATCCAGGATTAGATTCAACATCTTTCCTCGCGTGATGGATTCAACAGCTACTACTCCAAGCGGGACATCATCGACGTCTAACTGACGAGTATAGCATTCTTATATTTTACGTTAAACAGTTTTATTGATTTAAAATATTCGTTGGAATAAAGGATTTTATTTCCTGAACACTAAATTCAATGGAACAACAATTGAGATCGTTTGATAGATAATGATCAAGATTGTCTCTACTGGAAAACCAGAAAATGCACGATGGCCCATTAAGACAAAAAGCAGGTATAGGGAAAGAAGAAAAAGAAAAATTCTGACAAACTTAAGGTACTCACTCGTCGATGGTGTTCGAAGCCTACAGGGTTGGTTTAGTCACTTTAAATTAAAGTCCCCCACTGCAAATCAGTTTAATTACTGAGTGGGTAGACTCTAAATGTGAATTTATTTTTTATTTTATTTATGACTTACTAGGAAATAATCTACGTACAATGATAATTAACGTCAGATTGTGAAGGCTGCCTACTCCAAATGATCGGTGCTTGCAAAGAGGGCTCTCGCGTTTATCTAAAGTTCTACTTTTCTCACGATTTTCCTAACTTTTTTCGATGTAATTCATATCGGTCGTCTTTGCTACCAAAACACTTCATCCACTCGGAAGATGTTTCATGTTTTACCGTTACCCTAAGTAATAACGATCCTCCTAACATCCACCTGGATAGTTTCAAGAACGATACAAATAATCGATGTAATGACGTCACAAATTTAGTGGAGGTTTTGAACGATACATTTTCTCCCCCGTAAATGCACAAGTGTTTATTACTGGTCCTAATACAACAATTTCTTTATCTCCAATTTAGTATTGAGAGGGAAAGAATTATAGGAACCAACAGCTCACCTTAAAGAAGATCGGCAGCCGTGTTGAGATGGAGATTACATATATTTACAATAATTTACATTTTAATCTCTAATTAAGTAAGCTTGGTTTGTTAATTATTCCATGGCTTAATAAAAATTAGATTTAAAATGCATGGCAGTTGCCATGTTTTTTCGTAGAAAATCACCAATTACTGGCCAATCGCAGTTTAAAAAGTTATGAAATAGAATAGAATAGAATAGAATGTTTAAAAAAAAATGTTTATAAAAACCTTACTACGACGAGCTAATAGTCTGGTTTAGTGTGATATTTCTGCTTTGTTCAGTGTAACTGTAATATTATATGCCCCCTCCCCAACCACCCCCTGCCCGGATAAAAGGCTACCTGCGCGTGATATCCGCTCTCCACTTCCACCTGAAACGTCTTGATCTGCGGCTTGGCCATGGAGCGGTAGCGCTCTCGGAGCGACGCGTGTGAGTTTAGGACCATGACTCTCATGTTGCTCGGTATCTCCACCAGGGCTGTGAGCGGCACCTCCGGGCCCAGACACTCGTGCACATAGAACCTGCAACACGCAGGGCGGCGTTTAGGTACAGTAGTGGACATTAATCATGCAACTTACATAGTGGAATGAAAAGCTAGGGATAATTTTATTTTCTGAAAAAACCTGCAATGCACACATGGTTAAACTGACGATTATAAAGCCATTGAATCAATCAATGTATAATACACAAGTCATGCACATACAATCTAGAACTAACACAATCATTAAATTATAAGGCATATACATAGTCACGCGTAAAGAATCTTCACTTATTTATAGCGTACAAGATGTTAGCTCTCCAAGCTAACATGTTTTTGATCTAACATGAAAATTACCACTAGTATTTCCTTAACTTTTATTGCTCTGTCTTATCTATTTTCTTTTAGTTATTTTTCAACACTTAAGTTCAAGAACGTTTGAACTTACATTAATTGACAGTCTACAAGGGTTTTAATACTTTGATTTGTCAGTGTCTCTAGCACATACGTTACAGAAGGGATTTCATTCCTTTGTAATCTCTATACTAATCTGTTATAAAGAATGGGAGAGAACAAAAATGTGCCCCACGGGAAGTGTCACGAACATCTCATAGATAGCGCCACGAACAGTTTAACAAACCGCCGCAAGATGGTGTCACTACCACCGCACAGATAGCGCCAGTAACAGTTTAACAAAGTGCCAGAAATGGTGTCACGTACAGCACACAGATAGCGCCACTTGCATCCTATCGGCCGAACATAAAGCCGATATCTACCGACTACCATGCGGCCTTCTCGAACATTCCTTGTCCACCAATGAATTACACTTGCACGCATTAGAAGGCTTAGGTTCTACAATCTACTGGCATGTTTTAGATTATAGGGGTGCTGAATTAGATCCTTAGTTTAAGGGCGCGCCTAACTGTTTAGGACATTGTTTTGTTTACGTTAACCCTAAAGCATCAAACAATAGTTACGTAGCAACCAGGGATCGCCTGGTATTATCACTGGCCGCTAAATATTAAGCCCTCCACTAACTTGTTTTCTCTATGGCAACCACCAATCAGAACCTTTCTTGCCTTACAGCGGACAAAATGTACATTTAACGACCAGTTATATTACTAGGTTTTATCGAAAGTTAGTTAGTAATTGGTGTTGTATGATGAACTCAATAGTTGGGTCCAAAATAAAGGTCTTTGGGAAGTAGGGGTTGAAAATGTAAATTGTGAAATGTTTGAGGGGGCGAGGGGGTGATTGGAACGAATGTACGGTTGCACTTGGAGGTATTGAAAGATTCATTGTTGATTGGTGGCTCAAGTAAGTTGAATAATTGCGACTCCTATTAAATGTTTCATGAATTCTCGAATTCAGTTTAAATATAACGTTGTGATATTAAACTATGAGTTACATATGTAAATAGGTACACTGAAATCCCAGACTCATTCATAAAACTGCTACATACTCATACGCAACAAACGCACACACACGCGCACACGCACACGCGCATGCACACGCACACGCACACGCACACGCACACGCACACACAAACCTACCGTGGACTCGTGCCCGGACTGACGTGGTTCTTGCTGTAGAGACAGGTGCTGGGCCGCTCCGCCTCCATGTGAGACATGTTAGAGGGCGCATCGGGCGTCGCCAGCATCTCCATGTGGCTCGAGGGACAGGTGAGACAGTCCCAGAGTTTCAGGGACGATGTGGCGTTCAGGTCACCCACTCGGTACAGATGACGCTGGCCTGGCTTGCGTTCTGGGGCCGCCTCGAAGTAGCTGCAATACAGCGCGTCATGTTAGTACATGTGAGACAGTGAGACAGGTGAGACAGTCCCAGAGTTTCAAGGACGATGTAGCGTTCAGGTCACCCACTCGGTACAGATGACGCTGGCCTGGCTTGCGTTCTGGGGCCGCCTCGAAGTAGCTGCAATACAGCGCGTCATGTTAGTACATGTGAGACAGTGAGACAGTGAGACAGTCCCAGAGTTTCAGGGACGATGTAGCGTTCAGGTCACCCACTCGGTACAGATGACGCTGGCCTGGCTTGCGTTCTGGGGCCGCCTCGAAGTAACTGCAATACAGCGCGTTATGTTAATACATGTGAGACAGTGAGACAGTCCCAGAGTTTCAGGGACGATGTAGCGTTCAGGTCACCCACCCGGTACAGATGACGCTGGCCAGGCTTGCGTTCTGGGGCCGCCTCGAAGTAACTGCAATACAGCGCGTCATGTTAATACATGTGAGACAGTGAGACAGTCCCAGAGTTTCAGGGACGATGTAGCGTTCAGGTCACCCACCCGGTACAGATGACGCTGGCCAGGCTTGCGTTCTGGGGCCGCCTCGAAGTAACTGCAATACAGCGCGTCATGTTAGTACATGTGAGACAGTGAGACAGTAAGACAGTGAGACAGTGAGACAGTCCCAGAGTTTCAGGGACGATGTAGCGTTCAGGTCACCCACCCGGTACAGATGACGCTGGCCAGGCTTGCGTTCTGGGGCCGCCTCGAAGTAACTGCAATACAGCGCGTCATGTTAGTACATGTGAGACAGTGAGACAGTAAGACAGTGAGACAGTGAGACAGTCCCAGAGTTTCAGGGACGATGTAGCGTTCAGGTCACCCACCCGGTACAGATGACGCTGGCCAGGCTTGCGTTCTGGGGCCGCCTCGAAGTAGCTGCAATACAGCGCACCGTATTATCACTTAGGAACAACCCTTGTTTTAAATTTTGACTCCATAAAATTAACAACTAAGTTCTGAATACGATTGCATCGAAATTTAAATGTTAAGAAACGATTTTACATCGTAAAAGGTAGATTTACATTTCACACATCATAATTTGGAGGAAAAAGTAGAGATTGTCACCATAGTAAGGTAACGAAACAAACCACAATCTAATGCACCAAGATTCAAGGTGTTTTTCACCCTTAAATACAACACATCAATGTTATAAGTATAGATACATGTTTATTATGAACCAACTAAAAATGAGAAATATCTGTAAGTAATAGAAATCTATAATAAAATTGCTCTTAAATTTACTTTTGTCTAGAGAAAACGATTGAAAACAACGAGTTTGAGGCTGCTCGACATGATAAAAAATGTTTGACGACTCATGCTGGATTCTTGAGCCCTTCCGCTGACGTAAGACGTTGAAGCAAATATAATTGGATTCTGCTTTCAAGGGTTGGGTGGACGTAGGGGGGGGGGGGGGGGGAGGGCGCGTCAGCGTAATGTAATTTAATTGCCTTACGTCTTAAGCGGGCATAAAGGGCATGCGAAGCCCGCATTAAGATTAGTGACAGATTAGATTTCCATGCTCTCGTTCATATACTCACATCAGATTCAAATTCAATATTTATGTATTTATGTATTTATGTATTTTATGTATATTTTTATATACCTAAAATGTATTTTTCCAATAAACGTAATCTTATATCATATCATAATAATCGTTGGTGTTAGTATCGCTGCTTAGGAATTATGTCCAACAATCAAACTGGTGACAAAGACGTACCCATCAACTGCGTATAATATTTTCGCCAGCATCTATAGCCTTCCTCAGACGCAAGGTTACTCACGTCCGAGGAAGCCAGTAGAGCCTGCCGAAGATTTACACAGATGGTGCACAAAAGCATGAATTATTCAAACTGTGTTACACTTCAAAAGTCCTGCTGGCTTCTATAATGGCCGGTTTGAACTTGGTACTTAAGTGGATAACTTAAGTAGTAAATTAATTTTGTATTTCATAAGAACTAATGCTACCGTGAGTGGGTTAATACTCAAGTTCCAAGTGAAGACATTGAAAGTATAATTTACAAAAATTTCATTAACACAGAAAAGTTTTATTACAGTAAAGTAATAAGTGTAAGTTAATAAGACAAACAACTTAGAAACATCGTGATATTTTGGGAGCGTCGGACTACTCCGGTAGTTCAAGTGGGGTAATTTTAAAACCATGATGTGGTGAACATAGTCATGTGTTTAATAACTTGTAATATTAACCTACACACGACAATGAATTTCAATTCTTCAGTGGACCGTGGCTTAGTTGAGAACAAGAAAATCAGTCGATCTTTCGTCGTTCTTGGCATTTCACAAATGACGTACACCCCCACTACCTGGCTAGCACAAACATGGGACAAAATCCCCCAATCCATTACCAGAAGCCATAACAGAAGTTCAACCATGCGAACATTTCTTGGAAACCCAACATCTAGTCAAATAGTAGGCGTCCACAACAAATAAACGGTAACATTTGATTACTTTTTGACAGTTCGGACCCAACAATTTCAAGGAAACTGGGGTCGCACTCGGGCTGTCCAAACAACTTATTATAAATGCAGTGAAAAAAATGCCCTGCGGCGTTCTAAGCTTTGCCTCGGCACAGTTTAGCTAAAGGTGCATTCACAATCTTTACTAGTACTATGGTTTAATGATTAAGACCTAGACAAACCTTAGTCACAGCCAATCAGAGCGCAGTATTCTCCCTCCCAGCCAATGAAAGAAGCATGTAACTTAGTCTTAATCATTAAACCTTAGTACTAGTAAAGATTGTGAATGCACCTTAACCCTGTAAAGGGAAGATAAGATCATAGAAAACGCAACAACGTACATCATATGGTTCTCCTCGTCCCAGGCCAACACGTTCGTGACCTCGAACTGTCCGTTGGTGAGCGGCGTGACCCTGTGTGACGTCACCTCCACGTGACATAGGTGCTCGTAGTACCCGTTGTCGCCGTCCATGACGGGGAGGCGCTGTAGGTAGGCGCTGCCGTCGGCGGAGAAGAGCGGAGCCTGATAGATGTCAACCCAGCCGCTCTCGCCCGTTCGCTGGATGTGAGACTGAAAGAGAAGGGTAGAGCAAAGAACTTAGCAAGATAGATGTGTGACAAAGAGCAGAGCAGAGAACGCTGATCAGAGCTCTTCAACAGGTGACTCTTCAATTGTGATTGAGTGTGTTTTTGCCTGTTGAAGAGCTCTGATCAGAGTTCAAAATATTGCGTTTTGAAATTGTTTTTATCTGTGACAAGGAACAGTGTACAGTCCAATTACTAGGTATTATATAACGTTTTACCTGTTGTACTGTTTCCGTTTTAATCAATAAGCAGAGCAGAGAGCTTAGCAAGATGATGATGATGATGCTATTTGGGGTTTTATGTCCCATACTTTTGCAACGAGGCTAATCGAGACGATGGGTGGGTGATTATGAGGATGAAAAAACGCCACGTGACATTCATGCCCAAGCCAGGATTCGAACCTGGAATAGATGTTTGATTGTACAATATGAAAAATGACTCAAATCAAACGATCCATCCGTCTTATTAAATTTTTTAACAATATTCTTTCTTCGTTGGTTCTTTCCAGCATGTTTTACACCAACCCGGCACTTCCACCAAAACGTTTAATTAAGCTAAACACTTCTAGTAAAAATCTATTATATAGTTTATACTTCTCTCCAGGATATTGATACATTAGTAAATCTTTCTTTCCAATTTTAAGAATAATCAAACCTAAGGAATCCCTTAGTACCATAATGGACACAAACGATTGACGAGAGAATATCATAGTATTTGTGCACAATTTATTCTTAAACAAAATTTCAGAAGAGTTTATTTTCCAGTATGAACATAAATTTTACTTTTACCCAGAGGGTTTAACAGTAGTAGGAGTTAAAGAGTATCAGGTCATTCTGCAAAATAAAGAAGGATTACAACAAAAATATCTAGCGGTCGAGTAACTCATCAAATCTTCTCTTTGCATTCAAATAGATGATTTTCAGAATTGATCTAGGAAGCCGTGATTTCCTCTATCTAAGGGTCTTTGATGGTTATGTTTAGGTGCATTTTTCATTGTTTTGCATTGTTGTCATTGAAGATCTAGAGGGCCGTGATTAGCTGTATCGAAGCATGGAGTTATATTGGAGGAGGAGATCTAGCTCTAATGGGAGGGGCCGTCCACGATTGTTGTTCCGGAAATGGCCGCCATATTTGTTGTTTACGAATTGTGAAGAAACTTCAGTAGGCCGTGCGCTACACAGGCTGACATGGGCTTACTACATTTGTGAAGTACTTTACACCAATACTGACAATAAGAAACTCGTTAGGTAAGTAGATAGAATGGTTATTTAACTACTATGCCTAATTACCTAGTACTTAATTTAGGTTGTCTAGAAGAAAAGCAGTCGTAGTGGGCTATGGAGTAGGCGAGGGCCTATTGTCATGGGCTAGGCCTACTAGCCCTAGACCCGTACAGCCTAGCCCAGGTATTTTACCGGTACGGCGTAGGCCTAGGTACCAGTGAAAGATGAAGTTGAATCACAACATTGTAATTAAACCCTGGCTAGTCCTGAGAATTGGTAAGGTCACAGCTATGTAGAAAATATTGGCAATTGGTCACGTACCATCAACTAGGCCTAGGGCCTAGGGCCGAGGCCCCTAGCACTCACCTATCCTAGTCTAGGCCTACGCTTGGATCTAGGCCAAATCTTGAAAATATTGATATGTGGTAAATGAACCCAAGCCAACAGCATCGATCATACATCCAATCTGGGCTAGGCCTAAGAGTAGACAAGGTTAGGATAGACAACAGCATTCACTATCACTATCCATGCATCCAACTTGGATAAGCCTAGGTCCTATACACTTAGCTCATCTTGATATTATTGTAACATGGTGTGTGACAACTCTTTGTATACAACATTTATTTATACACAACACCACATGTCAAATAGTCTAGGCCTAGTAGGCCTGCCAATTATGCATTCAACATGGTTTAGGCTAGGCCTAGGCTATAGTTTGCACAACATTGCTAGATAATGCACATAGGCTAATGTAATCAACTGTTTAGGGTCTAGCAGCAAGGCCATCGCTACCCTCTGTAGCAATGGTCTCGGCAGTAGGCCCTACCTACTTCTTTTGACAGAATACTCAAGCTTAGACTGGACCTATTCTTGTAATTTATAACCACATACCGTCATACACTATAGGGTATTAGTTCGGTCAATGTTGCAAGACTTGCAAAGTACATTTGCCTGTATTATGTAACATGTTTGAACTGATGTTCTCGATTGCCATAGTTCCATAACTAGGAAAAGGTTTTCTGGCCTAGGCATACTAAGCACTAGGTAATGTTCTCAAGTAGCAATCACAACATGCTGGGTACAACATTGCTAGATACAATTTCCATGTTCATGTAGTAGCCATGGCTATGCATTGTAATTTAACTTGAGATGATCAACAAGATATAATAGTTCTGTGCATGGACATTAATGGATTGTGAGAGGTAGCCTACTCTAATAAATAGTCACTTCTTAGGCCATACACATTTTTACATTGTACAGTAATAATGGTTTTTGTTATAGATTGCTCTATCAATAGATACACTAATATTTCCAGATTATAGATACCAATAGTTCAACTAGGCCTTAAACTTGTTGATAGGTCAATGATAAGGTCCAAACAATAATATATATGTATTTATATTTCAGCCAACTCAGACATGGAATTGGAAATAAAAAATATTTTATTGTAAGCTACATCTCTTCACTTCAAAGTAGCTGTAGCTGCTTCTCAAGATTCATCACAAGCTCTGGATAATTGGTGTGTTCAGGCAACATCTCTACTAAAATGCAAGAATATAGAAGACTTCTGGTCTACATGCCACAAGTTCCGCTTAAAAGATGAATTTTTACAGCCGGTCAAAAGATTCACATCAACACTGATGGTAAGTTATTTTCAGTACAAAACTTACAGTACGGTAGGTAGCCAAATCACACTAAGGTTGGAATTCATAGTCGGCCCCTACACCTAGGGGCACCCATTGTTGCTATGGATTTGTTTTGTTTATGGGAAATAACATGCAAACAACTGTTTCCTTGGTAACAATGGGCGCCCCTAGGTGTAGGGGCCGACTATGAATTCCAACCTAAGTGATTAGGCCTACTTTTTCATAATAAGAGAGATCAATCTTCCATCAGATTCAGAACTGGTATGATCTTTGGTTGGTAGCCAGAGTACACACATAATAACATTTTTGACCTACCATTTAGCTTTATTATTAACATGAGGGAAGCGTCAGGCATGGCTAGCCGGCTTCGATGTACCTAGGGGCCAGAATATGATGGGATTAAGTTCCTATCCCCTACCCGACTTCATTGTTGGACACAGGGAGCAGATATAAAAAAAAAATTAGGCCTTTAATAATATAGGCCTAATGATAATAAATTCCATTTTATTCTCACACATACAAGAATACATATAATTAAATACAGTAGTATTATTTATTTATTTATTTATATATTTATTTATTTAGGTATTTATTTATTTAGGTATTTATTTATTTATTTAACCCCCAGGCCTGGTTCAGCTCCAACCATCCTGAACCAGCCAGAGGTTGATGACCACTACCAGGCCGAACTCCCAGTGAATCAACATCCTGGTGAATTAATGATTATACCTACAGAGGAACCATTCACTACTCAGGGTAAGTCATAGATATTAAAATAGTGCAAGTGCTACTCAAATCAAATTGTTTTATTCAGTACATGATACAGAATTGTAGCATACTCAATGATTGTAGGGCCTATATTGACTAAATTATCATTTATCAGTAACTTACAACTCAAAAATTTATTTTTCTATAGGCCTAGTAAAAAATTAATATGTACATACCTACGGTACGTTAAATGTAGATACCCATGCTTTAAGTAATTCATTTTTAATTAAAATCCATCTTATTCATCTAAAGTTGTAATTGTAATCATGTTCTTTTTTTTTAGGAACCATGACTGCTGTGGATCGGGGTGATCCACTGACTGAGCTAGGAATAATCTCCTCGAAAACCGAAACAAAGAGCTGCTAGCAGACGTACAAAAACGTCAAGAAGAAAACAATGACCTGACTAAAATAATTAACAAAAACTGTTAGAAAGCACACCAGATGTCAGACAATTTGGTTCAATTTTATACTAGCCTTGTTTCATATGAATTATTTCAGACTTTAGTTTCATATGTAGCCCCATTTATGGCCAATTTTCATTCAGTCAAGATTAAAGACCAGATAATGATCATTTCAACCAAACTTCGTCCCAGCTTATTAAATAAAGTCATAGCATTTTGGTATATTATGTCATATATTACATATACATAATTTAATCTTCATATAAGGCCTATCACTCAGCATTTTCTCGTGACGGAGTAGATTCCCCCGAATCGGAATCGCTGTCTAGTGTTAGAGCAAAATATACTGCAGTGGGTACTATTTTCTTTATTTTTGCTTCAAATAACTTTGTATTTTCTATGGTTTCCTTCAATTGGTGTCGGCTCTACATAAACGAGTGGCTCGTTTACATTTATTGATGCCACCTACATGGTGTGTATGTCTAGCAAAGTTGTGTTTCTTCAGCTTTCTTACATTCTACCTGTAACATAAGAATAGGTTAGAGATCTACCTAGATACATTTTTTAAACTATTAAATTTTGCAAATATTTAAAATAAACATGAACTTAAATATAAGCTTATATTTTATTGATTGGAGTAAAACGGATCCTATCATTTTGCACAAACTCGTCTAAATCCGACATGTTGTGAACTACAGTACATTGATATAGAATTTTTTGTTCATCTGTGCTGTTGACATTCACCACACAGTACAATCATTGGGCTAACTAACAAACTCAATGGTACAATCCTAGTTTACAACGAAAATGTAGCCTTCTATTCCTTCCAAACCTTCTATCAAAAATTGTATGCGATCTAGGTTTGAAGCTTTAAAAACCAGCCTACAGCTTGAGAATGATTAATCAACGGTTTATATCGTAAACGAGTTATATGATCACCTAGTGCTGCTATCCTATCACTGACCTGGCTGGTGTGCAAACTAAAACTAGGAAGCACATTTAGCCCAGGTCTGATAAAGCTAAAGGCAGAGCAAACGTTTACATTCTGTATGCGTGTTATTTCCCATAAAGAAAACAAATCCTTACACAACAATTATTGTTACCTGGCAACAACCCTAGTAGGTGTAGGGGATAACTACAATTCTTGGGCTGCGTACCAACTTTGACTGCGTTCACTGTGGCTGTGACTGGTGGTGGGGGTAACCCAGTCAACGCAGTGAACGCAGCAGCTGGTACGGGCTGCAGTCACAGTCACAGCGAAAGCAGACAACAGCAGAAATTGTCATTCATAAAAGCAACATTTGCCATCTGCTAATTAACCTTACAACATTACATTCATAATTTAACTCTTACGGGACTTCTAAGTTGAGATTGTATGGTGTTGTGATGTCACTTACTATTTAAACCATATAATATTGTCTATAAATTCATAATTCGCAGTAAAATTATTAGCTACGCCCCCCTTGACAACGATAGCTGGATCTTTTCGACCCAGTCATCGTAGTGACTGGAGGGGTAACTGCGAGGTAGACTGCGAGTCAAGTTGGTACGGATCTCAGTCACTGCCAGTCATAGCTTTGGTACGCAGCCCAGATTGCAGCCCTTTTTTTCTATGCTTTTTGACAGATACGCCTAGCCTAGGCCTAGGGTAGGTAGGCCTAGGCCTAGGGCCTGGTATAATTTCTATGGCTTAGGAGGCCTAACCTAAACCTATTCATTTATCACTATATTACAATATTTCTTACCCTGCCATGCATGTGCAATGAGCAGCACATATGCAGCCATCCGTTTCTTTATCCAGAACCCATATTTCCCGGGGCTTGTCGTTCAGCCTTCGGCCCGGCGTCACTTTGCACTTGAGGAAACAAAATCAAGAATGGGATAGGCCCTAGGCCTTCGATTGGGTGGTAACACACTTCACGCACTAAACCACACTTGAAGTAGGCTAGTTGTACGCGTGTCTAATGACTTGTATGCTTTCATACTGTCTTTGGTATGTGCGCATTTACTTCATTTACCAAATAATTGTAAATGTAGGCCTAGGCCTATCCGAACTCAGCTGGTGGCCACTTTGAAACCTGTGTAAAGACCAGTTATCTTAGGCAATAGTGTATTAACAATAACTTCACAGTCACATATTACTTATAATAAGGACATTTTCCTTTGAAATATGCACGAGAGAAACATGTGAAATGCAGCGGTCACGACGACTGTCGGAGCACGTAAACAACAAATATGGCCGACTAGCTTTGCGGGGCGTGGTCCAAAATCTCGTACACTGCCCACTACACACCTGCCTATCCAGTACGAAGTACTATTATAAATCCATGATCGAAGGGTCTTTGATGAATTCTGAAAAAGTCTATAGGGAACTAGCAACACCGAAGGACAACAATGGAACACATGAATTGAACTGATGGACAAACCATTAGCTGTCAAAATAATAAAATTGCAACCATAGAAATAAAAACAAGTGTAGCAAAAGTAACTGCTCGCCATTTAAAACTTAAATGACAGACAACGACTAAGTGAAAGTTTTGTATGTGTATTTGTTTGTTTTTTGTTTTGTTTTCCAAGATCAGACAAAATTATTTTTTGACAGCTTGTTGTTTGTCTATCAATTCAATTCATTTGTTTCATTGTTGTCTTTTGGTGTTGCTAGTTCCCTATTAACTTATGAAGTGTAATTGTCTCTATGACCCTCGTTACTCACGTTCTCGCAGTTGTATCCGCTGCTCGGTCGACAGATGGCGATAGTCGATACATTCTGTCTCCTATTCATCCACACTAGCGACACCTGATGATTCACAAGCCACGTGACAGCTGTGACGTAGTTGTCCTTGTCGATATCTCGTGGTTTGAGCTCGATCGACTCCTCGGTCGTGTTCGATAGGTCGATGATGGACAAGGTCACCTCGGGATTGCGAGTACCCGCCTAGAACACAGAGTTATTGTATGAGTAAAGCATTGAATGCTTTACTTACTTTACTTTATTGTAATTAAGGCCAGTGTAGGGCACAATGCCCTCTTTAGCCTGATGAGTGATGATTGATGAATGATAATGTGGAAAGGAGGAGGGGGAGCCTGGTACCAGCACGTAGACTACTCTTGTCGAAAAGTACCAAGGGGAGCATCGGCTTTACGTCCCATCCGAAAGTGCTTTGTATATAAAGTATTGTAACATATGGTTATGCATAATTTATTGTAACATATGGTTATGCATAATTTAGATTTAAAAGCAAATACAGTCACTAAAGAAAAGTTGTTCAGTATTGGGACTCTACAGCTGCAGCTCAAGGGAATTAGTAAGTGAATTTGATTATAAATATTTATGAAATTTTGAAGAAAATTGGAATTCAAATAGAAAATTGCGAATAAACATCTTTTCTAAAGAAAATTAGTTTTAAGATTGGTTTCAAAGTGGTAGAGATTTACAATATTACGGAGAGGACAACACACACTGGTTCTCATCTAAATGTATCATCTCGCTGTATTTGAAATTAATTTAAATCTTGAATGGAATTCGGTTTTTTGACTTCGACGGTCAAACTAAACTAAGTTCAAAACCAATGCGTCGGAGAAGACCAATAAAACAGCAATGAACATGGGAGCTGAATAAATTAAATTTATCTTGTGTAAATTTTCAGGCAAAGAACATAATTCATGATAAATTTCTACCGGTAATTTAAGAGCTTGGAGTATAAATCGTCACCCTTGTACGAATTACTACCTCCAAACTAAACCAATTAAAAACGTGCAGACGTCTGTGTTTAGCATCCCTTCTTTAGGGGTTAACAACAGTATTCTCGCTATAAGCCACCCGTGTCATTACAATTCCCTTTGCACCGGCGTAAAAACTCTGCATTAACCTCGCCGAGTCACTCATTATTTTCTGTGCGACAAAAAGGGTGAAACTCTCTGGAAACTCTTTGGAAACTCTCTGTAAACTCTCTAGAACTCTCCGAGCTATAATAGGGAAACGTGTGTGCACAATTACGCACTTTTATTTTATTTCCAGGGTCACGTGACGCGGTTGTTGTGTTGTGGAGGGAGAGTGAGAGAAATGGTGCTTCATTGGAGTTTTTAGGAACTAAAGTCACACATGGTAATCTGCATTTAGTTTTTGTAATTCTATAAGTTCCATTTCAAGTACTGAAATAAAATAAATCACAATAATTGATGTGTTATTGTTTAGTCTAATATTAAACAACCACTAAACATTAAAGAAAAAACAGAAAAGAATATAGAAAGTAATTATAATATTAGTTTGTTCCATACATTGTATTGTTTTAGTTTTTAATATAATACTTTTAATATTATGTGTTTTTAGCAACCTTGGCATTAAAGTAAATATAGTTATATAATGATTCACAGTTTTGCTTTTCAATTAATTTTTTAGAAATAATCATTTATATGAAACACTCCAAATGTATAATACACCTTTCACTTAATAATTCTGTTTGTTACTTCAATATTCTTGTATTTGTAGAACAAAGCGTTTTCTTCGATTCAAATTCGTAAGTGAGATTGTGAAAGGTCTTTGTAAAGTTCAAGCAAATTAAATTGTAAAGTTCTGTTTCGCCTGTGAATGGATTCAGTCAAGCTGTTGTCTCCCCTAGACTTTTTTCCGATAGTTTCCGAGTGAAGCAGTGATTTCTCATCCGAAACATGAATAGAACTAGTAATTGCAATAAGAACGAATTCGAGGAAGTTTGGAAGTTTGTAGACGGATTTATCCAGACGTGTTTTAAGGTTTTAGATGTTTTATACTAAACAACTTGAAGCGCGACTTATCAAGGATTTCTTTACAGATTACCACTAGGAGAACTAAGCACTGCAGTCGAACGATTTAGAAGAGTCCACAAATTGCAGAGACACTTGGTTCGAATCCCATCAGTTATGCATATTTCTAGCATTCGTCTTGATATTCTTCACAATTCTCTTACATATGAATCCATGATTAATATACATATAGATTTGTTTTAATCGTGTACCCACACAGTTACGAAACTGATTTTCAGTAGGCCACATTATACCAATTCTGTTGTGCTTCGTAGCTATAGTAGATTGTAAGTCATAAATTTACAAATACAGCAGTGTCGTACAGATAGATTTAAGTCAATTAATTATATCAAAGATATAAAAGATAACAATCGAAAAACACTGTTTTGAGTAACAGAGAAAATATTATAACATTTTAAATGAAATCACCTGAGACAAGTTATAAAAATAATTTTAAACGATTTCAGATAATTAATGAACTAACTACTAATTTTGAATTTTTCATTGTCGACAAGGTCTGAAACGTACCAAAATATTGATTTCGTAAATACAGATCTACGAGTTATCTACTCATAACACTATTTCACGTTTAACACACACGTAATATATTTCATTAAATTTTGTTACTTCCAAAAGGTGTAATTTTGATATTTTCCCACGTGCTCACGCAGAATTATCTCTGCTCGAAATGAACAGTAAAAGTTTTATGCCACGACACTTGAGCGGCTATAGCTGAGCTTTACGATGTGACGCGTAAAAACTACCGGCTTGATATCACCCCACAGCTTCCTAGATGTGAAGTGGAAACCTTGTCACCGCCTTCACAATTCTGTGGATGTTTTCCCGAAGGTCTACTCGATCTCAAACTCCCAAATCAAATCACATTTCAATAATTGATTCAAAACTATGCAAGTTTTCTTTATAATTCTATCACCCGGTTCAGGAATATATTCTCTGTTCTGACTGTGATATTTTACTTAGACAGCCTAGTTCAATATCTCTAAATAATGATGCATACAAGACTTTGGAATCGCCACAGCAATTTCTCAACTGAAAACAGGTTCTTGCATTAATTTCATTTCTCAATTATTTTGTCTTGTTCTTGATTTTTTTATACGTAGTACAGTAGATGTTTTTGTTTTTGTTGTTATTGTTATTTATGATTTCATTATTATTAATTGTTTGCATAGCCTACTTTTATTAGGGGTCCTCCTTAGTAAATCAGTTTTTATAACTGAATAGGATAGACATTAAATAAATAAATAAACCCATGAGCCACCTCGTAAGGTTTTTATGTGTTTATATATTTCTATTAAGGGTAGTATAGCGTAGTACTTGGTGTAGTGTATTGTGGGTAGAGTGTACTAGCTAGACTCCTGCCTGTTAAACTGCCGCGTGTAACTCATCCCAAGCCAGCAACGTCAGCGTTACGGCCTCGTCAGCAAGACATAATGACGTCATCAAGAAGACGAGAGAAGCGTCTTCTGCTTAGCTGGCTCTACTTCGTTTCAACCAGGCGGCACGTTTTGCAAATTGTCTCCACGGTTTTCTTTCATTGTGAGGAGAATAGGCAACGCTGTAGCTTACACTTGATGAACAGTTGCTTGAATAACTGAACAATGGGGATTTGAAACCGATCTATATTCTAAAATAATGAGACACATATGTTTATATGTCAGAGTATCTTACAGCATGGAAATGAAAATCTACACTAGAATTGAGTGATCTGAACTCTATTACCACCATCTTCACTAAAGGTAGCATTAAAGCAACATCTAAATAAATAAAATAAATAAATACTTTCACATTTAGAGTCAACCCACTCAGTAACTAAACTGATTTGCAGTGGGGGACTTTAATTTTAAAGTGACTAGACCAACCCTGTAGGGCCTAGGCTTCGAACACCATCAACGAGTGAGCGATAACCAATCAAAGATCGATATTTCAAATACGAAACATATGAATCAGTGATTGGACAGCACCTGCGGACAAATGCCAGAATTAACAAGGCCGATTAAGAACAAATTTGAATTTATTGAGTGCTTCGTTGCTAGTACGGCTCCAAAGTCACCGTTTACTTATTCCTAAGCCAAAAAGTAATGGAATTAAATCCACATTAGAAGTTCAAAAATTTCTGCCTGAGGCGGGATTTGAACCCGGGACCTTCTGCATTGGAAGCAGGGATGCTAAAGTAGAGTATTGTTGGGTTTTATTATATATGTTTATTTTGATGCTTTTTTGTCCTTGAATTCAAGGAACATTGAACGGAACATTGAACCGTCTAAATTGGGCTTTATACATCAATCAATTAACAAAATTTAAGTTAAACAAAAAGAAACATAATAAATACAACATTCTTCTTAACAACGATTCTCCTTTTTCAGCCAGAAATTGAATTTTTTCTTGTTTGCACTGTCAAAAATTACAAGCCGCCATATTGAAACCAGTTACAACAATAAATTCTCTCATAGAATTCACCCTCAGTTCCCGGGACAGAACGAAAAACTTTTTTCTAGTAATTTGTCTACCTGTCACGCCGTTTAAACAAGGAATTTCCGCCGAGTTTTTGTCGACGTGTCTTTGTGCGTCACGTCCGAAGCCACGCCCCCTTTTCAGCCCCAAAGCGCGCAGTTTCATTCGACGTAAAATAAGAAACGTCCTCGCGGATGAGTTTGGAACTATTCTCATCAAAATGGCGTCAAACTTATTTGAGACCGACACCAAGTTTTAATGAAATACCTTGTGGAGGGTATTGGGAGCGATGGATTCGTGAGCGAAACCAATAGTTTGAAAGTTGTGGCTTTTTGTTCTGTGAAATATTTGGTGGTAAATGTTAAACGTGCTAAAATTTGTACTGAGAGAGTCTTTATCTAGAGAGAGAATTTCAATGCATAAAATAATTGTAGGTACACAAGAGAAACACTGCTAGATATCCTCAAATATATAGATAATTATGCATTTGAAGCTCTCTAAATAATTTCGGGAAATCTGCCGTTACGAATGTATGAAAGAACGCCGATAATCTGTTGATTTTTGTTGATCCACTGTGAATTAAAATGGCAGTAGATAAGAATCCGATATCTAGGGGTTTAAGACTACTTATGATTGGGCAAGTACGTAAAGATAAATACAATAAAATAATGCAACACTTAAATAGAATTTTGAACTGATCATAAACTCGAAGACAGATTTGATTTGTTTAAATGGCACTTGTTGTATGAATCATATTTACTGTATGCGTAAATTTTGTCTAATTGTATATATTAATTTTTTATTTATCTTTATTTTATGAGGTAAACAGTTAGATAAGTGATTAATAATTGATAGAGAATTATAAATTTAAGTGCGTCTTGAAATGTTTCATTCGCAATTTCGCTTCCAGTAAACGCAGACATATTAATACATTCCATTTTGTCTTATTTTCAATTTACCACAAAGTCATAATAATGAATCCATCCCTTCTAGAACTTCTCTTCAACTCCCGTACGTATTTCTCAACTCAACCACATTCACTCTCACTCAATCGCATACAGAGAGTGAAAAACAGAGTACTCTACACCTCAATGTGTAATCTGCTAAAAGGGAAGGCGTGTTATCTTATTTATAACACTTCTTACTTGAGTATTCACGCTTCGGGACGTCGGAAGATATCTCAACAGTCAATGGGACTGATGCTATAACCGTACACACACAAACACACGAACAGACAGACTTACTTATGACGTAGGACGTTCTGCGAGCGAGGAGCATGATGAGGACATTAAGTATGTAAGACCTGCTTCACGTTTCCCATTAATACAGTTATGTACAGTATGCAACATAAGTAAATGAGCCAATATGTTTACCCTACTCCACTTATTTTGTATCCAATATGGTTACTGACAGTTATTTCTCATCAAAATATGTTATCGCCTGATTTGTAAATTCGATTGAGCAATAATAGGAGATGTAAGAAATGGAAGGATTTGTACATTCGATAGAAATAATAGGAGAGTCTCTGAGAGTTGTTAGACGAGACATGTTCTATACTACCCTCGATTTACTTATGTCGGCAAAGGTATCTGTTACCCTCACAGTAACAAAACACAATAATGTACTTTTGTAAAGCGGGCAAGAGTAGGTTAGTCATAATAATATAAATAAAAAAAAACAGTTCCGAAGGTAATTTTGAATGTTATGTATCACATGGTAGGCGACTGTCGACAAAATTAAGCACTGAGACATACTTTATATTCAGGGTTTACCATGTGAGGAAAAAATGGACGCATCGTCCCCTCGCTCCTACATCGGTGTCCAGACTCTTGAACGAAATGAGTCCAGTCCACTCCCACAGCCAACCGCTTCAAGAGCTTCAAAAGCAGACAGATAATGATTACTCTACCAAACTGCGAGGCGATCTAAACGCTAAGTATGATGAAAATTATTCATCTAAATTTCGCCCTCTTTTTCCCCTACTTTCCGGTAATCGCGTCCGTCAGAATTTAACGACGGTTAAGTTTGTCGAATAATTACAGTTTGCTCGTCCCCTCAGACGATAGGATTCACTGTTCGATTTATATTTCCCCCTCACTCACTCTCTCTCTACCCCCCCCCCCCCATCTCTCTCTCTCTCTCTCTCTCTTTTTCTCTCTCTCTCTTATTCTCTTGCCATTGTTCCCTTTTTTCACATTTCTATTTCCTCTTTTCGAAATGAGATCCGTTCTCTCAAAGTCAACGCCCGTTGGAGTGATTGTGTGCAGAATATTGTATCACGGCTCCCTTTAACCGCACACAGCCACGAAACATTACTCACTCGTCTCTCGCCTGTGGCCACGAGTTCTCCGAATGGGCTATTTAGAGGCTTGGTAAAATAAACAACATATATAAAGACTACATTGCAAAAAAAAAAAATCGAATATTATACTCGGCATGGAATACTGTTGTTTATTTGAACAACAATCTGAGGAATCAATTATTACAACTATTTCCACTCGGTATTTAGTTTTTACAACCTTCATTTAGCATAATGAACAATCTTAGGTTTTGTTGTAAAATTATCCACAGGAATAATGAACATCCTACCTGGGCCACGATTCTGTAAGGATAACAAGACCCTTGTTATGTTTGTTGTTTCCCTTAATCATGGAATAGGGATTGATATATCGATAATAAGAGTCTTGTTATCCTAACAGAATCGCGGTCCTGTACTAATACGATTTTTGACATGGGAAATATAATATAATATATTAAATAATACTTCACCCAGTATTGTAGGGGACATCGCTGCAAATGAGACGTATTGTTGTATGATATTAAGAAACAGAAACATTGATTTCGTTTGGTTTAACTATTGTATCTATCTACTACTGATAATAGACTCACTCTAGTGTCAAGAAAATAAACTATTATGAGGAGAAGCTTAGCTTTCAATAATGTGTTTATTGTTGTTTTATTGTAAAATCATCAATGGCGCTAAAACGAGGTTGCTTAGCAGCGCTATCTTTGTGTTAGTTTTGAGTCTCAACAAAAGATGGACACTCGTATTCAAGGCACGCTCTCTAGAAAGTTTCCAAACTCTCTGCTCGTCATTTAACAAGACTCTCGCGCGGGCACGTTGGAGAGTTCCACACCAGAGAGAGTTTGCACGCGTGTTGGCGTGTGTATAAAGTGTTTTTGTTGGCGCCCTAGGGTACACTGGTTTATTTTGGCGCCCGGGGCTGTTTGTTGACCCGTCGCCCCCTAACTAACACAAAACTCACTTTGCTTTCCTTCGCTTAACTGTTTATTGATGTGTGGAAAGCACAGCGAACACATTGCGCATACCTTGTACGAATTGCAAATTGTATTGGTATTTTGACTCGAATTAAGTGTGATATAGATATTTTAGTACGACGTTCACATCCCACGCATGATACTAGATTTAAATTATGTTGACGTCACAAAACCTCTTACTTTTTTTGAACAATTTCTGTATTCGGGTCCTTGACACTCATATCTGATTGATGTGTTGTGTCCCTTAAAAAATGCAATTACAAAATCTCTTTAAAGGTACGTTGTTATTTTGTCTTTTTTGGTCATCAATTCATTACTTTCTCTCAAGAATTCTCCCATTTTAATAACACGAGCTTGTTACCATTGTGGCAATGGGTTCGATGACCAGGTTTTGGAGTTCGACGAGGCTCCGCTAGGGGATTTAGCGGACCTGGTTCACGCGGCATCATCTACCAGGACTCCACACACTCCTCCCTAGACCCTGGAGAATACAGCCTTACAGCGACCGTGGGCGAGATTGTAATCAACACCTTGGCTCTGCATCCGAAGCTCAGGGTTCCCAGGAGAGTCAAGCTCTCCATGATGTGGTAACGATTTTTTTCTTTCCGGTCTATATTTGAAAGGTTTTATAGTTTGTGATTTGGTGGGTTTAAAGTTCGCTATCTGCGTTTTGTATTTCCCGTAATAGCTAATAGAGAAAATGTTCTGATTGGTCTTGAATGGATTCACCCGCATCATCCCTCAAAATCTTTGTTTCAGTCCCGTGTGTTACAAGTGAGGCACATATATCGGTTTGTACTGTATGTACGAACGATTACACACGTTTCAAAACAACAACCTGTAGCGTTTACAAGTAAGCTACGTAATCGAGTGTGCACCAATTTGTCAGATTAGTTCAAGTAGTTGCCAACAGATGGCATTAGGGTCGCGAGACTTGAAATCGCGTTTTTGGCACACACAACTACATTCCAGGTTTTGCTTATGTAAACAGCTCTTAAATGTTCCGACGAAGAATAACCGATATCGTTTCATTCGGGAAACAAACATATTTTCGGGAATAACGATTTGGTGAAGTAGATTTAACTTTTATTTAGGCAATCTACTTTAGTATACGTCGCTATGGTGATAGTGTGAAATACGTTATTTTTGTAGATACATATATTAGCACAATTGCAGAGAAATGCCAATATAAGTAGAGTGAATTGTATTAAATTGTAGAGTATAATTGATCATTGGAAGCTATCTACATAATTACAGCAAATTAAATAGAAATATACATAGGTGAGACAATAGGAGAGTGATTACGTATGGTAATACCCTGTAAGTCCGGTGCTCTAAATATTTAGTCAGGTACTAACAACTAGCTAAACTAACATCCACCCATAAAAAAGCCTGGTTTGTACGGAGAAAACAAATTAATTCCAAACTATTTAGCGGGTCCCTATAATACCAGGCCAATGTACTAAAAATAATGTTGTTAAATGCTGTATTTGTAAATTAAAAAAACGTAGAGATACATCTTGTCATAACCAGTGTGTTCACATGATGGAAACATTACAATGTAAACAAACGATCGTAATAGAGTAGTAATATTTCAAACTACAAGACACATCTGATTAATACGGGTCGTGTTCCGTGTTAACTCCATGAGTAAAACAAACAGCGTCGTATTAATGTCAGTGGGGTAATTCACCGCTTGTTAGCCTGATTCACGTTGTCACGATGACAGAGTCGGCTAACCAAACATCGGATTAATTTATTGCCCTGATCGGAAGTTTTATCTCCGTTATTGGGTCCTACTATAGAAGACCGTATGACGACAGGAAGTGTATGCGCCGTGAGCGACCATACACTATTTAGCTCTATTTCAGTACATTGTTCCAAATCTAATCTGTTTTTTTTTTTTTTAATATACATTTTCAGGTACATATTATTTCCAGATATGTTATCATTTAATCAAGGCAACCACATAAGTAAAGAATCCTCGTTCGTGGTTGCCCTGTTTCAAGTTTAGTCTTTAATATTTAATTGATAAGAATAGACAATTTATACTTAAAAACTAATCCTACTTACTACAAGTAGACGCAATGTTATTTTATTGACAATGTTAGCTTTGACAGCGCTATGCTATACAGCGCTATACATTCTTTAAAATAATTATAGACAAGATTCTCTATCACTTAATATAAATATTAACATGTGCTTGGTATTCAAAAATAACAATCAGCTAAAGAATCCAATGCACAATAATTCCAATTATTGGAATAAGCTACAAAAGTTGATTGAATGACAGTCTACTACACACTTTTTACACGGATATGGTAAATCCATCTCAAAGCCAATTATATGAATATGTGCAAGGCATAATTCAGGCGTCAAATGAGAGGCACACTGAAATATGTTGAGGTAGGAACGCTCACAGCGCTGCCATGCATACACCGAGTGTACTGCTATCTATTGGCAGGTTTAGAAACTATTGTATACACAGTGAGTGCCCATGGGCTCTTTTGTTCGTTTTCTGTCACCCAACTTTCGTTTTCATGCACGCGAGTAAGGCGAGAGCAGGACGAATCAAAAGACTGAGATTCGCACGAACAGGAAAAAGCTGCAAATGATACAATTTGTCAAAATTATTTTTTTTAACTTTGATTCTAGCTGGTTGCCTTTTCAGGACGCAGTTTATATGCTGAACAGATAATTGCTAATGTAACACATTAATAGCATAATAGTAATAGAAAAAACCGTCATTGTTACAGTATTTCGTTGACCTATTGTTTTGCAGTAAGCGTACTATTATCTATTGGCAGCTTTTGGAACTATTGTGTATATAGTCAGCTCTTTTGTCTGCTTCCATGTATGTTATCTATGTTTGTTATCTACTCTAATTATTAGAAACTTCCATTAATGGACTTCCCTCTTTTGTTGGCGTTTAGCTCTGGTTTTGTTGTTGTTAAGGTTTATTTATAGCGATCGTAGAACACAATTATTTGCTGATATCTCTACGAGCAGGTCATTTAAGTGCAGACATATATTAGTAGTGTTAAAAACTTTTGTATCTATAAAGAAGTCTTGTGCAATTTCCGACTAAATGAATTGAAAGGTGTATCTTTCATAAAAAAAATGACTTACATAAAAATTGATGTCTCTTACTTTTGCTGTCGGAAGATATAACATCACAATGATTGTCAGGTTGGAGGAAGAGATAAAACGATGTTGAGAGGGGTTGTTTGTAATGTTATCTTTCTGTGTTGAACCTTTTCTATCAACGAACTTTTTCTGTCGTATTTATTTCCTGTAGCCTTGTCTTTCATTGTCTCTTATATTTATAAGTGATTGTGAGCAGTAAACATATAGACGCGTGTTAGAACCATACGTGTAGAGAGTTCATAACTGAATCCCAAAAAAGCTTATGATGCTTTGTAATATACGTATCCGTTGAATGCGTTATTTTTATGCAACCTGTAAAAAATTAAAAAAATACAAAATATCTCTGTAAAAAAATCTCTGTAAAATATATCTCGTTGGACTTCAAACCACTAAAATAATAGTTAAATGGATCGCAAAAAAAAGAACAAGAGTAAAGCCCAATTCGTGCCTCTCATTACATACTTAATGTATGGTTTTAAAGCACGTAGGCCTACCATTGTTATAATAAAACAATATCTATTTTTGTCATATTAGACTTTGCCTTATATTCATTATCAGTTCATTCACACGTATATATTGGAAGCAATGAACTTATGATAACTCACATCTAAAATGAGCGACACATTTTCAAAGCTGATTACCTCAACGTCAGATCAATTTCATTTCAAAACTCTGGCTGTTCACCTTCGTTAGTGATAAGACCATTAATTAACCCAAATGTGCTGAACAAGACTTGAGTGGTATTGATTGGTAATAACCAGCTTGGCAATAAGATAATCTCGTTAAGTGCGAGAAACCCAATAATATCGAGTCTCGTTTAATCTGACCGTGATTGCCTTTGCCTTTGTGTGGCTTAAGTCTGGTTTTGTGTGACTTAAGTGGGCCGGGCTGATGAGGTTAACTGAGAACTTCTTAATGGCGACTCAGAAGAGATTTCACGATATTGGTTTTCACAGTTTCTAAAGACGTCATTTTGTGACGGTTTGCGAGACCTTTGTTCGTGTGTAAGGGTCAATTTTGACAGTAATCACTGATGAGGAGAATGCAGGAAAGTTTGGATGAACTTCAAATATGCAGTTCTACCCAATTATAGGCAAATAAGTTATTTTCAACTTCTTAAGACGGTTGAAAATATAAACATACTTAAAAAGGCATTTCTAAATACAAACCGATTCTCGCTTACAATCAACCACATCACCAAGTTCACAATGTTGGCTTAATTAACATGGTTCTACATTAAACAAATAAGGTTCAATAACCTATGTGAAAAAGAAGAAGTTTAAACATGCAAACGGAGGAAAATACTATTTTCACACGCAGTTCACATGTACAACCAACCATATATACATGCACCGCATTCTATTGATATAAATGGTTATTTCTTTAACACGACTGCATGTCATAATATATTTTCCGATATTGGCTATGTGACAGATTCTCGTGGCTTATCATCTGCAATGTTGTTGCAGCGCTAACATGTGACGAGTCTGAGTGCAAACAAGAACGATGGACCAATAGAACAGGGGATGCTGGAGTGAGGGTTTATAACCTAGTCAATTATTATCGGGTAACACTTTTAGATTCATGAGCTGTAGTGATAACTCAATACATATTCTAGATAGTCAATTATTGAAGATTAAAAAATTGACGTAGTGATTTTTATAGTTTTTATATAAATTAGTTGAACTCTGGTTCATGACATTCGTGTTTATGTAAGAACTTCAAAGAACACCCAATTCAATGTATCTTTTATATGCGTAACGTTGTATTTCAATTAAATACTCGTAACAAAAAATAAATATATTTTGGTAGGCAAATACGTTTACGGTTATTTCCAGGTATTTGTTTTAATTTAGTCCCAACATTTGGGTGTGTTCACCAAAAAATTTAAAATTTAAATTATATGTTTACGTTAAGGCAGGTCCACACCGATTTCTTAAGCATAAGATTTAAGGTTTGACGCGTAGTCGTAAAGTTGGATCATAGGAAACACGTACTGGCGTTCACACAAAGTTTTAGTTTTAAGACATTGTTTTCATTGTTGTTCTTAAAACAACGTCTTAAAACTTTAAATCTTATGCTCAAAAAATCTGTGTGGACCAGCCTTTAGCTGTAACACATGTTTGTGATTTTATCAATACTGACATAGAATAACGATTTGTATTAGTTTACTGTTTTTCGTTTGTTAATACCCCGGTAATATAGAAGCTGAAATAGGCTTGACCCGGAATTAATTGGTACAGAATTTTTTTTATCGGAAGTTGTTTGCTATATATACTAACATACACCGAAGAAAGTTTACAACCGACCGACTCCCCTAATTAACGTTATTAATTAAATTGCTAAAATTAATGAATGCCTATATAATCGTCATTTCCAAAGATGGTTCTGATATTGTATATTAAATACATTAAGTAAGGACTTCTGTAATAAGAACAACATTGAAAACCTGTATAAAGATATTTCGGCAAGCATTAATTAATTAATATCAATATAATAACATTTTTAATAAAATAATTCCCGTGTATAATTGGTATAATGGAATATATTTGTTGATAGTTGTAAATACATAAGTAATGACATATGAAACTACTGTAGAAAGTTTACCGAAATAAAAGTAACATTCGTATGATAAATGAATGTATGCATTATGGGTATCAAAAGAAAGCTGCCAATACGTAGGTTTTAATGTCGGTATCTCCGGGTGAAGTAAAAAAAAAAAAAAAAAAAAATACATTTTCCTTTTGGGGGGGAAGGGCCCATGCAGGTATTTCGTCAAACGTATCAAATAAAAGCTAACACCTTGCTTTTAGGAAAAGTACTTAAAGAGGGCGATTAAAAAAATGTACCCTTGTGCTTGGCTCATATATTGGGGAGGAGGGCGGTTGGGGTGGGGGGGGGGGGGGGGTGTAAAATAAAGGCGCTATCGCAGCGCCGTACTGGTACTTATTTGAATACCAGAGCTTACTTACTTTTTATGTTTATACATCAAATTGTAGCAATAACTAACTTGTTTCGTATGTTTTAAAATACCAGACATAAATAACATTTCAAAATATAGTCAAATAGACCCCCAGGTGTAAAATAAACTCAAATTTAGCTAAACGAATAAGTATCACTGACACACTTTAACAACAGAATAGTTATTTCACTACCTTCAGATTATTTTACTATTTGAGTGTTCCAAGGCAAGATCAATTTTCTTCTCTTGTGTATACTGTTGGAATATAAAGCCCCAACCGCAATTGTCGGTATCGGGATTGAAATCGCAATTAAGAAATCATAGAAGAGTTAAACCTACATGGTTCTTATGGCGCTGTTCACAATACAATCTTAATGTCGTAATGATTTTGCATGAGAAAATGTACGGTAACGAATAACGATCCATCCCGACCCCGATTATGAACACGAATATGAATATGAATACGAGAATATGGAATATGAAAAAATAAATAACAATTGCTTTGTATTTTATGGAGGGATTGACTGCATTGTTTATACTTTGGTCTAGAGACAAATCTTATGAAGAGCTGCTATGCAATATGCATGCTTAGTACATTAAAAGCAAATACTAAAATACCACTGTAGTAGTTGATGGCGACTATAATGGGCTATCAACAATAGCAAAATAAAAAAAAAAAAACATTTTAAACGGAGTGGCATGGTAATAAACGCACTACAATCCAGTTGAGCCAAACATGACTGTTTGCTTGTTGTTTTTGCTTGAGCAGCAAACAAAATTTTCTCACCAACCCAATCAAGTGGCCATATTATTGGTGTGTAATTAACAAATCAAGATTCACTAAGCTTCCTACATCAGGTGAAGACAATAACCTATCATAACAGTTCTTCAAGCACAATTGATGATGCCGCACGTAGAGTCAGCTAACCATGAGAATTCTACCCTCATTGCATGGTGGATCACTGCAAAGTGAATCTTGGTAGACTGGTCTAGAATTTTGTATCGGATTATATCATTGGCGGTGTTAAACGACGTACTCGACCCCTTAAGTCATATGACGTCTTCCGAATCAGGTCCATCTACATCGCGAGGTCGTCAATCGTCATAAAGGGAATCCAGCAAGGGAGAACAGGGACAAGTGGGAGAATAAATCATCAGTGGGATAGTGGAGGTGGAGGAATATCACGGGTCTCCTTTCGTCACCTCTTCCGACCAGCAGGGTCACTCTGGGCTTATTCTTACCCAGGCCGTGACGGGTCTTTTGTATCGGAGTAATCGAACCTCATATCTATGAAGTCACATCAATTCAATGATTGGGTAAACATTAAAATTGAGTTTACAAGGCGCTCTTTTACTTAATCCCCCCCCCCTCTACAATATAAAAGCCAAGTACTAGGGTGCATTTTCTTTTATAGCCCTTTTGAAGTACTTTTCCAAAAAACGACGTATTAATATCTTTCGATTAATACGTTTAACGAAACATCTGCATTCCCCCCACAGGATTTTTTTTTTTTTTACTTCGCCTAGAGATACCGATATTAAAACCCACGTATCGGCAGCTTTCTTTTGATACCCATAATGCATACATTCAAATATGTATTCCTTTTAAACATCGGTAATTAATGTATAATTAATTATGCTGATTTATCATACGAATATTACTTTTATTTCGGTAAACTTTCTACAGTAGTTTCATATGTTACTACTTATGCATTTACAACTATTAACCATATATTTCATTATACGAATTATACACGGGAACCATTTTATTAAAAATGTTATTATATTGATATTAATTCATTAATGCTTGCCAAAATATCTATACACAGGCTTTCAATGTTCTTCTTATTACAAAAGGCTTTACTTAATGTATTTAGTATACAATATCAGCCAAATCTTTGAAAATAACGATTATATAAGCATTAGTTAATTAAAGCATTTTAATTAATTACTTTAATTAGGAGGGTCGGACGGCGGTAAACTTTCTTCGGTGTATGTAGGCATATATAGCAAACAACTTCTGATAAAAAAAATTCTGTACCAATTAATTCCGGGTAAAATTGCTATTTGACCGGGGTATAAGTAAACATGTAATTCTTACGTTCTGTGCCTTGACTACTTTTGATAGAATTAATATATTTGTTTGTCCAAAACAAAAAACGAGTCCGCTTCCACAAAATAACACAAAAAGGCACATTTTAGGTAAGAGTTATGTTTTTAAGTATACGTTAACTGCATAATATACTATTTTTGGTAAGAGTTATGCTTTATTTACACGTTAACGGCATAATATACCCATGAAACCTTCTGCTATATTTCAGCCCCGTTACTAATCTCATCCAATTAATCTGGCTTGATGATTTTAAATTAACTCCAACTAAGACACTTAACTGAACCCATTGTCTTAGGTTATTCTCCTAGTTTCATTGTTTACTAATTTATCGCATCTGCAAAACGGAAGAGTTGCTACAGTTGAAAACCGCTAAGTAGAGTTGATAGTTCGTTATAACGCATGGAACGAGCTTGGAGTCACAAAGGGCAGTTTCGGAGAAGTATAAGTATTGCTTTGAAGATGATAGCAAGAATATCTCATTTAAGCTGTTCGATCAATGAAATTTCCTTCACAATATTATCCAAATGCAACATTTAAGAATGGTAATTATAAAATTAAATATTTTTAACTTATCACATTAAATACACCATGATCATTTACATCGACAAATAATTTATCTTTATTTGGAACGTTTCGTTCTACAAATATTTAACTTCTACTTCGTTGTGCATTCCCTCATCCAATGCTAACATAAAAATATATGCTCTTCGATATTTATCAGATAACTTGATCAAGTTTAGCGTTTCTTATGTGGCTGTGTCAACATAATTTCATTGCTTGCAAGCTGCTAATAAAGTCTTTTTAATTCCTTTAGAAGGTTTATTTTATTTTGCATATATGAACTTATATTTGTACAGAAAATAATTTATTATAAGTTCATATGTTTTCTGTTACAATACGATGCAATCTTGGTTTGATTTTATTATAAATTCGATACATTGCATTAAAGCTTCATTAATTTTGTATATAAATAAGACATCAGGAAGTGTTGCTCATAAACTGATCTTTCACTTATTATTTCCTTAAACGCGTCAGATTATATATCAGATAACAGTGTTTTGATTAAAAACGTTCAAAAGAAAAAAATCTAATTTTCAAAAATAAACCATTTTTAATTATGTTTTCTATCATAAGAATATTTTAATTAATTTTTTTCATGAGAAGATTTACGATAATCTTCACTTAGCTTCTCGTCTTCCACTAGAATTAATCTGTTGTCTTGAGGGATTCATGTGCGAAGGATTTCGCAGCTTTAAATGGTATTGTCTTTCTTCCGTTGTCATTTAAATGAACCCCGTTTAAACCCAGGCGACAAAACGACTTACAAAACAAATTACAATTATATTAATACATTCGCATATTACCTACGGAGCAATTATAAAGGATGAACATTTTCAATGGACGATATCAAAAAACCATTCTTATGGTAATTAACACTTTACAGGAGTTTTGGTTGGTTTTACTATATGTATCGTATAAAACATTATTACATACAAATGCAGGTTAATAAAAGTATCACATTTGCCATGGATGTATTTATAAAACATTCTTTTGATACATGAAAATTATTTATTGTTTTCTAATAAAACAAGACAATATGCTGGTAGAATATCATGTGTCACACTAAAAACGAGTGACAAATGAAACATATACATTTTAAAGTGAATACTCGTGTTTGTACGGAAACTAGCTAGCGGCACTAATAAATAATATCGTTATGCAAGCAGTCTTGTCATGTACACTATGGGTTAGAGTAAAAAAACCACAACAACAACAGCACAGCACACGTTCATTTGCTACCTACATAATAGAGAATACCGGATGAACATCCCGGCAACCGTGTTTAATGAAATGGCAACACCGCGTTCTTTTAATCTTTTTTTCTGGATCGAGCAAAATTTCAAAGCGGTATCTACTTAGAACAGCTTAAGTTCTATCACATTTGAGACTTGTGAGATAAGACACCACGACTACTTTCAAACTAACAAGTTTTCCCTTTGAAAATTACATGAAATTTTAAAACGGCAAAAACAAGTGTAATATGAATTTCTCATGACCATAATATTAAAAAAAATAGTGTTTGTGTGAAATTAAATAAAATTTGTCTGCGTTTGCCACCAAAATGCCAGGGTTGATTTGTTATGTCTAGTTTAATTACAAAGCTTCCGTTTTGGTTGATGTTGTAAACATAGTTATATTCCAGGTTTTGTCTGCTCTGTAGCCCAGCGGATGTAGAAACTGCGTCTGACGTGAAAACAATATTCTGACAGGTCACTATTTATAACACTAAGAAGCGCGTTCAACAATAAACTAGGATTTATTTAGTCCTGCGTAGTAACAATGACGTCACCTCGGCTATTGTGATGATAATCAGCTACGCCTCATTGGTTGCGGTGATGTAAGAGATACGAGATTATCTCCCCAGGGGCGCTGGCAACACCTTGTTAGGAGACGCCCAGGGTCGCGGAGGTGAGGGGAAGTAATGAGCAATCCCCCCCCCCCCTTTCTACTTTATGCGCGGAGTTACACGACATACAGCCTAAAACACAATATTGACAACGTGTTTTGTACTTCAATTCAAATATCTTAAGAACACAATAATAGAGATTCGAGTTAGGTTAGGAACAAAAATTGTTGTTCCTAATGCGAATCTCTATTATTGTGTTCTTAAGATATTTGAATTGATGTACAAAATACGTTGTCAATAATGAATTATACAACAAAGATAAACGGATTATTTCGTTAAGGATGTACGTACATCGACTCAGACGAACCTTTAATCTGGCTGCTAAAACTGTCTTAAAATTCTTTAAAATGTCTTCAAAGTAAGCGAAAATCTTTATTCCTCTAGGAAATTTGGTGCACCTTGCTAGGAATATTTTCTTTGTTGTTCCATCAAAATATCATTCATTTCACAATGTGGAAAACCCCTTGACCGAACGGGTGTGAATACACCGTATGTAGTAAATGATGTACGTGATGAAAGACGATGATTGAAATTATTTATAAAAGTAGTGAATGAACGTCGAAACAATTGAATATTCCAATTAACAGTTGCCAAATATGTACTGTTTGCTTTTATATTTCAGACAATAAAAACGGAAAACGTTATCACAGAATTTTACATTAATGAATTGGCAAGCGTATAATTGATTCATTTATTTAGAGAGTACAATTCTAAAAAAGCTACGTCAGCAAAAAATATGTATCCCCTGTGGGGTTGAAATGAATTATTAATGGCGGCTTTGCCCGAGAATCGAAGTTGACAACGAGCGATCCTGAATCAATCGTTCATATCGAAGTCGACCGAGCGGAAAGGATTCGCGGGTTCGCCGGTCTGTGAAAACCATGGTTATCTATGACGGGTGCGCTTAGCCAATCAAATCAGTCGCTCGGCCCGAGGTCAATTTGCCATTGACGGAGATATTGGAGCCTTGATTCGGGTATCGGCGCCGCCACTTGCTGCAAAGAGAGCGTAGCGAAGATGAAATCAGTGCAAACACACGTGGCAATGAGAGCGTAGCAAAGAGGATTATAGTTGGGTATCAGCGCCGTCAAACATGGCAATGAGGTTAAGGCGAAAAGGATAATAGTCGGGTATCAGTTGAAACACACGTGGTATAGTTCAATTACTGAACTGATATAGACCAAAAACGTAAATCGCTGGTTTTCTTTCCAACATTACAGTGGCATTATCCATGTACCTACCATCACTCTGTCATATTTGTAATATCCTCATATCCAATATGTCCTATATGAGCAAACATTTCAGAACAAAAACTTGTTAAATTGAATTTGAAACTAACAATCGGTTTCTTTCTATGGTAAGAACGATAAGACTTTGAAAATGGTAAAAGCAACCGTAAATAAAATGTAAATCTAAGTTTCACGAGAAGAAAGCCACGTGCATTATGAAATATGTCAGTAATATTATTCAGACGAAACTTTAAAAACCACACCACATTACTTATAAATCTCATATTAACCTTCCGAGATGAGAAAAAAATGGCTTTACACTTAAAGCTGTTATGACCCACATGAGATTTTTCATCTAGCGTTCGCTACTGTCGAAACATCTTAGTGAACGTTAGCAAATATATACAATATATACGCCGTTATGTATAAACGGCTACTTTCTAACTGTCATAACAACAAAGCACATACTAAAATCGTATGATGTAAAATATATTTTGCGATATCCGTATTCAATTCATCCCCTACCTCTAAAGGCCCCCCGTTGTTGTCAGATAACAGTTTCATGAAAGATATTTCTCATCTCTAAAACAAATCCTTTGCAACACCGGGCGCCCCTGAAGGTAGGGGATGATTATGAATTCCAGCCGGAGGCTTCATTCAAATTTGTATTTTAGCTAGCGATCACTTATGTGTCTGCATCTGCGTGCGCCATACATGAAACAATCCTCCACTATTTCCATAAGAACCCACACAGACTCCCCCAGGAGTCCCCGCAGATGACGTCACGATTCTTGTTTTGATTGCGTCACAAGGGGTAGAAGGAGAGGGGAGGGGGTAACAGAATTATGATCAGCCCGCTGCTGCCTGGAGCTTCAAAGAGATGAGTTTGTCTGATTCAGGTCTGTATCGACCCCAGTCTAGTGTTTGTTTGACCTCTATGGTTTGACCTCGCCAACAACAAGACACGGTTATGTATTCATACAAGCAGACGGTCTAACTTTGAGGTTTACCGAGTCTCCACCTGAGGATACACGGACATTGGCAGACACTGATTTGCATGACCATGACGTGAGACATGGACAAGCAAGCACACAAACTGTTAATTAGAAAACAAATAGGGCCGGAATATGATTTCAGTTAAATTATCCGTGTTAGTTGTAAATCATATTTACTATCTATGATTCTCAAGGGAAGTATTTTAAAATGAAGTTGTAACATATACACACAACACCGCGTAGTTTAGGTTAAATATAGTAAATAAAGCTACACGTAAAAGGATATCTTTAGACTTTAGCTTACCAGTACATTATAACCTATGGAATTGAGTGTTACAATAACATGTTGCTAGAGCTTATTTTAAAATAAAACAAAGGTTAAACACCCTCTATCTGTCCTCTACCCTTTTTTCGACTCCTTTTCCCAATACTCTGAGGCTTTACAATGAATTTAATTTATCTTCATTGGTTTAATGCCTTTATGCGTTCAATATAGAATTTCATGATTTTATGATATGGAATATACATATAAAATGAAGGTAGGTCATAAGTAGAAATTAAATGTAACTTATAATCAGTCAGTCATATATACGTGACTCTATTGCCTATTATGCAGGCATAATTACCTTTAGCTGTGCAACGAACGCCACCATTAAGCTGGGTATAATAGCTTCTAGCACGTTCCTTATAACACATAAGCTTTGATGTACTTCGTTGGCCATAAGACTCAACGTCGCACAGTTATTAGGGTTTAATTAACGATTGCTGTTGCCAATTTGTGAAGGTCAAAGTTAAACAGTGTATTATCAGGGTATTCTCGACCGTCGCAAAATATGATAACTTAATAACAACAGTACTACTAATAACGGACCACAAATTGCGTGCATAGTGTTTTGAATGAAGTTTTATGTGGTTTATATTATCGCCTTCAATGCAAATTGCATGATCATATATTATCGGATTTAATTAAATGAAACCATGTTGTGCTATCAAAATACCATTAAGACCAATGTAAGTGTAGACACAGCACAACGCACTGTGCACATCATGAATTCTACTTAAGTACAGTTGTAACGCAAGTAGTGAAGACATAACAGTATAAACTATAGTATGTTGGTCTTGTCAGTTTACTTTTAGCACAAAGTTGTACACGAATGTACCAAAGTCACGAGAGTAATCAGAAGACAGCTTCTAGAAAAATATGCTACACTATCGTAAAGTTATCGCCGTTTTACGGATACGGAATAGACAAATATAAATAAGTAAATACAAAAGCACATAGTTCAGAAGTCATATCTAGTGGACGAGAGATGAGTTACGAAGTGCAGTTAAGGGTCCGTATTCATAGTTGTCTCATACTCTTAGAGGCGCCCATTGTTGATAGGGATTTGTTTTCTATATATGATATAACATGCATGAAACTGTTAGCTGGCAACAACGGGCGCCCGAGGGTTAGGAGACGACTATGAATTCCAGCCATATTCTTGTAGCAATATCTTCAAATCTTCTATCTTTGAGGTTTGCACAGTTATAAAATGCGCATATACTGGTGGGTAAATTAGTGTTAGGTCCAGTCTTACAATGTCCCAATAACTATTTATTCGTCGAATAGCTTGTTTTCTCCATAGAAACCACCAATCAAACCCCTTGAAATCCTACAAATAGTTTAATTGCTACAAATAACTTTCTTATTAGAGGATTGTAAGACCGGCTCTTAGGAAAGTAACGTGGTTCTTACCTTGGGGTATCGCAGTGTGTGTATCTGAGGGTAACGCAGTTTGGCGGCCACGCTACCATACCATGGGTAGTTCAGCTCTCCGACCATGGAGTCGTTGAATGTTGCCACCATGAGGCGCTGCGAGTCAGGCGAGAACCAGAGAGCGCCACTTGTCTTGAGGATCTCCTCTGGAAACAGAAGAAGAACTCGCGTTGAAATATTTTGGATCACACATGAATCAATTTTTTTTTAAACATTATTTTTTTAATTAAAACACATTTTACAGGGTAACTGTGAGTTAAGATACAATGTTTTTTAAAACGTTAGATAGTAGTTAAAACAAAATTAGGAACATAGAACTTTATAAATATTTCGTTTCCTTACGGTATTATGACTACTGAACACCTGCCATTTCGATAAAAATGAGAAATTATAACTAAGGCCAATGATTATTATACTCTTAAATCACGTATTAGTATGTGTACAAAAGAAGACGTGAAAATTAACATTGTATGAAATGGAAATATCAACACCCGGCTTTCAAAGTTATCTCTTTAGCTATCAGATGGGCCCTATGACAAAACGACATCTCTTAAAACAAACATCTGGCGACACTCCAATATTTTCCATCTGTTCGGATAAAAACATTCCTGAATCTATTCTCCACTAGAAGATATTCATTCATTTTAGCCAGATGTTCACATGCTCGGCATAAATTGTAATGACTGGTGTTTATGTTGTTTTGCGGAAATATGAATAAAAACCTACTTTATAGCAGACCAGAGGGTATGTTGATCTATATTAGAGGAATATAAAAGTGTATTAAAATGTTTTTTACACTTAGTCAGACGTCATTCCAAGAAAAATGGAGTTTCGTTTACTACAACAAGAACGAATAGAGAGTTGTAAGAGTATTTTTATTTCAGTCTAGAACACGAAAATGTAAGAGAGAAAAATATTGCGATATCCAGTGTCGGGTGTCGTAAAGTCTGGCGTGCACAATGGCTGAACCATGTGCGGTGATAAAGTAGAAGTGTTGCACAGCCAGTCCGATAGAGTGCGTATCGCTGTATGACACGCTTGAGCGCTGGTCACGTGGTCTCAGTCGCCAACCGCATCCATCGACGAACTTTTGGACGCTCTAGAATAGAATCTCTCAACTCTACGGCGACTCTAACGCTATTGCAAAGTGATTTCTTGTATTTAGTCACTATCAGAATCCGCTCTTAAAACATACGTATCATAAATTCTCCGCTGAATATGTCGCAATTATACGTTTTTTAATTATATTAATTACAAAATTGAAAATCAGAAAGAAATCCATGATTTTCGTTGACACAGCAATATTAAATACCCTATTGATAAAAATAGAATGAATAATTATTAAGGAGAGACAATTTGGTTAAAACTTATTATGAGTATTAAGGGAGCGAGGGTTGTTTGTCATGATGAGTGGTTTAATAATGCGTACGAATTTAATAAGCAGCCATGTGAGGGGAAAAAATTTACTTCTACTGTAGATCGAGTCCACAAAGCCCATATCTACAATATTCATACTATAGGAATTAATTCAGAATACGTGCGATATCAATCACAACAAAACTAATAAGTATCATCATCATTTGTGTATTCATCAATAATAATAATGATAATAACAATACATCATTATAATAGCTATAACAATAACAATACCAGTGACCACATTGATTTCTCTTGAACCCGGCACCTCCACCAAATCACGATTTCTCACAATCTTCTTCATCACCATTAATCATCACCCCTAAACTCATTTCGGGGTTTATCTAGTTTTCCGCATTACTAAACAATATTTTAATCGTTTTAAACTGTTTTTATCTTTTTTGGGCTCTAATCCAATATAATCTTAAATTAAATGTATTAATTTTCTAACTTTTTTACAAATTAAAATTAAAATGTTATCTAAATGGATTTAAAAAAAACTCTTTATCATTTCTAATCTAATCTTAAAAGAAATGTATTATTTTTCTAACTTTTTTTTACAAATTAAAATTAAAATGTTATCTAAATGGATCAAAAATAAAAAAAAATAAACTCTATATCATTAGGTACAAACGTCTCGATTAGCCATTGTTGCTAAAATATGAGACGTTATACCCCATTAATCAATCAATCATTAGGTACAAAATAGAATACACCATAATTGCCTAGATAACGGCTTAATTGATAAAGACAACCTTTTCCGTATATACATATCCGTATCAACTCTCCATACATATCTCTCTGTTAAATATATTACACGCTTTCATTTAGACGTCCTCTTCGTGTAAACTCAACGATTATTGCTGCGCATTTATCCGACAACTATTGTTCCATCCTGCTTTGTTTTACTGCCCGGTTATTCCCATTGTTTCTGCTTTCTGATGCGTAGACTCCAAACAATGGTTATTAGCGTTGATGAAAGGGCAAAGAAATGCGACAAAGATGTGTTGAGACAAATCAAAAGGACAACCTTGACATTAGGTCTTGTTTGAGTTATTTTTGTCAACAATGAAAGTACGCGACACGTGTAGAGATAATATTTATAGTGAATAGATGGGAAGCTTTTGTGTAGCTTACATTGTGGGATGGTATGAATATAGAAACAGAGGTGGAAGAGTAAGGGTTGCATGAGAGTTTCTACATCTCATATTGTATTATTGATGATAATGAACAGTAGTGTTGTACTTGTAACATATATTATATAATAATATATAAAATGCAACACGTTATATTGATGCATTCATTTCTGATTCTTGCTGTTTAATGGTAAAAGAGACGTAACTTGCTAAGTTAAGGTGTTTAGCTTTTATCTTAAGCCGCATCAAAATATAAGTGATTAATGAGTAAAATTTGGGTTTGTATCACCTACACAATGGATTTTTGAGTGTTTAATATTTAAGTCTCCCAAATAATTTTCAGTGGTAGGCTGGATACCACTTTAAATTGTTTGACCAATTAAAGGACACTTTCATGTTATCTTATGTCACATGTTTTATATTTTTGTATTATTCAGTTAATATATTTTGTCTTCATGAAGTAATGTTTTAATTATGTTTATTGCCATTCCCGGTTTTGTAATATTATTTTCTTAGTTTCTGGCAACTGAAAATATGTTCCGGATATCAGTCCTTGTGTTGATAGCAGTTTTATTTATCACAAACCCCTATTCATTCTGTATGGATAGCAATAATTAATAAAACAAATATTTCAAAGCATTTACTCGGCATTTAAAAAGAATGCCCGACCACATTAGCACGAACATAACTTCTCAAATCTCCCCATCTTTGACAGAATATTCACGGCACTAATGAACAGGATGAATTTTTAATCCAACGATAAAACCTTTCAAAACGAAACTCAATTAAAACTATCCGCGTTTTGATTATTAATTAATATTCATTCGTGTTTTAAAAGGGTTTTCTGTCGTAAACTTTTAATCGGACGAGTTGAGCCTAATGAATGGATCTGTCTGGTTGGTGGGTGGGTGGGGAAGAGGGGGGGGGGGGGGCTGCGATAGGGGCAACGACTTCGCCCACCGCTCGTCTAGGCTGGAAGTCCAGGTTGAGTTGGGTTATTTCACAGCTACACATGTATCTTGTATCTCGTTAAAACTTGTTGTAGGCTTTTGCGAACCAAGTCAATATTATCTTTTGACTTTCGTGATACAACACGGCGTTTATCATAAATTAAAAGCCGATGTTTTGAACTAATTACATAGTCCGTCTACAGACTAATACTTTGAGAGACATAGTGATTGAGAGAACCTACTTGATCCAGCTCTTACAAATTCTTAAATCAATCACACCTCTTCAATTAAATCAACACAAACATAACAATTAAAAACCAGAGTTTTTAAAAATTATGTCAAGGTTCGTTGATTCATACATCATTATCAAATATTATATTGATTTTTTATTTTTTGTTGTGCATTATTGTCATTGAAGATTTAGAGAATCGCGATAAAACCATATCTAATGAGTAATGCCCAGTCTTATCACTCTACTAAATATCTTTGGTCTCAGCTGACTTAATTTCGAAGCTTCTGATAAGAAGTTGGAAACAAGTTAACGAAAAATGTAAATAATAACTTTGAAGTCATAAGACCGGGGATAATGATCATTTTGAATATGGTCTTTAGAGTCCTTGGGTTGGAACTAATTTAGTAGCGTCACTAGATTACCAATGCGTCGTCTGTTAATATTTGCTCTGTATGTACGCCTCATGCTGTCTCTCTCTACCCTGGGACACACGTCAGCATACATAGAACCGCCGCTAGTTAGCTGGCTCACACTACTTAGCTAAGCAAATCAAATTACCTTTACTATTGATTATGTGACGTGTCTTCATGACAGCTTTGTTCATTTGACAGCCGATTGGCTTCTGCATAATAGGGATGGTAATGCTGTCGTTTAAATGGCAATGTAATAATTTAGCTGCATCTATGTGTTCGTCTATGGTGCGTATTATCGGTCTGTCTGTATTTTTGTAAGAATAGACTAGCCTATATGTCGATATGTATTATCTGGATTTGTCTATTCAGACTGTTTATCTGCTTTTCTAATGAAAGTCTGTTTGTCTGTGTTTGCCGGTCTGGATTTATGTGTATATATTTATTCTATATGTGGATGACTCTACGTGTTTAACATTTATCTATTTGTTGGTTTGAAATCAAAAATATAATAATGAAATGTGAAATGATATTGTCATGTAAAGGTTGGTACTTTATAACTTTTACAGGTGTAATCTCCTTCTTGGTGATTTATGGATATCTTGATTGTGTCACTTTGTCATTTACAGTTTTCTTTCACAATTAAGGTATGCGCTGTGCTGGCTATTTCGTCAGCCCAGAGCGTTGGTTATTTCAATAATAATTGAGGGCAATGATTGCGGCAACTTTGCTGACTACTCGGTTTAGGAGGGCGCTGGTTCGGTGATGACGTCAGTAGAGCCTGGCCCCACTCATTTGTGATTGTTATGGGAGGGGTCGAACCGAGTAGTCTGATTGGTAATTTATGACTGAGTACAACCAGCGTAGAGCAGAGAGGGGGTGACTGGGGTATGACGTAGGAAAGTCTAGGTGCGAGGGAGCACGTGTGTAATTCGGGGCATTCAACCATGGAACGGAAGAGGAGGTAGACCTGTGCCAAGGTGGAACGGTGGAAAGAACGACGGAAGACCCAGAGGGAAGGACATGGAAGCCGATCGTGGACCTGGACGACGGAGCCAAGCCACAACACGGGGTCGGAGTCAGCCACCGAGAAGCCAAGGTATAGGGGTTACTACAGCTACCCTCTGGATAGGAAGGTTAAGTCCATCAGACCTAGAATGTCCATAGACAGATTCGCCATAACTCAGCCACGTAGGATAAATGTGTATAGTTTAATAAATTGCGGTTCCTCTATTGTTTGAACCAAAGTCTTATCATTCCTAAACTGCCTGAACTGGTATGTCCCGATCCCAATGATGTGAGAACCACCCCTAGAGCTACGCCCCAGTACTTCTACGGGACCGTCGACTTTGGAGTCCGTGGGTTCAAGGTTGAGCCGGCGGAATTGGGTAGGTGTCACGGTAGGTTCTCACTATCTAACAATATCGAACAATAAAATTGTATCCCACATAGATGTTTATATTGATTATCTTTACAGAGCAGAAACTTAACATTTGTTTATAATGTTAATATTATAACTTTGTATACAAAATAAAACATACCTACTAATGGTAGTTAATGATAAAGTGTAGACCCCTTTACACACAGTGTTTGACGGTCAGAATAAATCTAATCCTAATTTATACATTATTATCTTGTGTTGACTGTTTTTCAGGTGATTAAAGCTCTGATTGATTACCAAACAATACCACGCAACATATTTGCATACAACATAATTTGTAAGCGTAGCGTAAACATGACAATAACATATGCTGATTTATTATTTGGGTGTGTATTATTATCTTTAGAAGTGAACTTTGAATAGACGTGTTTGTGTGTATTACTGATAGTGATACTTGAAAGCAGATTTAGTTATTCGAATGGATCGTTCTGTGTTTATGTATTCCATAACCTTGCATCAATGCCAATTGCAGAACAATGAACCATTGCCCCGTCAGCTAACCAAAACAGTTTCATGTATTCGGCCAGGCTAGTGGGAGGGTTATTAGAGAAAGTGTTCGGACTAATTTGTCCATAGCAATAATTGGACGTATAGTGAACAGATAATGAAGCCTGGAGGCGTAGTGTAGTAATTTGAGCGACAAACAGATAATACGCTGGCTTTGATTCAATTCTATTAGGTTTATCGTTAGGCTTAAACCCGTGTGACGAGTCAATATGGGCTATGTGGATAATTGGAAATTTAGGAGAAATTTCCATTTACTATTTCAATCACTCAATCTAGTATTCTCGTTACTTAGAATTAACCTGCGTTGGAATTGAATCCGTAATACAGACACTGATTCGCTTGTTTTTCCGTTCGCATTAAATTATACAGTTAATGTAAGATGGAATCGAAAAAGAACCAATTTTGAAGTGTAAAGAAACTGAAACTAGCAAATATGACAAGCATTGTTGGCAGCCATAATTTCGTACATAAGGTCATTGTTGTATACAAATAAATGACCATACTGCATACAAAAAATATATCTAAAGTGCACAAGGCATGTACACATAATCACTTCCTGAGTTGAATGCAGCTGGTAGAAGATTACATCAAAAATGCAAAGGCTATGACTAGCCATGCACTATATTATAGTTCCTTGTACGGTTTAAATGTCATTAGCGGCGTTAAAATTATACCAACATGCTACAGCGGTATGATGTAGTGACTAAATATGAATCGTTTTTACAAATAAAAAACAGCAAAGTGGATTTTAAACTACAAGCCAGTACTTTTACGTCATTTTCTCCAAAGTACCGTGCGACTACTTGAATGATTAACTTGTTATAGCGTTAGTTTTGAATACAAAAATAGTCACTTCCCAGAGTTTTGTTAAGGATAAACATTGAATGTGCGCGAATCACAGAAAGACACAGCAATGAAAGTACCGAGAAGCTAATTGTTTGTCCGACCTGTGTCGTCACAAGCCTATTATTCGTTACTAACGCTATTGGTTTTAAACCTACTAAATCTAATTAAGTTACACATTTTCATACACTATAAAAATATGCACCTTGAAATCAATTATATATAACGTATTTAATCTAAATTCAATATGAAATAAATAACAGACAATTTAAAACGCAGAATATAAACAACGACTACATAGAAATATTTTATTTAACTGTCTAGATTCAATTTTTACAATAAATAACATATCATTTTATTTCAAGTATCGCCTGTGTAATAAAAGTAAGTGCACCATGTCTCGTGTGAACGCAGACATTCTTATGTTTTCGTAACCCTAACTCACCGCTTGGTTCGAACCACTGAGTTTTATTGCTCGATCTGCAATGTAAAGCTCTTGTAAAGCACTCGACGGAACCGAACACTTGGTACTAACTTACCTTTAATCTCATTCACACATTCATTCACGTCGTACCCTCTCGTTTAAGTCGAAAACCCATTCTAGAATCAAATTTATTGTTAAATGTATCGAACGAAGTTAACATACCTCCAGCAGAAAATTATAGTACCCATAAACTTATAGAGCTAAACATTTAACATAAATGTCTGGACTTATGACTTCAATCTAAATATTTATCTGTCCACTTACTTCTTGAATCTATAGTAACTAGCAACCAGAAGCTTGAAACAGAGTTATCTAGCTTCTAAAATTTAGTAGGAATTTGGAAATGGCCGTTATACGTGGAGTAAAGAAAATAGAAAGAAATAATAAAAAGCTTATAGGACTTCCCACTTTTCACTTTTCTATCTTCAACTTTCTAGTGTGATAACAAATCGGGAAGTTCCATCAGATTCATGCTATCTCAAATTGTAAACAATCAATAATATTTAGCTTTATTTTACTTTTCACTCCTCATTTTCAGGCCGCTAAATACCGGGTATAAAAAACCTTTAAATTATTTGTCTGTGGTTGTTAATCAAAATATTAGTTACATTTTTATTGTAAAAATCAATAATCGAAACCCATCATCGTAATGTATTGTATGTATGTCGTGGATACGAAACAGCCATTGATTAGTCCTTGTAATGACGTATTTCATCCACATATACAGCTGTTACATAAACTATCTACGCTTACAATAAAAATACAACTACCGAACCGAAAAACCCTTATTGGTACCGGAAGAGGTAATAAATTTACCATTTCGTTCATAAAGACATCGCAATAAAGTGTATTTCATCACAATCACAATTGTAACCGCTCGAGTGGAGTTTATGATTCGTCTTCGGGAACTGTGAATGTCTTTCAGAACGAGTTCTAATTCGTTTTATTGCCAAAGTTGTTTATGTGTGGAATAAAGCGAAGATAGAGCGATCATGGTATTTCTATGACGAACATTATTTCACATCGCTTTTCGAATTGGCAATGAAGCTTAAGGGCCGTAGACGAATAATGTTGCGGTACTATATAGGTTATGAGAAGCAGGGGTAGTAAAAATATGCCTCAGAAGGATAGTGGATATGATGAGGGAGTGAATGGGTTGTAAATGGCAATTGAGCCCAGATCATGACTCTTTGAGCCTTGAAAAAACAGTTTACCTCACACATCTTATAATAAATATTATCATTAATCCTGATCAAGGTACTGATGGAGGTAAGCTTGTTGTTTTCTTGATTATAATTATAAATACATATTTTTGACGAGAGGAGAGAACTAGGAGCAAGTATAAGAAGTACGATTGTGGGAAGATAGGAAAAGGTGGAAAAATTAGGTTGTGAACCCCGAGCTGACCCAGCCAAAAGCAGAAAACGGCGATGGATAATGATGATGGTGAATAACTTGTGTGTATTATATTTTGTAAGGTTCAACTCTTTGAATTTATTTTCTATCTTATTATTCTGTAATGAGGATATTATGTTATCGTAAACAAATTTAGTATATTAAAAGCGCAGTCTAAGATAAATTATATGTTATGTCCAATTTGCGTGTTTTTTCTTTCTTTCAGTATGAACTATTCAATGCGATGATTAAAAAAATACATTTTCTCATATCTTAATTATAATTAAATGAAAAAAGAAGAGTATAATTTGTTTCTTAAAAACCTTAAAACTAAACTTTCTCATCCATAACTGGTTCAAGTAAAAACGTATCTTATCTAGTTTTTCATGACAGTGCCAATACTTTATTACAGCCATCACCCGTTTTACCCCAGACGTAGTTGCTTCTTTATGTTTCGTTTTGTATCTCATACGTGCTGTACCAAAGTTACCATTACAGTTTTCACAGCCATTGTTTGGAATAGGTGTCGTAAAAGAAACTTGGATTTTCTATGGCTTCGGCCACTAGATCACATAAACTTGGACCATTTCCCTCGCACAGCCCTCTGGACACCGCGGAAACTAGAGGGGGCAGTGAGTAATGTACAGTCGGCAAAGCAGTGCACACACAAAGGGGTTGTAAAACTAAAGGAATCTTCGACCGTTAGAGGGAGTTTGCTGTCTTGCCGAAAACAAAATGGTCGATACAAGATGAAGAGTTCGACCGATTGGAAACTATACTGTGTTCACTGTAAGAAGTAATTTACACGTCCGAGTAGTGAACATGGAATGTAAAACTACAGAAACCTTCGACCGTTGGAAGGAGTTTGCTGTCTTGCCAAAAATAAAATGGTTGATACAAGATAAAGGCAAATAGCTATGAAACTATACTGTGTTCACTGTAACAAGTAATTTACACGTCTGAGTAGTGAACATGGAATGTAAAACTACAGAAACCTTCGATCGTTAGAGGGAGTTTGCTGTCTCACCGAAAACAAAATGGTTGATACAAGATGGAGGTAAATAGATATGAAACTATACTGTATTCACTGTAAGGTGTCATTTACAGGTCTTCGAATTGAAAAGGGGTTGTAAAAGTATAGAAATCTTCGGCCGTTGGAGACAGTTATTGAACACAATATTTTAATACATTTAAGTTTGTGCACAATTGATACCAGTTGGTTATTAATTTTCAGTAAAACAATAAATAGCAAATCAAAATATGACTTGATATACTTTAATCTGCATACCATAAAATACAAAAGTTGGGGGGGAGGGTCTGGAATCCGGCTTACTCGTGCAAAGTTGAAGGGTAGAGCGTTAAATATGTGCATTGGATTATACAGCACTGCCCATAAGTTCTGAAACATACGCTAGTACAGTCTAGCACACACGGAACGCGTTGTTTGAAAAGTTTCGTGCTAGAGAGATCGGTTGAAAGTGAGTTGATGAATAATTCAGGCGAACACAAATTAAAACAAAATCAGGCTGACGCCATATTGGCAGCTGTGTTTCATGAAGGCGGTGATTTCATTAAACTACAGTCGTGGTGTTTTAGTGAGAATATCGAAATGAGTGTTTGGAATCCTAATTTATATAATATTTTATATTTATAAAATTTATATTTTGTGTATAATTATAAGACCTATTACAATCTCAAGAATATCAGAGTTATAGGTCTTATAATAGGTGCTAGGGGTACAATCCCCAGCTGTTTCGAGGAATTTCGGAAGACGTTCAAATTACCATCAAGTTTAACCGAACTTATATATAAATTGTATTTTGTAATAAGTGTTGTGTATAAGTGTAATTTGTTTCTATTTTCGTTGTTTGTTAGTTGCGTTGTTTTGTTTGGAAAGTTTGTATATGAGTAGTAAATGTGCACAAGTAAAAAAAAAATAATATCAATTCAGTTACCCCAGATAAAATCAGGTGAATATTTTATATTGAGTTTTGTTTTGATTAACTAGTTATTTGAATTGATAATTTGGACTGATTCAAATGATCGTTGAATGTATTTATGTGTATATTTATATGCGAATATGTTTAATTGTTAAAACTCACATCTGAATGGACACGAATATACTAACTTAAGAATCGAAAATTATTATATCATTTGTTTATTTAAATGATTGTGTTTTATTTCGTATATAAAGAGTCGTAAGGCTGAAAAATAAATTAAATTACGAATGCCAAACATTGGGTCTAGTAAAATGTACGCATGTAGAATTCCTTGAACAATTCTACTCCCCAGGCAGTCACGATTTGGATCCGTGAACCTTCAAAACTCAATTTGGAAAAATTACCCACTCACATTGTGTGTTCTCTTGAACAGATGTCTGAAAGCTAAGGGACGAGACTTTTGTTTTTTCACCTTTTTATAACGTTTGTAAAGCCTGGAACGTTCTTGGTCGTGTTTTAGAATCTTATACAGATCTCGAGGAACTTGCTTTGCTTTGTCCGTAGCCTTGTTACGTGGCTACAACGAGGTACCAAGGTCTGATTGATTCGCCTGGAAAGTGCTTGTCGAATTCCCAAATCAGGTTCTCGCAGTCCTTTCCAAATTGTTAAAAATCACAATAGAAGTGTTATGTCGGTTAACATTATGGTCTAAAATGTAAAAACCAAAACCTTCTAAGCTTGTTAATCTTTGTTCGTGTTTCAAGTACAGTTATACTGTTTATAAATTAAGAATGACTGAGTGTTTCTAAATTCAATTCAAATTTTTGTTAGCTACAGTGACACGCATAACAAGTAATAATTGTATGTTTCATATTATATAGTCGTCATCAACAACAAAATGTAATTGGATTGTAATAATGAACTGTGTAAAAGTTTAATCAATCAAATCGAAAGATTAAGGTACTAAACGTTGTTCGCATCAAATAACGTTATATTTATTTATACAAACAATTCCACTATTCATAATAATAACAGTACAATTATGGAAGCAATTCCACTATTCACAATAATAACAATACATTTAGATCCAAACCGTTTGTTAGGACAAATTGAATACCCGCTACTTACAATCCTGACAAGGTTTTCCGATGTTTTCCTCAGTCACAAGGCGACAATATTTTTCTGAACAACAGACACATTTTCTCAAAAATAAATTCCCAATTTAATTCCTCACTCTAGCCGCAGTCCTCCTCTTACTAAGTCTTGTATAGAAGTCTCCACCGCGGCGGATCCAGCCTCTCAATTAAAGTGTAGAAGTTAATCTCCCTCATTCTGTTTCCTCGTCCTCAGACCAGTCGGTCCATTATCCCCTTAGTTATATTGATGACGCGACTTCGCTTCAAGAGAAAACATTTATAAATTAACTTGTTTGGCTGTGAGAGACTTCGTCGATACCATACAGTGGTCTGGTGATGTTATGTAATCTCGCTGATACAAATAAATTATATATGAGAATAGTTTGAGTGGAGTGACTATACAACACTACATGACGTGAAGGAGAGAACATTAAAGACGTGTGAATACTGTGCACATTTCGGTCACATAAACTCGAGATGAAGGTATATATTATACATATTACTTTACTGTATATTAATATTAAACAATTCACGTTATTATTATATACACATTTTTAAATGTATTAGAAAAAGCATCCATCAATAACTTCATAAAAATGTTCAAAGACACGTCAATTAAGTATTTAGTAAATATCTCCAAACTAAATTACAAATCTACGTCCGTTTTCAATTTAATAATGACGAAAATATTAAATGGGTACATTAAACAAATGAAACGCTGTCTTTGTTTGTATTTTTAACTCAAAAAATGAAGTTTTTCATTGACGTGAGAAAACTGATGTTTCTCTCTACAATGTAATGTTTACAGGAGATTAAGCACAATACATTTCGTTTAAATAGAACCTCCTTTGTGCCATTCACAAGAATTACTTAGAAAAGCACAATAACAAGCATTAACTGATTACTGAGACGGAATTGGGGGGGGGGGGGGGAACTCTTTGAACAACGACGCCATTGTTTGTCTTGATGTAAATAATAATCCTTCCACATCGTATATTTCTGGTTGGCTGTGTGTTGAGGGTAAAAGGGACTAGCTTTCTAAGTTACGGAATTGAATTGTAACAAGGTAACGTAAATGATGCCATTTACTAGAGAACGTAATGTCCTATTTTACGATTTTTGTTAAGATTAAATATTAATTTTAAACGATGGCTAATAATTTCGAAATGGTGTTCAAAAAGTAGACAACAAAAATCGAAGTAATCGTTTAAAAAATATAATTTGTATTGAAACTTGGCAATGATCGTAAAATAAAGTATGTGATTCTAAGGAATGACATGATTTTTATGATAGCTTTTCTTTTCGAGCGATATTAAAAGTTTTTCCAAACGTTTTCTCGGCCTTAAAGCAAATGTGGTAACGAATAAAAAACACTTAGAAAGCAGACGTTAAAATATTTTTCCATCACTTATTAAAACCATTTTTAAAAGCTCTAAAGCCATATTCTATAATTCAGTGACTTTCAAAAGAATATTCATGTAAATTTCAATTGACCTACTTGACTTTTAAAAGTTTATCGATCTGGGAGAGAACACCAAGACTGCTTGGTGAGTGCTTAGGTCATAACCAAAGAGCTTATTCGATTACCGTAACGAGGCCATACATATCTTTCACGGGTCACCGGCTGACTTAACAGGTTTAATTGCGTAACATGTTCTCAAGATTTTAATTCATAAAGTTTTAAAGAGGAAAACTGGCCAACCGAAGACTTTGTTGAGAGAATATATATGAAGACTCAATACATTTTTAAATATGAAATATGAATGTAACGGTCTAAAGGGACTTTAAACATATACAAATGTGTACTTAGACGGTTCAATGTTCCGCTCAACGTTCCTTGAATTCAAGGACAATAAAGCATCACATAACGTAGAGTATTGTTGTGTTTTATTATCTATGTATATTTTGATGCTTTTTTGTCCTTGAATTCAAGGAACATTGAACGGAACATTGAACCGTCTAAATAAATGTATTTTTTACTGTAAAGTGACGTACGTATTAGACCCCTAGGTCATATCACATCAGTACATGTACCACTTTTGTGTTGCCTTTTATAGATAGAACTACCCTTCACCAATTATCCTGAACACGAACGGTAAAATCTTGAACGAGAGTGGTATGTATTGTCAAAATGACTACGACCACTGTGAGAATGTAGTATGAACTCATGGACTTCCATTCATTTTTCGTCTCTTTATCTTCTGTACATAATATGTTATTCTGATTTATTATAGTTGTTTTTCCCCGTAGTGGGACACGATGGTCAGTGAAGGGTAAAGGATAATGCACTGTAATGTTTTCCAGCCCCTGGCAGTCACACAACGCGCTCAGCACATGTCCAGGAAGAACAAGCCTCATATATAGAGAGAAAACTAGGGCAACAATAATCTGATCGAATCCCTCTCTTTATATCATACTCCTTCAAACGAATCCCTCAGCGAGACAAAACCACCACCTCCAACTATAAGTTTTCTTGAAATGGGTTACATCACTGTGCCTCAGATAGTTCCAACGTTATTTGTGCGACCTGGATACAGAAAATGTATAGACTGGATTTATATAATCATTTGTATTCACTATAGATACCTCGATATACCAGCTTATAGAAGTTGAATTTTGTGGAATCCGTAAAGCTGCTCTATGTATTCTTTGATACAAGAATGGTATATTTGAAGGTATTTTGTTCAACGTTCTTCAAACCCATTGTGAACATTTCCATAGGATACGGGTATATTCCTCAAACCATCTTTGTACTCATCCACAACAGTTCGGGTGAAAAATATCCCAACCATAAAGCAGCGAAGTAGTTTTAATAAAAGAAGATTTTGATGGTGATTGATAAATGAACGTTGCGCTCAATGCATACTGAATAATGCTGGGTTTGCTTCTTTATGGGAATAAATATGTGTATTGATTAAACAAAATAGTATCGTTTTGAGAAGAGTATTTATATTTGAAAACGAGACGTATAAATTCATGTTTGGTGTGCCTACGTCACAGGCGACCAAGTTGACCATAAACTTTCTTTTGTTTTTAAGTTCTCAGAAACTTGTTAATAAATAATACATTTGTAATGGCAACGCTTTATGCTGACGTAATGACAAGTACAGATGCCAAGGACTAGTATTTAATATATCGACAAAAGCGATACATAATGTCTCACATAAGAGCATGAATCTACCATACAAGTATGTTTGATGTAGACACAGTAGCTCTAGGGTGAGATTCATACACGATCAAACAACACAAGACTGAAACTCTGGCCGTATTTACCCCAGAAGATGTTTCTCTCAAACTTTCCTCTTAACAACCCCCCGCTCCCCTTCACGGTCTCTCATAGAGCTCTCACAGCCTTCGCAACGTTCAACTTGTGAGTCTCGCCTAGTTCAAGCAACGCACCGCCACCCAAGCTTGTTTACCCCCTCCCCCACCCCCAACCCCCCCCCCCCCCAGTGAGGGTCGCTAGCTTCCTGCGTCGCTTGCTTCAATAGGCGCGTACGACATTAATTCAAGATCTTGGCTACTCAAGCATTCGAGAGGCTTTCACGTTCGAATCAACGGACATTCCTGGATTTATAGCGATGGGCTCTTCCTCAGTAGCATTGTATTGCAAATAGCTGCTATTCGTAAGCACATTTTTTACTTTTTGTATAATATTATTCCCACGTTATGCTTTGTTTAAACGAAAAAGACACGAAATGAGCTTTGTTCACAATTACACATTACTAGTCAAATCAGGTCCATAAGTTCTGCAGAAAGTGTTTTATAATAGTTTTTTCTACAATCACCGAATATAGATGTATCATTTACTTCTATTTTTTCAAAATGTTTAAGTATATTTTTCTCATGTATGTCTTTGCCAATCATGTATTACTTTGTACGAGTTGTTAAGTAAATATATTATAAAAATGCTTATAAATAATGTATTATCAATTAAAAACTTTACCATACATATGTGGATATCTAGGTTCGTGTTGAATTATTGGATAAAGTCGTGCGTGAAGATATAGTTTTCCTTGATATCGCATATGAATACAGAATTGAATATCAATTGGAACGGTAAATTTACGTAAAGGAAAACTCTCGATATAGCAATTAAGCAACATTTCAAATTATCTCTCGATCCATGAAACTCATTCACGGCTGAAGGGTTTCATTGATTGATGAAGTCTCTTACGCAGCAAAACAACCAATAAGCATAATTCCCCCAATTCAGCATTACACAATATGTTAAGCAGGGGATGGTTATAAGTAACCTTAACCTCTTTGACGATAAGTCCTCTTATATTTCTCATTTCATCAACCCCCCCCCCCCCTCCACCGTTGTATCTTACCTAATGGTTGAGAACGTCGTACAACACCACATAATCAAAATTCTGGTATAAATTACGCAAATAAAATATTTCAGTACGAAAATACAATGCAAGAATAATAGAATGAATAGAGTAAACAAAAATTATAATGAAAGCTATTTAAATATACATTTCAAAATAACCTTTGTTTGTTGATATTAGCTCTAGGCTAAATGGTAAGGTCTGGGTTTCCACTTCATTCGTAGGTTTTAACAACAGCCTTGCGAAAACAAACGCTTCAGAGCTCACAATAAAAGAACGGAGATAGACTTTAGGGCAGAGGTTTTGGAAGAGGGGACAGGGGGCAGAGGGCAGAAGGAATAAGCAAAGGGGAACGGGGGGGTCAACGCTTGTAAACCATTATTCTTCTGACAAGTTGAGAAGCCCGTTGATCGCAGATGTTCCAGACAGATTGTTCTTAATTAAATTGAGTTTGGTCGAAAACATCGTGTTGGAGATAGATCAATACGCACACGCACAAAAACACGTACACATTTATTATGGGGTGGGAGGGTGGGGGGGTTGACATTTACCCTTATTTTAGTGCTCTTTAAAGTTTTCGGACGTTATTAGTTATTTGAAATTTTCCAAACCGTTTCAAATACCGTAATCAGCATTGCATCCAAACTACTACTATGACCTCAACAACTTTTTAAATCAACGTTTAAACTGTCACTTACACCCTAACAACTCTCTTGTGTCTATCCTATTATTGTTCGGCTTAATCAAATTATCCAATTAATAGGCATGTACGTCGATAAATAACGATCAGTAACAAAATCGGATCAATAATGAATGCAGAAGAGTTTGGAAGAGCAAATAAGTGTCCTTATCTGCCCTTGATACACTTGCATCGTACATCGTACACCGTGTTTATTTACAACCAGGACTTTTAAAGGTTTACCCTTATTAAACTGTTCCTGAACTGTTATCTACATTTTGGCTAGTGAGTGCTCGGAAACATACGATGCCGTGGCCATTGAAAATGCATTTAAAATTTTACGAACACTTTCAGAACGCACCCTTCGAAAATATTTTTATAGGGAAATTACAAGGTAGCGAGCTTGTGTTCACCACTGTACCACCTCTCCATGTGCGGCCATAATGCCCATGTAATGTTTCTCTACAGCAACGTCACGCTTCGTTACTGGAACACCGCTACCATCCCTTACAACGTCACCCTGATGCAAATAACCCATCACAGTCAGTTGGCTTCGGATGCCCAACCCACACACGGTAAATACCTACATGAGAGGGTTGAACATTTCCGCTAAATAAACATACTGAAATATGCATTCTGTTCCATCCGTAAGGTCTGAAACCATTTCCAACGAACTAAGTGGTGCTCAATATGAAATGAAGCCGTTATTCGCAACGGTTTAAAATAACACGACCCTTGTGGTATAATTATTTTACTGGATAGAAGAGGAAAATAAATATTTTCATAAAAAAGACAATTTTCCTGAAAATGAAATTAATTCTCGTTTTGGGGTTGGGTTTTTTTCACCCACTTAATCAGCTCCGATGGGAGAAATTTAACGTGGGTTAAGTACTTTTTATAATCTTTTAGGGGTCGTTTAGCTCAATAAAAATATAAACTCAGATTAACGCTTAAGTTCAATTTTGTACGGAAAAAACCACACTACACGACTTGTTCTAAAATCTAACCTGGAAACAAAATCACAAGGTACTCACATCGTAATAGGGTGATTTTTAATACTCGATTCTCTAGTCTCTTGGGTCTTACCGAGTTGTATGAGGCGGTAGGGGTGAGGATAGGAAGGGGAAGGGGGTTAGTTCGAAGACGGTTTCAATATTGGTAAAGTAGTTAAATTTCCTATTTCTCAACGTTTACGAACACTTTACCCACAATATCAACTTAGTCGTTCGTATCTCAATCTTTGCTCCGTAAATAAATCAAGAACCAATATGAACATGGTAAATAAGTTTATCAAACTCATCAGAAATCTGATTTCGTTTTTTATCTCATTTTCCTCTAGTTACGTTCTTGAAACTTAATATTCGAGTGAACAACTAATCAGTAGCATCGTATAACGAGGTCTCAAACGTAGAACCCGAAGCTGCACGAATACTTTTATGAGGGTTCAAAAGACGATCAAGCAACTGATTCCTTTCCAACTAGGTTCCATCTGGATTTGAATACACGTTCAAGTTTTATAAAGTTTAAGTGGTTTATTTGTCGATGGCCTGATTAACTCTTCTCTGATTAACTCGATAGGAATTAAGCATCGCTCTTCTAGAATTGAGAGAGAAAAGTTTACTACTCGGTGATTTACGATTCAAAGATTTCGCTTTTACGATCCGCCCTAAGATAAATAAAGTTACATGATATTTTACCTCCTAAGAACATCTACGTGCCTTTAGAACCTCGACTATATTTTACAAAATAACAACCTCTCATTTTCCCCCCGTAAAATATGACGTAATATTTCATAGAACACGCTTTTAGTTCGCTAAAAAACAGAAATGCGGTATAGTGACGTCAATTGTACATCACATTAGACTGTAAACTGCGTCCTACACGATGGCTATATATTTTTACTAACTTTAAAGTCTGACAGTTGAAATAAAAAACTTTCATCGTAATTTTTAATACGTGCTAAATTCAACTCTGTGCTCTAAGGTTGAACTCGTTCGTCATTTTAGAGGGTAAAACTTTTATCCGAGGAATAACATGTACCAGGTGTGTTCGTGCACTAAGGTGGTGGGGGAGGTGGGAGGGGGAAGGGGGCTGAGAAACAATCGACACTTTAAAGTTGTTCAAATCCGTGTCCGAACCGGGAATCGAGTCTAGGACCTTCTGCATTGGAAGCCGAAATAAACCCACTAGATCCCCACGCTACACAAATCAATCAAGCTACATTAAATACACAAATAATTATAAAATGTGTATTAATTATATTGTTATAAAATATTAACCTATTTGTGAGACACACTCTAGAATACTTAAGAAACAATGACGTCACTCACCCTCGTACAGCCAATCAGCACACTCTAGAATACTTAAGGAACAATGACGTCACTCACCCTCGTACAGCCAATCAGCAAACTCTAGAATACTTTAGAAACAATGACGTCACTCACCCTCGTACAGCCAATCAACACACTCAATAATACTTAAGAAACAATGACGTCACTCATCCTCGTACAGCCAATCAGCACACTCAAGAATACTTAAGAAACAATGACGTCACTCACCCTCGTACAGCCAATCAACACACTCAATAATACTTAAGAAACAATGACGTCACTCATCCTCGTACAGCCAATCAACACACTCAATAATACTTAAGAAACAATGACGTCACTCACCCTCGTACAGCCAATCAACACACTCAATAATACTTAAGAAACAATGACGTCACTCATCCTCGTACAGCCAATCATCACACTCAAGAATACTTAAGAAACAATGACGTCACTCAGCCTCGTACAGCCAATCAGCACACCCTAGAATACTAAAGAAACAATGACGTCACTCACCCTCGTACAGCCAATCAGCACACTCTAGAATACTTAAGAAACAATGACGTCACTCACCCTCGTACAGCCAATCAGCGACCCCGTTGAAGATGACCCCGGGCACTCCGGTCTCTGTGAGACGGACGAACTTGCCCTTGGCGCTCGGCTTATAGTAGACATCGTTCTTGTAGACGAAGGCGAGGGCGTTGCCTTGGGGGGACCACGTGACATATTGGAGCAGCTGAGAGGCCGCGTTGTCGCCGTCCACGTCCTCGGCCGTCGTGAGGGGGATGCGGTTCCTGGGGGCAAAATAAATAAATAAATTTAAAAAATTAACATTTAGAGTCTACCCACTCAGTAAATAAACTGATTTACAGTGGGGCACTTTAATTTAAAGTGACTAAACCAACCCTGTAGGCTTCGAACACCATCGACAAGTGAGCGATAACCAATCAAAGATTGATATTTCAAATACGAAACATATGAATCAGTAATTGGACAGTGCGAACACCTGCGGACAAATGCCAGAATCAACATGGCCGATTCAGAACAACTTTGAATTTATTGAGTGCTTTGTTGCTAGGACGGCTCCAAAGTCACCATTTCCTTCAAACGGGAACACATCTTCCTTATACGATGCGTTCTTGAATAGTGGACATTTTTCTTGGCTTGAAATGATGAATTAGATCGGTTAAAAAGCTTACCAGATATGTGTTGCTTTAAGATGAAGGGATATAAGTATTAAAGCCGTAAGACATTCACGTGTTTCAATGTAATACATTTATAATGCTTCATAATATTGAAAAGGGAACAACTAGACAGATATGATTTCCTAAGAATTTAAAATTGCGCTTTGAAAGCATCACACATTGGGATAGTTACGGTTGTAGTTTGGGAAGTACGTAATGTATTTATTTAATAATTAACTGATTCCTTAAATCGATATTAAAGAGATAAATATTCGAACCTTCAAATTTTATATAAAACTTTCTTTCAAATTACCTTCAAATTCTATTTTTAAAATTAAATGAAAAATGAAATCAATACGAGTAGTTGATGTTATCGTAATTATGTTATTAGTTATAATGACTCTGCCACTGCATCTGTTTAATTATGAATACTGAATACCTGTTGCCATCCAATTAAACCCATCAGCTTTTCGCGTGAATTTATAGTTTTCATAAGCGCATTAACCTTGAGTGGACGACTCTGACCTCTGACCTTAGCGACCAATTAGCGGAGAGTTCATTGTCGGGCTAGAAGGTAAAGAGACATGTCGACTCCCGGCTGAGATCAAACAGATATCGGATAACAAGTCACAACAGGGCTTTGTCTTATTATTACAACAGCCAGACATAACGAGTATAGTTTCGTTGATGTAATCGATAATGTCTAGGTGAATATAATTGGATGTGAATTTAAGTCTTGATTAGTCAATTTTAAGATACATTCCAGGGCAGTAATGAAAGTTTAAAAAATTGACCTAGGAATTTCAGCAACCCAATCTAAGGATTCTAGGTCAACTTTGAAAATGGTCTATTGGGTGTTTCTAGATGTAAGAATCTAGCAATGATGAGAGAAAATACGTTTGCTGTACGTTTCGCTATCGTATTTCTTATTCAAACTTATTTTAAATACTAAGCCCTAGGCAGAAAGAATATTTTTCTGCAAATTTTTGGTAATGAATGGAAATGTTACGCAGATATTTGCGAATATAATATTTACACCGAGTTTCAATGTGTACTTTTCTTTAATTAAACATTCTAAAATTAAAACCTTACCGTCTCAGAATTGTTTAAGTTATCTTTTAATAACCACAAGAATAGGGAAGTCTCATCAAAAATAAATATTCCTCAAAGCACCTAGAAATGGAAGATCATTATCTACAAATACGGGCGGTATAATTTTTATATCTGAGAAGCGTAAATTTCCAATTCTATTAGCATTTTAAGTTTGAAATTTGGAACTTCTTGTTCCGTAATTGAAAAACGGCTCTTGACGTCATATGTCATGTAAACAACTGCCTCCTTGAAGTATTCTTAATAATATCAACGATATTAAGTTGGACATTTTACAATATCTAGGATGCAGTGACTTTACAACAATGTCTTTTATACCACTGTTTTCTTCAGAAAATACATTTTGATACAGCATTTACCAAAACGTGTTTAAAATAATGCAATTATTTAACATATTGTTGTTAATTAATGTTGAGAAGTGTTCATTTACTAACTATAAATAAACGTTGGTTCAGTTAGAGTCTTAATGAGAGCAATAATCTACTAAAGGGTGGGATCTCAGTACTATTTGTATGATATAAAATTATTGTTTACTGACATATGACGTCAGAGCCTTCTAATCACGAGCAAGATGGCGCAGGTTCGTTTCTGAGCGTGTTTTGACAGCAATATTTTTGACTTGCTCTTAAAGCTATGTTAATGCACCTTTCGAGCCGAAACCAATTAGTTCCCGTTTATTTTAACTTGAGGTAACCAGTAAGCAAATAAAAAAAAATGCATGAGACTTCCCTATTACAGAGCCACATTACACCCTAACGAGTTAAAACATCTAATAAAAGTCTACGCGTTTAATACATTACATAATTTTGTTTATTTCAAAACCCACAAATCATCTGACGTGACGGCGGAACTCAGCTAATCACCCACCACCTAAATTTCTCTCCAAGTTCTTTGACTTGTTCTCATTTGTGTACCACGTTGGTCGAGTGTTACGAAGTTGCACGAAGTTCACCAATTATCACACGAGGTTACACGAAGACCACGGCCTCCTGGTACGCGATGGGGTTAATGTTAATTAATATCGGTCGTTTGTGTCAACTGGCGACTAAACGGACTAGGGCAGCCGTACACGGTTTGTGACTTTAGAGGGGGAAGGGGGGGGGGGGGGGGTGTTGACGATGTGCGAAAGGGAGAGTGGGTCATGTTAGTGATATTCATAGTTCCCACGTGACGTCACAGCGGCCATGATTGCGACACAAAATTGAGGAGGACCAATCCTAGATCATTGGCAAATATTATTAAAATTTAATAAATAAGCCTAATATAGAATTAAAAAGTAAAAATAAGTAATACAAAAATGAAAAAAATACAAATTTCACCAATTTTATAAAAAAAAAAAAAAAAACAGGCTGGATTTTAAAGAACTATGCATTTATGTGTTTTGCCACAACAGCCTTCAATTGTTACTCCATGGCAACGTCAAGGTTGATCAAAAATGTGGCCGCCACGCACAAAGATGTGACGTACGTGCAACCTATGAATAGGTTAAATAGATTTAAATTCTAAAATGGTAATGTCGACCTAGTTCAATTAGGAACATAAATATATTTGCTAGGAATGTGATTATAATTCTTTTTTTTTCTGTAACGAAAACCTAGCTAACACGTTATCTTCTAGTTAGTAGTAGTAAGAGCTCATTGTTTAAAATTATTATCGATTTGTATTTATTGTGCATTTCATGAACTCTCTTTATTTATATTAAAACTGTATTCGTATTTTATCGTTTCTTTACGGGACAGAAAGGTTTGGAGAGTTTGAATGTGAAAAGAGAGAGAAAATGTAGTATTTTGTATAAAATTGGAGGAAAAACATTTTTTTATTAATATACAGAATAAGTCTTTGAAATAATGAATGACTTTTGGGCTTCTGTGAAAAATCAATTAATATTCATAATTACTTTAGTGACTAAATTATGTAAATAATTACCAAATTCATATATTCTTGCGCGAGACATAAACTTATGTGCTGTATTGTTTGTAAAATAAATGATATAGCCTTTGGTTTTGAGTGCGTTACGAGTAGTAACGAGAAGCCAGTGTCAAGATGAGGTGGTTTATATAATGAGCTGTTTTTGCGTGCGCGTAATGGCAACACTGTACTCTGACTCACTATACTCGGCAACACTGTCGAGGACTCATTAGGTTTGCAATTAGTGTCGTTCTCACTCACGCAAATGAGGCAAACGATTACTTTATGAATCAACCATGAGACTGGAATCGGAAGGAACAGGAGATCGTCACGAACTGTCCAAATATTTTTGACTTTGGTTGTCCACTTTTTACATTAGCTTGAAGCAGTTTATGCACTAGCCAGTTCAATAATTGCTAAGGAAAATACTAAACTACAAACTTCTACAAAACTAAAAAATCAAATTTATCACACAGCTATAAAATATAATAAGAATCGTTCTTTATTGTTATGCTGTTTGGTCTATGTATTTTTCGTTCGAGTTTTAACAGAAACCGTGAAAATATTTATCTACAAATGTAAATGTTAAAATAGAATATTTTTTACAACTTAATTGTCTAACCTGAACAATTGTATTTTACGTCATAGAATTGTTTCGTTACTTATGTAAAGAGAAATAAGCGAATGTATTTTTCTTGTTAAGATGGAGAAATAAGAAAATATATTTGTCATGTAAATAGAGTTACTTTGTTTTTCAACTTTAAATGAGTGCAATAGAAAATTAAATTTCATTACTTGATGAGGAAATTTTAAGCTTGTAGGAAATTTGTGCATAGTTAAATCGATAAAAAAAGGAGACTGTAAAAAGATTGGTAGATAATTATCAGGGAATAAAGTTGTTATTTACAGGGAAATTTCTTTTTGAGCTGCATGTGACCTACATAACGATTCAATCCATCGTATATAAAAACGATAAGAAATAACTTTTAAACAAATTGCAGCACTGGAAAATAAAATAATGTTCGTTTAATTATTTTGAAACACATTTTACCGTAACAATTGGATAATATTATCAAAAGGAATGTTTCAGTAACTCCGCACATCATTTTAATTTGAAGTGGACCTACTGCCAAATTTATTGTTTAAATAAAGATGCTAATTTGGAGTTACTAATTTTACGTTTAAAATTTTTTAGAAGATTTTTTCAAAATGATAAAATGGTGTTTATTAGATTACGGTTATTGCATGCGACTGTGCCCTATTTCAAACTGAGTCAATCGCTACAATTTATCAAACTGTATTTCATGTATTGTTTGTATCATGATTGTCTGTACATTTTAAAATGCTTGATCCCTCTTGCAGAATGTACATTCGATGACAATAAACCATTCTTATTATTATTATTACTATCCTACTGCGTATTATTATTAATCCTCATGTTAGTATTGCTTCGGGCTTCAAAACACTCAACAAATGACCCATTGTCTTAATCACATTTTCCTATAATCTCGTCCTTTTTCCACCAACGTCTCGATTTACCTCATTATTTAACCACCAGACGTAGCAGCCAACGACCGTAGCAGTCAACTTCGCTTAAAAGCGACAAGAAGTAATTTATCATAACCCAGCAGCACAGCCCAAAACTTCTCTTAAAAGCCACTTTAAAATTTTTATCGGAATACCCATTGGTTTTAATCTCTTTTAACGTAAATCACCCGTTCTGCCCCTGCGTCATATTTTCCACTACCCGCGTTCCACTATGTTATCTGTCGCGAGACGTAATGGAAAGAGGGCGCGGAGAAAATGAACACTTGGCAGAAAAAAATAACACTTTGCAAAACTCATGAAATGGAAATTTTACGAGAGGTAATCTATGCTATTATTTGGTCGCTTTATGGTAGATACTCAAGCAAAACAACCTGTAGAAGGAATGTGCCACTAAATAGAGACTTTATGAATTTTACTGACAGAAAAATTAACTAATGCATAGGTGGTGTTTAGCTATCAATTGTTGAGTATTTATTGAAGCTTTTAATTCATGTACAATGTATAAACGACTTTGTTCTTAAACTACTAAAACCATCCCATAAAAGAAAAATTAGGGCTTTGGTGGAAGTGCCGGGTCAAATAATAATTGTATTTTTAACAAGAAACGATCTTTTTTTCCAACACAAACTGTCAGGATATATTGTAAGAGTTGTATTTGATTGTATTTTAAACATTTTTTGTGAGAGTTTAACACTTCATATAACATCTTAATAATTAATTACATTATTAAATGCCGTCCAAACATTATCTAAAGTTACAGTACTAAAGTAACTAGAGACATCACTTTAATTCAAAGCTTTGATATTTTTATAATATTACATCACCGTATGCGATGAAGGTTAAGTGAAAACACGTATTTACTCCAAAAACACTTCTACACTTAAGTTTTAGCCTATATGGATACAGGCAGTTATTTTTCATCGTGTATATTTTCAATTGTTTAGACAAATAGATTTAGCCAGAAAATAATAGGGTAAGAGAAGGAGAAACGTTATAGTTAAGACATATTCAGTCAGACCATAGATCTACTCATAAAGTCAAGTGTACATCGCTTTTTTCTAAAGCTTAGAGAGACTTAGTACCAAGTTAGCGCTTTTGTCGTCAAATCACAGCAATTATCCCGGGCTGCTTGTTCATGTTAATTGTTCCAAAGTCTCGACTTGGCCCGAACAGTTAGTTCCACTTTACTAACAGCTGTCGACGTCTGGATCCTTCAAACTAATACGTGATGTCTGACTGTTACAATCTGGTACTCGCTAGAACGTCCTTCAATCTACGAGATAAAGTGCTACTAGTACTGGAACGTAATTATGCCTTGGCTACAGCTAAACGCTGAGTCGATTGTCATATAAAAACAGTAATTTCTAGTTGATTTCAGATTAAACCATCATATTTTTGGAAATACTCGGGAATTGAATGATTCAATATACACAAAAAAGATTAAATTAATAATTATTCTCGAAATTATATTCAATTCAAATTTTACAATTTAGTATTTCATGTTTGAAAGTAATGTTTTATTTAACACATTAATGTTTATTAATGGAAAAACAATAACAAATATTTCTTTATTTTCTAGTCTCTAAAAACGAGTTAGTGTATTTCTAGATTACACGTATAAGCTCACAAGCAAATCTAGCTATTCTGGAATAGTACAGTGCACTAGCATTAGAAACAGTATTTAATGAAATAAGATGAAATCTACGCCAAATTAAATGACTGTCTACCCACAGTCTAATAAATGGATTGGATTTAAATAATTTATTTAATTAAGCTCTAGCATTCTAAATGGAATATCTCCTAAAGGCTCGCAATATGTCTTAATGAACTCTCAGCCTCTAACTTGCTCCAGGCAAGAAATTATCGTAGAGTAAGGTTATTAGCAATTTAGATGTGCTGTATATTATTTCCATGGATGCTTCGAATTGACTTTAACTCAACTGTGTTAAGATATTGTGTACTGTTTCTGAAATGTGTGGCACATGCATTTCTGATAACATTATTACTTCAAACAAATAATGGTTCACCATTTATCCTAGTAATCTTAGAATCATAAAACTAATAATGAAACTTAAAAATCTCTATAAAATCAAGCACTTGTTTATTTAAAGAAATATCTGATTTCACATCTTTGCAACAATTTTCTATTTAACTCCTAAGGATTACGTTTTACATGGGTTTTTCCAACACAGGGTTAAGAGGCTGTTATAAGCAAGAGTAGATCTACCCGCTGTGACCCTCAACCTACTTGGAATGCAGTTAAAACAACAATCGAATCACCAAAACCCGACGAGTTCTTGTTTAAGATAATCCGCTTAGAATTAGTCAGAAGTTTTGCTTGTTTGCCAACTTAGTTTAGCAACTACTTAAAGTTAGGGGCGTGTTCCGTGACGTCACTAGAGGTCACCGTTCAGCCTCTTACATCTTGATGAAGATGTCAGACGTCTTCAGAACAGAAGGTCATGTCCAAAAGCTACGTCACTCTAATTCTTGATTTTACTTTATCATTAACTGGTGACATTTTCATAGTTCCCACGTGACGTCACAGCGGTTATGATTGCGACACAATTGAGGAGAACCTATCCTAGAGCATTGGCAAATACTATTCAAATTTAATTAAAAAGCCTAATTTAGAATTTAAAAGTAAACGTTAGTAATACAACAATGAAAAATTAACACGCATAGGCCTACCGATTTTATTTAAAAAACAGGATGTATTTGAAAGAACTATGAATTTCTGTGTTCTACCACAACAGCATTCAATTTGTTTCTCCATGGCAACGTCAAAGTTTGGTCACAAATGTGGCCGCCACGCACAAAGATGTGACGTACGTGAAACCTATGTATCAACTTATAAAGTTTAATAATAAATGATTGTACTCACGATGTGTCTACTTCGTAAATATTGTAGACAGCTTCGTAGGAATACTTCCACACCTGAAAAAAAAATAACACTTGTTTAGTAATCAAAATCAGTCAATTATATTTTATCGTACATTAACATGTGTACAAATTGTTACAAACGCAACACAATAGTGTGCATAAAATACAAAATGACTTGGGTTCTTTTAAAAATAAATATGTAATTGAAAGATTGAAAACAAAATAACATGAATAAATAACATAAATAAATACAATATATATATATTTTAATCCGGCTCCTGTTTACAACTTAAGTTAGGTCAGGTTCAAAGCTAAAACAAAATAAATCAAGCACATAATAAAGTGTGTGGGGTAAATATGTATATTTAATATTAATTAATATTTACCTTTTTCTTCTCTGATATGAGTAATATGTATTTGAGGTCGTATGAAACTTTGAAGTCCACGGCGTTAAGATATCTCTGCAAAGAATAATACACATCGTTATTATAATTTGTTCACTTTTATCCATAAATAATAAAATAGTAGTCATTCAAATGTATCAGTATAAATTATGGACGCTTTCCCTCCAGCGAGAGAGTGAGAGGGAGTGAAGGGAGCAGAGAGTGTATAAGAGAGTGAATAACGTAGTCTTTTACATACAAATAAAATAAACACGCTTCGAGCAGTATTAATTAATATTTGTTTTTGAAACAGACACGTATTATTTTAGTCCAGTATTTATCAACAACGATGGGTATATTTTAAAGTCATCACTTCATCACTACTCCTCTCCGTTTATGTACAATGTACAGTGTACGCACACATTTAACTCAGTTTCTAAATTACATTGAGTAGATCTAATCTACGAATGTTGCATATGTTACTTGTTTCATTATGTATTCACGTTTCTTCTCAGTGTAAACATCATGTTGTTTTGTTGTACGCCCCAAGCAAGCAACAAGCGAGACTTACCAACCGAAGATGCTGTCAGATAATATATAATACACAAGAAGTAAGTTGTTAGTTTTACGGTTGCGAAATAACAATGTAAATCGTACCCACCCAAGCAAAGTAATTTATTACCATGTGAAAATATATAACGATGGAATCGACAACAAACTTTTTTACTGTTATCTGAGTTAACGTATGCGTATTGAACTCACGAAGTGTTAAACGAGTTTAATTTCGAACTTTAATTGCTATTATGAATTTTGTATAATCAATACCAAATGTTATAGTTTTTGATGTAGGTATTGTTTCGTATACACCGATAGAAAACGCAAATTTGTGCCGATGGTTTAAAAATATGTACAGAGAAATCTATCGATTCCAATTTTGCAAAATCATAAAATATGAGTTTACTTTTTATAAGAAAAATAAAACTTCAATCTGTACCGGTGCTTGAAAGATATGCACAGAGAAAAATGGCATATAGGTTTATTTTCGAACTTCGTGATATCATTGTACCTTTCATAAAAAATTAAACACCCAATTTCTGTTTCTTTTATGTCTAGATACAACATAATTTAACTTTATAATTAAATATGAAAATAATGCGTCTACAAACAATGTCATTCAAAATATGTGATAGTTCTTAAGTTCAATCAGCCTTGAGAACCACAGTAGATGAATGCAGTCGGACCCTATTGTACCCGCTAAAAGCGGCCACAAAAAGAAGTTTTATAGAAATCTCGAAAACATTTACCTACGGAAATCGAAGTGCGGTCAATAACAGTGCACTTTTAAATGTTACAATGGTGAGGTTTAATGTTTTCTAGATGCCGTTTGAGTAGGGTGGAAAGAGCATGAGCCGAGAGGGAAGAACAGATCGAGGCTCCATTCATCCACTATGTTTCTCAACGCTGATTCCACTATGGTAAGTTTATTATAAAATACAATAAAATATTCTCCAAGTGAAACGATAAGCTATAATTCCAGTAACTGATGAATTAGGTTGGCAATACTTACAAAAGAAGTGTTGGTCATGAGCACCGTAGTGGTCAGGTTGTCAGTACTGAGCAGCGTGACTCCGCCGTGAACGTCGCGAAAGACCAATTCGGATTCTGAAACAACGAGAGACAAACGGTTATTCAAGGGGTTTAATAAATACACTTTCTAGGAATATATTTCTATAACATATTTATTATAATATTTATAATAACATATAATATTTGGACATATGAAAAGGATAGACCTGACTAGGATACCAAAAAGAGAGTTTGGACAACAACAAGAAGAAGGGCATAAGAAAAAAGTAGACAGACCAAGATACATGTGGATGAATCAGATCAAATACAGTGTGGAGAATAGAGGAAGATCATGGAACGAAGTTGAAGCAGAAAGACTATGGGAAAACCGTGAGAGATGGAGGGAACTACTAAACAGCCCTCTGGTAACGGAAGAAGTGATCGAGGAAGAGGTTGAGGAGGTGGTTGTGTCAGGCCTGGCTAGCCGGCAACGAAGACATTAGCCCAAGAAATGGAGTACTTCGCTACTACCCCCTACCCGATAATAAATGTTGGAAACGAAGTCAAGATATATATATATATAACAATATTATGGTCGTTACGATCTCACGTGAAAACTCCCAAACTGTCAAAATATGTTAGAAATTAAATGGAGACCGATGTATAAATTGTAATTAGCCAAGGTATATCCTATACTTGAACGTAAAGGGTCTACTCAAAAAGTCGGTATCTGGGTCGCAATTTCAATCCGGAAATACTGAAAGAATTTACTGAGATGGTTCTTCAGGCACTGTTCACAACTAAATTGTAATGTCATAATGAGAAAATGTACGATTGCGATCCCGAGCACAGAATACGATCACGATTTCAAAAATTGTTGTTGTGCTTTAAGTAGATGTTAATGTGACTAACTATTGACTTAATTATTCATACTGCTCGGAATGAACTAAACTCAATTAACTCATTCTCTCTCTCTCTATCCCACTCTCTATCTTTCTCCTTCCACGCCTGTCTTTACAGATAAACTAGTTAGTGTACTGAATAGTTAATACTATCCCCTCCGTAATACGTTTAGTCAAAAACAATGCCGACGCCCTTAATTCAAGTCATTCAATACAACGAGCAATGCAACCTACACCTTTGTCCCACCAAACTGCTACATTATAAATTAACTACGATGAGGATAAGAGAAAAGCTGTGTTATAAATAAAACAAGACTATATTTAGGTTGCTTTGCAGCGTTTTAGAAACATGTTACAAAATTAATAGATTCGCTTTGTAGCAGTTCTGCAAGTTTAAGAAGTGTTCAGAGCACAGATGTTTCTTATGTGTTTCACATTAACTACACGTAATTCAACAACATACTGAATATTGTGACCTTAAGTGGGAAAATAAGTATCGCAGTTTATGACAAAAAAGGTCTGTTTTTAAAACTATTTGGATAAATGTATTTTAAATAAATCTATAGTGTTAATTAAGTCCATTTAAATCAAGCCTCTACTGTTGATAAATTTAGCAAGATATGGTAGGCGTAGCAAAATGTGTTCTGATATCAATGATAATGTTTATGGAATCAATTAACATGCAGGTTATATTTTATTTCTGGTTACTCTAATAACTCCACACAATAGTGTTTCGTTTCTCTTGACCTTTTCCTTCAACAAACACATAACTACGCAAGTTGAAATTACTAGTTTTAACTACATACCTTTTTTATTATATAACAAAATTTCTGACTTCTATATAAGAAGAAAGTCGCAATAAAGAAACACAATTTAAATTTTATATTTTTCTCTGAAACTAATAATTCTTTAGAAGTTTTAACCGTGATAAAATAAAAGCTGAATTTGATAATATTCTGCCATCCAGAAAATTCCCATTACACGAGCCGTGAAGGTCTTACAAAGGAAACTTTATCCGGCGAAAACCCTCTCCTTTATCTGAATACATTTTTATATTCACTTTAATTGCTTCTATGTTTTCAGGAAAGAAAATAAAGCTATAACATCGGTGCTTTATAGCTTAAGTTTCAGCCGTTCTCGTAAAAAAAACGAGCTTTGGAAGGAATTTACAAGAGCTGAATTTACCTGTCAGTCCGTTTGTCAAATATCATGTTTATAGCGAAGACTGAATTTGTTCTCTTGCTGTGAGCTTTTTGTCGTATCCGACACAGCAGTGTGCCAGGAAATTCAGTCGGCAAAGAAGCAAAGACATCAAAAATGGAAGATATGTCTCTTGACACACATTTATATAGAATATTCATCCATTTGAAGGAGGGAAGTTATACGAACGGGGACTCATATCACTTTAAACTTTTTACTCTTGTGTCATAGGATATAATACACGTAGACAAACAACAGCTTTTTGACGATAATATAAATGCGAATAGAGACCTCATATTTTGTCAAATGTTATCATGGTTATATTACCATGATAATAAAACATTGTAATAAGAAATTAGATATTTAAGACCATTTCCAATAATAGTTTAAGTGGAGATTCCTCATATAAGTATGTAGGTAAAAACAGAGCTTGATGTCGTTATACATATACTCTTTATATACATGTGAGCATCTGAAACTATTTATTTTCTCTTAAAATGTGTGTAAATGAAATGTACTGTTTATTGTTTGGGAAATAAAATGTGTCTACACATTTAACCCAAATTCGTCATTCAGTTGCTTGAGATACCATCTGTGTTGTATCTCAACCGACTATAAAACAGCTGTTTCACTAACATTCCAATTCCCATTTGAGTTTTTTAATGTTGCAGTAGAAGTTAATGTTGATTTCGCGTGGTTCAGAGACATTGGTAATGTCCACACTTAAACATACACCACGAAATACAACTATTTTAGACTAGACATATTTCACTGCATATTTTACAAGGCTGACTTTTTTTCAAATGTTTAACTCAGAAATGTATTATTTAAAAATGTCAAAACGCCAACAGAAGAATAGAATTTAAAATGACGAGGTACGAGATAATTTTGAAATTTGCTCGAGACTATGTATTTCTCGATTAATTGGATTAAAACATGAATTGAAATGTCTCTTTTAAGTAAACTTTTTCGATGTTTTTTGACCAGCGCATTGGGTAAAAACAAGGATATAATTCTATTGAGTAATCTTGTAAAGAACCGTCTCCTTTGATTATTCTGCAGCTTGTACTAAAGCAGCTTGTAAGATACACCGACAACAATTTACTTTCCGTTATTTTGTATTTCCAATCTTGCATGATATCTTTCTTCTAAAAAAAAAAAATATTATCTCCCCCCTGTCATTCCTCCCCCTATCTAGGGCCTACTAGATTTCACGTATGTGATGCTCTCTGCACATTGTGTAAAGTCTATTACTATGCAAGACACATCTCGTCTTGTTTCAAAATCCTCTTGAATAATTGCTTAACACAAAACATATTACGACTGAAAATTAATAACGAAAGGCTGGAGTACTAAAGGAAAATCAGTTATTCCCGTTTCGAGTAGCAACCGAGTCTCAAAACCGCCAACGTACGGTTCAACTTTGAAGTCCAATTAATTAAATCTGAGCCAGAGACAGATGGGTACAAGTAATTATTTAACCCACCCCCCGCGTCTTCAATGGCTGCCATTGTGTAGCAATCAATGGAATGGAAGGAAGAGTGCGGATCTTAAAACCTCTTAAGACACAAATCAGCCCGCACAAACTTCTTGTGCTATAGTTGAGAAACTGTAAGAATGACGGCCCCCTCCATATCCCCTCCACAGCTACCCGACCCCCCTCAACTCCGTAACAACCTGACAAAATAAAATACGTAACTGAAAATCAGTTTGTTTCAGTTGTTCAGTTTGCTGTTTCATGGAGTTGAGGGGGGTCCGGTAGCTGTGGAGGGGATAAGGAGGGGGCCGTCATTCTTACAGTTTCTAAACTATAGTCCTCTGGAACTTGATTAAGATCTACGTTTCCTGCTTTTTGAAACTAATAGCATTTTAATTAGGGGGGGATATTTATAAATTTTTCCCAAAATGATCGTAAAGCCCTAACACTCGTTATCTTAATCGGTATCGGGATTGCAATCGTACGTTTTCCCGTTACAATATTTCAACATTACGAGTAAGTATGTAAACAACGATACTGAAAGTTAACTGTTTCACGATTTCCGGATTGTGATTGCAATCCCAATAAACTAGTATTGTAATTAGGGCTTAAGATTATTTAAAGTAAGCTAGTGCGTTATTTTCGGATTTTTTAAATGTAACAAATTCAAATATTTTTTATTTTCAGTAGAATTTTTGTTTGATGTATAATTAAAAACATTTCAATTTCTTTCAATTTAAGATGTTTATATTGAGAATATCTCTCTTTCTTCAGGGTTAGATTCATGGCGTGATCCGCCTGTCAAGATGGCTAACAACTGTGCGTGCTACGCGTATCAATGCTTCATACTCTACGTTGCCTCGCTCGCTGGTAGCTCGTCCAGCCACAGACATCAGTCATTGCTCACTGGGGGCGGAACATCCATCACCGCTGACGCTAACTCGCGCCTGGTGGACATCTCGCAAACCACGAGAAGCTGATTTCTACCGGCAATGATTTGTTGTGTACGCAGGCACACGCTCTGTCTATCACATTTGAGGCTATTTTTGTGTTTTTTGTAGAAATTTCCAAACTAAATAATTAATAACAATAACTGTACTGGTCAAGGTGGCTTCCTACTCAGAGTGACCGGTGGGCTACCGTTCATTTTTAATAATCACCCTATTTCTCATTCTCTTGTTGTCCATCTTACATTTCACAGGCCACAAATATTTAATTGTTGTTTCAAAGTTGGTTTGTATTTTGGAAAATTCGAATTCTTATTCTAGTTCTAGATTATCTGTGTAGACCAGACGTTACAATGAAAGAAGGATGAAACCTTAAATTTAATGATTCTAATTATATGTTTTATTTTTTATGTGAATCAATCATTGATTGTCATTTTGGACAATGCATTGTTAAGAAAAGAGTTTGGCAAAAAACTCGGGTATATCTCTCAATGGATTCGAACCCACTATTTTAGGTTTCACATGGCTTCAAACTGGCGCTAGTCATCGAATTTGTTTCTGTATTGATGTGAGTTTAGTAATTTCTTCATAGAGATATTCGTATCTTTTCTCTGTACAGTGTACTATAGCATAAGTAAGCAAATACATGAGAGAAATATGATGTTAAATAGAACAAAAAATAATAAAATAATAAACAAATATGCGATGAAACTTGTGTTCGGATGGTCTGTCATATTTGTTTAGTATAGAGCAAACAACATTGCATGCACTTACAATTTGATACACAATGTAAAGCAAACAGTTACGGCCAAATATGTGAATAAGCTAAATTATGTGGCCAATAACTTCAATGCAAGATCAGCAAAATGTGCCTCAGTGCAGTAATGGAACTAATTGTCAGTCAATTGTTAGATAGTTGCGCATTTGAATGCGACGCACGTTAAATTCAGGCAATTACAGACTTCATTACAAATATTGTCATCTTATAATTTAACTAAATGATAATCTGAAAATTTGAACAATGTTTCAAAGTATTTGCATTTTGCGTTTAAACTAGATACTTTGAAACGCTATAATATATACACTCCTATTTGTACACACGTTTGTTTTTTGCAAAGCACTTGTTTGAGTGTAAAGACCACGAACGTTTGAATTTATTCAGAATTAGCTAAAATTGTTTCTGCTACACACAATAGTTTTGCCAAAGCACTTGATAAAAGATGAAGAACTTTGCACTGTTCTCTACATTAGCATTACACACGCTTGTCTTGTCAATGATCTTTTTTGAATATTTAGATTAAGAGCATTTCAATGTTCTAGATATTAGCAACAATTGTCCCTGCCACAACTCTAGTTTTATCACAGCGCTTTCTCGCATCTGTTCATTAGGAGCTTAACATCGTTGGCTAGGTTTTCATGTGTGATTCCTTAAATCCCCGGTTTAAGAGGTTTTGAGTTCCAGACCGGGTTTGAAATTAGAACTAAGTATTTGTGTTAGAAGGTATCTTGTTGAGCTCTCGTTGCTCGTTTTTTAATGTAAACTATCAAAGTCTACAAAAAATCACAAGTTAGTTATGTTTAGAAGAAGACCGTAACACGTATCTTATTATAATTCTTATGGTTTGGATTAACCAAAGAATGAATGGATGGTCTTTTGACATCTAACTAAGTATTTAACTTCATTTCAATACATTTAATTGGTGCTTTCCATGGTGAAAACAAGTTAGAAGACTCTTCAATATTTAGGGTGTGTTCCAGCTTGGCGTTTTTCGTAGTGGACTAGGCTTAGTTATACTAATCGAAAGGAAGTGACGTCACAAGCAGACGATCAATGCTCCTTATTTGGCTAGTGGTTAGTGGTTAATGGGTAGTGGCCGAAAGTGTACACTACGACACCGACTAACCCACTAAACCAAAATGGTTGATACCAGCCATCACAGCTGATACTTTTAGGTTAGGAAAATACCCAACCAGTAAGTGGAAGTATTATCATCGTATTTATTTACATAAGATGATTAATAACAATATACTTTGTATTAGCATACTAGGTGGCGTGCCCAAAGCTGTTAACATTTAGTGTGTAGCAGGTAGTGGTTAGTGGTTAACAGGTGAAAATCAAGTTGGAACACACCCTAAGCTGGAAGTCACTCATAAAACCATGCATATAATACAAACACTTAATATCATAATCTAACTTTTGTATAATCTGTGTAACATAGTCATTAGGTACAAGTTTACCAAAATCTTAAAATCAGAGGATTTAGTAAGTTCGGTTTGGTAACCATGATAACAACAAGCATAACACTTAAAATGCATGGCAGTCGCCATGTTCGTCCGTGGAGAAACTCCAATTACGGAGACATAGGAGTTTAAAAAGTTTTTGAAACCGGTCTCTAGTCTTCAAATATTAAACCTTGGTACGGTTTATGAATCCCCCTCAAAGTGACTAATAGAATTAACAAAGTCTCTGTGTTAAGGGTGCTCTGTAGCTGCGAGGTAACGTATAAAGGGCTTAACTAAACCGAGTCCCTATCGAGATCCACTCTGTGGTTTTGAAGCTTGAGGATGTTATTACAAAGTGTGTTTGAACCGGAGTCCGAAAAACAGACGCGCGATTCACACAGCCTTTGAAACGCAATTAAATCCGGGCAGTGAATTAAATGATAATCCACCGCCGCCCGAAACTCGACCGTCAAGAGTTGAGGGGGCTTTGCTCTGGTAATTATCACGTTATCCCAACTTTGTGGTCCGCGGGACGATTCGGAACTCATTTCACAATTGTGAAATTTGAAGCGATTGTCGAGTTTCGATGAGAGTTGATGATGGTGGAGTAAAAAAGTGACAACCCCACGCTAATTTCTTGGTTTTCAACGAAAGTTGTTCAGTAGAGAGATTTTTAAAGTTAAACAACGATATAAACGGTTGATTTAGTTGGGCGCCAGTAAAATGCAACTCTAGGAAATCAAGAAGTTGGTCCTGTTATTTAATAAATAAACAAATTCACATTTATAGAGTCTACCCACTCAGTAACTAAACTGATTTGCAGTGGGGGGGGGGGACTTTAATTTAAAGGGACTAGACCAACTCTGTAGGCTTCGGAAACCATCGACGAGTGAGCGATAACCAATCAGAGATCGATATTTCAAATACGAAACATATGAATCAGTGATTGGATAAAGCGAACACCTGCGGACAAATGCCAGAATCAACAAGGCCGATTCAGAACAACTTTGAATTTATTGAGTGTTTCGTTGCTAGGACGGCTCCAAAGTCACCGTTTACTTATTCCTAAGCCAAGAAGTAATGGAATTGAATCCACATTAACATTTTTACCAATAATATTAAACAATACTGGTAACAATATCAGATGCCTTTTATATAATGTGAAATTGCAATCGTCAAATTTCAAGATGTCAGAGCCCATTAATTTTTTTCTAAAATAAACGTATAACATAGTTAATCATAGGTAGGATAAACCGGTAACTATATTGAAATTATTTGAAATTTATCAGCCATAATAGAAACTACTTGCTTGCTGAGTATTTTATTTCAGTAACTCCAGACAATGGAATACATTAAAAAGTGACACTAAGGCACAGAAAAGGAAAGGTTTTTTTCCAAGAGCTTTTCCTTTCTACCCTGACCCGTACCCAACTGTTATCTTGTAATCATAATACAGGAGGTTGGAGTTTTATAAAAATACTCGTGCTTTTAGTTTGAGTGCCTTTACTCTCGCGCTGTTCCACTTCCCTCTCAAGCGACTACGATTGTGTGTTTTAAGGAAACTTCAAACCTCCTTCTCGAATAATCGGAAGTACAGAATCAAATATTTGTGCACTCAGATGGAAAAAAGCGGAAGTGGATTCTACATATCGATTACTTCTTACCTAATTTTATCGGCGTTTCGAAACCTTTTAGCGGAGAAAAGTCTCAACAAACCCCATCCTCCACCTTCTCTCATATTCTCTCTCTCTCTCTCTATCTCTATATCTCTCTCTCTCTCTCCCTCTATCTCTCTCTCTCTCTCTCCCTCTCTCTTTCTCTCACTCTCTTCGTCTCTGCGCATCTATCGTACATACAGCACGTATCTCATTTGACCTTTTCGTTGTTTGATTTTCCTAGGCTTATAAATTGATATTCTGCCTATATCATGTTGATATATATATATATATATGTTAGTATAGAAAATTAATGGATAAAAGAGAATTCCGTACGGGCATTAATCCCGCCATAAATAAAGACAATAACCAATCAATTTCTCTCTTTAATGTACCACCCTAAAATCTTTAGCGATATACCTTAGTTCATTGCTAACTCAAATCAATCGGTAAATTTGGAAGTGTGTATTCAATAGTCTATCATAATATCTACATACTTTTGTGTAAATTAGTAGATTTTTGAGTATAAGTTAAACCTAAATACTCGACTTAATAGTCATATATTACAATCCTACAAATATTTGTTATATATAAGGCGTATGTTGTTACAAACAATGTGTTCAACATAATACTTGAAAATTTTTTAATGCATCTTAGCTCTTAACCAATCCACATCTTCCTTCTTTTACACTTCTAGAATGTTGTATATCGTTTTTCCTACATTGCTCAAACAGTTTAATTTTCGCCGTTTCGATATCGAGTAGGCATTTATCCTCCAGCATTAACGTTGCAGTTTGTAATAAAGCCACGGAAGTAGAAGGAGGAGAGGGATGAGGGGGATGAGGGGTGGTAAACAACGAAGATAGATTGGAGCTTGCCCGAGAGAGCCTGTGTAAACCGTTACTTGATGGAGATCTTGCATCTTCTCTCCTTTACCGACAGCAATTATAAATCCCAACAGCATTCGCATGACCTAAATGTGAATATAGGGCAGCATGTTTACAAGCACATTTTACGGTATATTAGCACACGCCGAATAACACCTACATTTGTGGCAAACAAGATGTACCACAAGTTGACCTATCGAATTGTATATTCAAATACGAATCGGGACATGTAGCTCTACTGCGGGTATGAAATTATTTTAGATTTTCAATACAATTCAATTTTAATTTTATTCACATTTTATTCTCACACAGACTCTTTAAATGTTTACTTTTACTTTAAACCGACTTTTAATTCACTACTATCAATGAACGGTTTATTTTGTTATTATTTCATCAAATTTGTTGTAATAACCTTTTATGGTACACTTAAAGAGTGATAAAGATATATTCATTTTATGGAAGAAAAATTCCTGCGTTCAATTTTTATACCAACATTATACTGCTAGAATTGTACATTCAAAAAGATTTTTAATGGAGTAAACACTGCAAGAGCAGACATTAGAGTCAATAAAGTATCTATTCACGGCATCCTGCGGCAAATGTATTTGCATTTGGTTTCACCTGTACTTGTTGACTCTACCATAGCCTTAGCGTGCATTTATTTGTGTTTGAAAGGGTCTGGATGGGTGAGGGTTGGGGGAGGGGGGATGCTTACAACAGTTAGAGCATGTACGTTATTTCACCCCAAGACAGCCGCTCTATCTACCGGCGTAAATGAGACATTTCACTCGACGAATGTGATGCAAAGCCGCCATTTCTCTGCGACACGAAATCGCGAGATTGAAAGAGGGGATGTTTTTGTCCAGGCGCAACGAAGTCCCATTCGAGTGAGACGCCGGCGTTTAAATGAGACCTTTGAAGTGAATGTGTTTCCTCAAGAGCGTTAGGGAAATATCGTGTAAATAATAATTTCATTTTATTTACCGAGGCGGCCATTATCACTAATGGCTGCCATGAAACAAACGGGATCGCCGAAACGGAAGAAAGACTGAATATTATTTCAACTCCATAAAACACGATTTCAACCCCCGCTGACTGGTGTGTTTTATTTTCAACACAGAGACACAATCACGTTAAAACACATTTTGAATGAATGCTTTTTGTTTTCATTTACATCAGTGAAAATTATTCGGAAACGTAGAGGGCAATGTTGTGAAGAGACACTCGCGTTTATAATAGACAAAAACGAAAAAATGTTATTTTGTTTTATGTTTATGAATAACGTTTTGTGTGGTCGTTGTGTCGAGATTGTTATTTTGAATTGTTCAAACGTTTCGCTGTAGAAAAAAGAGCGAATCGCAACATCGCAAGACATAGTTTGTCTGCAATAACGGGTCACAAAAATGCAACAAGTCAACACATTTGATCTGTTGTGGCAGAATTTAAACATAAATCAATGTATTAATCGTTGACGCTTATGTTTGCGTAAATACAACATTATTACCATACGTTCAGGATATGTTAATTTTTACCACCCGGTTTTATAAAGATTAGATTATAAACAATACTATAAAGAAGTTTCACAATTTATTTGACTCTTTGGTGGAGGTGCCGGGTTGTTCCACATATTGAATCTAAACGTACATTTGTGGTTAGCACGCCTGAAATTAATGTTATTTTCCGTTGTACGAGGGTTAAGTGACAAAACAAGAGGGTTATTTCATTTGTATTCTCTCTTGGAAGAAAAAGATACTTCGAATCATTGGATGGATTGGATTTTTAGTAAGAATCAGAAATAAAAAAATCATAATTTTGGTTGGATTTCTGTTTATTTTTTTAAACTGCAATAATGTGTTTCTAATATTTCAATAAATGGTAGAATTCCGTATGACATGTCTCATATTTTGTAAACTATGCTGCAAATGATTAGTCTTATCTCAACTTGTACTGTATGAGTTCAATATGGTATATAAACATATGCTTTCTCAACAAAGACAGTTTGTGAAATATTTCTAGTTGGTCCCGAGTCAACTTCAATCACGCTACATCGTTTCATTAACTATATAGTTCTTACCCAGCAAGACGCTCAGACATAAGTTATTAATAAAGGGAGAAGAGATGTGACGGAAGCACAAACTAATCGTGTGAAGTAAGCAACAAGTGGGCTAGCTTCGTCCGGTCACACGCGCACCCAACTTCAGACGTGTAGGGACACCATTCAACAGGTGTGAAGAGTACGGTTGTACACAACCTGACATCACACACTCAAATTTGAATTTTCTTTAGATACTTTTGTACTTGTTACGATTGATTACATATTTATGTTCTTATTATGATTTTGCCGTTAAATTGACTACATGATTTGGTTCTGGGAATTTATCTGTGAAATATATGATTGTGACATGTTCAAAACATGTCACATGACAACCTTGTCTTAAGGCTATGTGTACTCAAACCAGCACAAAGCAGTATTTCTACGGCCTAGATTGCTCTCAATTACTTTAGCAACCTGTGAAGTCTTAAAGGTATGTGTCCTCCAAACCATCTGAACTTTGTCTTTATAGAAACAAACCAATTAGTAATATTTATATTTAATTATAAGTGTGTATTCTGGATACATACATTATTTATACACTCATTTATTAATCATTTGAAAAGACGAAAGAACCCATTTGATGCTTAATTGCAACACATTATATGGATGGAAAGTGTTTATTTTTTGTTACGTAAGTTATTGGGCTGTCATTCGGAATATACGTTATTTCAAACTAAGTATCGATTTGTACGAAAAATTGATTATATTCATTTAATTTGAAACCTTTTAGTTAATATCAATTATATCAACTTTAAGGATGTATGAACATGCCTGGGTGACATACCACAGATTTTGAGATAATAACGGAAGTTTGACTGGCCGACATTATAAATAACGTAATGTTGGATATTACGTAATGGCACACATAGTAACGATTTGTAGGGACACCTGAGTATGTTCATTGAATTTGTTTCCTTCTAATTAATCCTAATTACATAAACTTGCGTGACATACTACGGTTTTGAGATATTTACGTAAGTTTCAGTAGGTGTCATTCAGTAAGACACCCATAGTTTGCAATTTCGTACAATTTCAAACAAAGTGCCTATTTGTAAGAGAACCTTTTATGTACATATGATTTGATTCTTTTTTATTATTTTCGTTTACATTTTTTTACGAATATATAAACAAATCTGTGTGACACACCACAGATTTTGAGATAATTACGAAAGTTTGACGAGCTGACATTATAAATGACGTAATGTTGAAAGTTACGTTATGGCACACATAGTAGCGAATTGTAGGATAACCTGAGTATGTTCATTAAATTTGTTTCCTTTTAATTAATCCCAATTACATCTTCTTGATGCATGTATGAACAAACTTGCATGACATACTACATATTTTGAGATATTTACGTAAGTTTCAATGGGTGTCATTCAAAAAGACATACATAGTTTGCAATTTCGTACAATTTCAAACAAAGTGGTGATTTGTAAGAGAACCTGAGTATATCAATTTTGATTTGATTCTTTCTAATTAATTTCGTTTACATCTTTTTTAAGAATATATGAACACACCTGCGTGACATACCACAGATTTTGAGATAAATACGGAAGTTTGACGGGCGGCCTGACATTAAAAATAACGTTATGTTGAAAATTACGTAATGGCACACATAGTAACGATTTGTAAGAGAACCTGAGTAAATTCATTGAATTTGATTCTTCTGTATTATTCTCAATTACACCTTCTTTAAGCATGTATGAACAAACCTGCGTGACAAACCACAGTTTTTGAGATAAATACGTTACTTTCAGGGGCTGTAATTTAAAAATTACGTAATTTTAAAACAAGTATCGATTTGTAAGTGAACCTGAGGATATTCATTTCATTTGATTCCTTTCAATTAATTTCAAATACATCTGTATTATGAATATATAAACAAACCTGCGTGACATGGCACAGAGTTTGAGATAATTACGGAAGTTTTTTTTTTATGTTTAAAAGTATTAAAGTTAAAAATGATTATAAGTGGTAGTTGTGTAGATTGTGCCCCTACCTGAAATCCACGTCCCGTTGAACCTCGGCGTCCGAAAGTGCGACCCTAGTATGTCTTCAAGCGTGAACTTGCGTCCCTTGATTCTCTCCCCCTCGTCAGGCGGACTCAGCAAGACGATGCTGAAGACTATGAGGCCCAGCACAGCCACTATCACGAGCAGCGCTATCAGGATACCCCGCCAGTTGCGCTCGCTGGGCGTAGACGCTACCAACTCCTGAAAAAACAAAGAAAAAATGTTAAACTCTTGTTAAACTCACACTCAACGTCACTGAACATCAATTAACGTAAACATAACGTAACTTAAAAAGTCTTAACGTAACTTATCATCGCTTAACATGATTTAACGTAACCAAAGCTCGCAATTCGTTAAAGAACCATCAACAAACTGGTTTTGTGTATTTTTTTAATTAAAAGAGCTACACAAATCATTAATTACTATGTGACTAAACATTATTTGCTTCTTGATGTATTACTATGTGACTACAAATTTTTTTTTTTTTTTTGAAGAACGAAGAACATGTACTTAAGTTGTGTGTTAATGTGTTACTATAGACTGAATTACATCACTTTATTGTTTATCTAAAAAAAAAAAAAAAAAATCGATGTTGAACGATATCTTGTCTGTGTTGTATGGGAATGTAATGCTAATTGTTAAAATAAATAATTATAATAATAATAATAATTAACTTAACGTTACGTTACCTTGTAGAATGTAATGTAACTTTAGTTTAATTTGTTTACGTGTTGTTGAACAATTTATGACCAAAGACAACTTGATTATATAAGTTATATAAGACCACAAATTCAGTTGCACGTAGGAGACGTCCGTTAATATTCCTCCTTTGTAGATATAGACGACTTGTGTGTCCATATAACTCAAAAGTCTAAATAGTATATTATATATTAAGTGGTTAGATTAAAGAAGACAAGATTTCACAGATCTTCAAACCAGATGCGCATTCGAGTTGTCTATGATTTGTTTATACTTGCTATAAAATTCTATTACTAATTGTGATTATCCATAAGAAAAAAAAACTTCAAGGCAGCCATAAACAAACCCATTACAGTACCCAACTCAACTGTGCATTTGATTCTTAGTCTTCCCACAAATAAATACGATCTTAAATTCAATTGACTTCACCCCTCGACCTTCTAACAGCGAATCAATCAGACAGACACTTGAATCTTCCCCATTAGCTGCAGAGATGTTTCTATCTGATGAGCACAATCATCTGAAACAGCGACTGTCTCTGTCTACGAGACACGTGTTGTGACAAATGATGCCCTCAAGGACTGACAACGAACCAATCAGCGAGCTAGTATTATGTCTGGCGCGCTCTGCGTCATAATTGGCTGCTAGGTTCACGCTGTTACCCCAACACCGAAGAAGCCGTATTCGTACAACTGTCCAGGAAGGGATGTGTGTAGTATGCGTTGTACACCCGAAAACATAAAAATCACTTCTAGATAAATCACTTCTTTGGTATATCTACAATTGTCCACAAAAGTTGTAATATTGTAATTGCAATCAAAATTCTAAATAGGTAAACGAGCAAGAATTATTAGCAGCCAAACTGGAGAGCACGTTTTTATGGTAAAGAAGAATTATATCAAAATTTTGACTTCTCAGTTGCTGTACTTATACGTTTAGTCTCGAATATAGAGCCCACACTTTGAAGTAGGTAAATCGGTTGTGTTTTTTTAACAAATAAAGTTAAGTTAATATCAATTATTACATTTCACACTACTGTTATAAGCATTATTGCCTTACAAAACGCGAAATTGAATACACTATGATATATACAACGATAACAAAAATGAAACAACAAACGTGTTCGTGTGCGTGTGCGTGTGCCCGCCAACGTCACAGCGTGGAGTCATTACTGCACGCCACCTGCTGGGCACTGCTCGCAGTAATACGGCGCCTCGTTCATGAAGGCTGCCAGTTACTCCGATTGGTTCATCGATTGCTCGCGTGAACAATAACCCCGACCTAAGCTAACCTCGCAGCGACTTGCAAGAAGAGAGAATAAAGTCTCGAGCTTTAGCAAACACATTTCAATAAGATAGCGTTATTGTGTTTATGTACGGAGCGTCTGTTCTCTCGATATTGCAGTAAGATAATCGATTTGATAGGCTACTAGCAACACCGAAAGGCAACAATGAAACAAATGTATTGAATTGATGGACAAAGAAAAATTGCTGTCAAAAAAAATGTCTTCTGATTTTGGAAAACAATAACAAATAACAAGCAAATACACACACAAAACTTTACTTAGTCGCTGTCCATCATTAAAAGTTTTATTTGGCGTGCAGTTACTATTGCTATCACTTGCTTTTATTTGTGTGGTTGCAATTTTATTATTTTGACAGCTGATTGTTTGTCAATCAGTTCAATTCATTTGTTCTAGTGTTGTAGTCCGGATGTGTTGTCAGTTGAGGGTTTCCTATAGGAAAAGCGTTCCTAAACAGACTATGGACGTGTCCGAAAGTCGGTTCAATCTTTCCTAAGTCAAGGACCAAGTCCAGATATGACTCTATCAACAATAATCAACAAGCAATGAAAGGATGGTACCTACACATTGTTGGTGACGTCAAATCTGGAACTAGAACTAGAGTTGCAACAAAACACAGGCGTTAGAACACGTCCCATGCATTGTGGTGGCAACAAAATTAAACAAAGAACAGGTGAGGTGAACTCTCAGGTGTTAAATATTTGTATTGTTGAACATTTGTTGAAATAAAATGGCTCAGTCAGTGTTACAGCTTAGGACTACTATCTCGTGTATGTTTTGTCTGTATATCTTTATGGGGGCATGATTGTGACAGAAGGGCATTTTAATTGTTTAAGAGAGTTCATTACATACAGCCTGAACATTATGCGTGGGACGTGGGTTCTTATCCCGTGTAATGTAAAGGTATTTAATAATTGCAATCATCTTCATTATCAAACATTCGTCTTAAAAATCACTATTGGAGACGTAAAGCAACAATAATCTCTACATAATTACAATGCTAGAATGTGTTCGTGGCATATAACATCCATATTGTAGATTACTGCATGCATGGCCATATATCATCAAGGTTTACGGTAATCGAAAAGTGAGTCAAAATCTATTCCGTTGGGATTAGTACAGAAATTTGTGCAAATAACTCATTCGTATGATTTGTTCTATTATCAACTCAAACTAAATCTATTATTTTTTTTTTTTACAAAAGTCCAAATTAATGCTAACTCATCAATCATCTCATATTTTTATTAACGTTTGTGACAAACGAACCACTCATAACTCTGAAGAAAATGTTTCTAATTTATCAGACAAGACACTTTTATGGACACAAGAAATGTTTGTTTTTCAGTGTTTGGTAAACGATGCCACATGTCATGATTAAACCATGTAGGGACAAAACTTAGTGGTATTATAGAATTTTTATTCTTCTTTTAGTACAATAAATCAATTTTAGTTTCGTGTCATGCCGACACTTCTAGGTTAAATTGAAGTGGTATTTCCCATGAAACTTGCATTGTTAGACACTTTTTGTTAGTAGATTACTTTAACATATGTTTGTGACGCAAACCCGTTACGTCAGAAATTTAGAGTGCTTTCCTTTGTGTGGGAATAAGAAAAGTTCAAGAAATGCTTGTTGTGGTTTGCGCATTTCTAGTTCGGTGTCATTAAAGAAGTGAAAAGAAAACATAATGAATTTACGAATCACTGTAACGCAGATGTCAAATAGATATTGATGAATAATTTTAATTCCTAAAGCTACAGAAGTTATTTTACGATATGTTTAACAAATTCATAAGTTAATTAGGCAATTAATTAAGTGTTTAGTATTTTATTGGCATTCCAATCATAACATAAAGCATAATTTTTAGGAAATTATTCTGGACCACATATGTTATGTAGAATAATAAGACATCAATACCTACAATGTAGATAATATTTGTTTAATTATAATAAACGATTGCAACAAAATCAAATGCGTGGGCGTAAAGTAAAATTGTTCCATTTATATAGGTTTACATGTATTTCACGAAACCCATATTAAAATTTAGTATTCATACTTCAGCTCTCCTTTAATAAAAAAAAATAACGTATAAAGAATATTTATTCCAGTTACTAAAAAAAAAAACAGTTTGTCCAAATAACTCACTCAAAAATGCCCTTTGATAAATTAACAGAAAATTTTCCTCGTCCCAGAACGAAGGGATCGTAAGAACTGATCGATACAGCCCTCTGATAATATGAGCTTTACACAGTTTCAAAGGGAAAACAATTTTCTTCGGAGCAACGTAAGCGAACTCTATGAATCTCTCCTTTGTGCCCGGCCGCTCAATTTGTGCCCCGTGCCCCGCCGGGTGGGTTGTAGATTGTAGAGGGTCGGGCGGGTTAGAGTATAGAGGGTTGCGTGGAATGCGTTATGAGATCTCCCGGTAACAGATGCCGGTAGGGGAGTATAAGAGAGACGCAATACGTTGCTATGTTGCAAGAAAACATCCGGACATATGGAAGAGAGATATCTTACAACGTCGCTTCTTGATTTGAATATTGATAATGGATATTGAATATTAATGAATGAGACGTATTCAAAAATTCTGTATCTTTATAACATAAAGAAACTAGTTTGTGAAGAACTTTTCCAATAGTTATTTCACCTTTAAGAAGGAAACAGAATTTTATGTTATCACATGTTATAGTTAGCCTGTTCCAGGGTAGGTATTACTCTGTTAGCAAGTACACCTGGGTAAACTGATAAAACTAGGTAAACTCTTAGATCAAACGTTATCTTTTAGCTACCTCTCTGACTTATAAATTCATTTACCTCTCTAAAGGTAAATTTACTTGCACATTTCTGGTTGATAGACCACACTTGACAATTTGTTTTATGAAAACTAAATTTTTTCTATACAAAAATAATTAACATCCCAAAAATGTTAAACAACATTTATGATTCTCTTTTATTAAAGTGTCAAATACGTTGACGTGTCAGAGCTCCAGGGGTTTAACATTGTCCTGTGATGAATCTGTCAAAACTTTTACACTTTTTGTAGGTAATTAACAACCCATCGCGATATGGGGTCTGTTGGGTGGATGATGTAGCAATATGTGTTTTTAATCCAAGGTATATTGTAATAAGAGTTTATTTTACTAACAGGTCAACTAAAAGATTCTCAGACACAGAATTAAATGTATGTACTCTTGTTGTGAGAATAAAAAACAAACAAACAAACACACTAACAAGCAAGTTTACAAAAACTATTAAGCTTTATCTCTTTCTTGAACTCTAACTTCGCAATTTATGTCGTTCTAAAAATTGTCAATCGCGAAGTTTTCCTCATCTTGTCTAAGTAATTCTCTCGAACTAATGTTGTGGCATAAGCTTTCAAAGGTCCGCACAAAATATACAAAAGCAATGCAGCCTCACTCGGCAGGTTCGTTTTTAATTCGATTAAAAATTAATTACACCCTAACTAACGGAAATATTAAAACAGAGATTTCATATTTAACAAGAAAAATTGACTCTTATTAAATCTGCATTTATTTGTCTTTCAGGTGTGAAAATCTGTAAATTTTCATTTTATTTTAAGCTCAACATTTCGATTTCGTTCGTTCGTTCGTTTTCACTGAGATAAGAATGTGTTACATGTTTATATCGTTATTATAACCGGATGGGAATATAAAGGATTCTTTTTAGTATGTTGGTATGAACCTCTTTAATGACCCCCCCCTGTGCTTTGTCTACTCGTTAGTGCGTGCAATTAAGGAGGTACCACACTGAAATTCTGCTAAAAATGTAATTTTTCCAATTTTTTTTTTTTTTTTTAATTAATTAGTTTGTGTTATTGTTATTATTATTTATATGATCTATAATAATAATATACCTAGAAATAAGTGTATTTGCTATTCTCGTTGGTACATGCAGAGCGTGAGCGCTGCGTTTAGTCGCTGTTTGATGTCTTTTAACGGGAATATCTCGGCTTTGTTTTTCTTACACTTTTGAGGATAAGGAACACTCTAGTTTCTGTAATTATTACTCGAATGACTTGAAATTTGGTGTGCATTTACCTTAGTAAATATGGCAGGTACCATAGCATTAAATCACATTTATCATGGGTAATAGTTGAGAAAAAAATTAATTAACTTCACTTTGTAAAAACGTTTACAACATTTAATAGATATAAATTTAAGAAAATTTATTTCTAGGAATATTATACAAGTTAGGCCATCGGGTTTGCTGTGGTACCTTCATTTTTCTTTATTCTGTTAATATATACAAAATAAAAAAAAATGTGATTGTTGGTTACCAAGCAACATTGTTCCTCAATATGTATTGTAACACCAACAATAAAAAATTCATAACAATGAAAAGTAAAAAAAAAAAAAAAAGAAAAAAAATTGTGGGGGGAGTTTTGATTAATGATTAACAAATACACCAAATTTCAACTCATTCCTTTAAAAACTTTAAAAGTTGGCAAGTTCAGTGTGGTACCTCCTTAAGCGCGTAGCTTGCGTGCTGCTACAACCAACAAGTAGTGCGTGCTTGAGAAGCGGAAGTGGAGCGCTCGAGACAGGAAGTGGCTTAGAATGAAGAAAAAGATTTATTTCCCGAGTTCTAAGGTAGATGTTTGCAAAATGTTTCGTTGTACTGTTTTCATCTCTCTTTTTCAACTCGGGTTTTGTGTTATCATTATAATAAATAGTTCCATTTCGTATTTAGAGTGAGTATTATTCTTTAATATACCGACCATTGTTTATTTACTAAACAACCATTCAAAATTCTCGTTCGTTAAAACAATAGTTTTTTTTAAATATCGTTTCGCATGTTATAACAAACAAAAATTGGATGTAGGATTTAAATAAAAATGAAAAACTCCTTTTTTAGTCGTAATTGGCTTTAAATATCACTATAATATGGCAATACAATATTAAACTAGTTTGCTTTATGTCCGTATTAAAATGTTTACTACACTGGATGTTCCGTTTGTGTTAAAACAATATTCAATGGTCAACGTTCAATAACGTTTGCAGCAAAACATTCATGTTTATTTAACATTTCACATAGAATTTCCAACAAACATTACAATAATTAATTGATATCTCTAAGAAACAATAACTACATTAAAATTGAACAAATTTAAACGAATTTATTTATTGTGATAAAACTACGTACTACAGCTTCAAGAAATTAATTTTATTTCGGACCAGACGAAAGTTTAAAGAAAATTACTAAACCTAGGTGGGAGGTATAGAATATAAATGTATGGACAGAAAATTAAACAATACAGTATTTAATTCCAATTATTTTCAAAACAAAACATTATTTTCTCCCCAAAACGGTTTCCGTTCCTTAACCCGTATCCTCTGACACAAACTCTAGTTTTTCCCTCTGCAGCCGCTCAACCAACCAGGCTAGTGATTGATGCTCGCAAGGGGAAAGAGAAACGGGAATGAGAGACAGCGGGAATAGTTGAGGGATATTTCATTCCCACAGGGCGAAAGGTTTATGGGTAACACTGTGCGTGCAGGAAAAAACAACACTTTATTTCACTTTAAACTAGGCACAATGTACTAAATATATATCATAGGTGAAGGACGTAGAAATATATTATTAACTTCACAAGGCCATACGTAACAGCTCTCTGTCTAGTATAATATAACTTCTTCACTTTTTTAACGTATTTTAGATATTTCTTGTAAAAATATTGAATTAAAAAGAAATTTATTTAACTCATAAAAGCACAATATTATGGAAAGCTCGGTTCTGTTCAACTCTCTAACATTGCTTTTTTTGAATTTTAATTGTTGAAATAAAATTAAACTTTTCATTATCTTTTTTACGACCATAATTATGTTTGGCAAAAGTATTCACTCTCAACATAGGAGGAACAAACTTTCCCTTCCGAGTTTCTCCCCCAAGTTTGAAGCACTTTCCCAAAGTTATAAGAAAACTAATGGATGTTGGTTTCCCCGTCAGTTCTGATTAGAAGTTACTTTTTGTAACCCGGAGATCCTACGAGAAAATGTGAATAAAGACACCAACAGAACAAGGATTTTACGTTTATAATCCTGATTTTTAGCATGTCCATCCTATATTCACTTTCGATTTCAGGTGTTGTAATCATTACACATAAATACACATCGTATCTATAATTTTATCATGTGCATCAAGTATATTCAGTCCGAGTAGGTCAACCAATAACAAAATAACTAAGAAAATAACAGTTATCGGATACTCATTCTGTACAAGACCTGATTTCAGTGGGTTATATTTTGCGAATTATTAATTGCTTCGAGCTAAGACTTTATGAAGAACCCATTCTAAGTTTTCACTCAAACATTTTAAAAATTATACTTTGTTATTTTTTTATGTAAATATAAAACAGAGCTTCTCACGTGAATCGCAAATGCTTTCAAGCACAAGAAAGCTACATTTAAAGCTTCTCTGTAACTCAATGTGAACTTGATTTTAAATATACAGTATTACATGCTATTGCTATTCCATGAAAACAGTAACTAAAGGCTAGATGCGGAGTGATTATTTCCATGAAATACCACTTTATAAATATGGTCCATCCAATATCTCATACTTGTATAATGAAATCTTTTATCTCCAGCTTAGCTTTACTCCCAAAAATAAACCTGGTCTCTGCACATTTCTGAGTATTTATATTTAAGATGATAAATTAGCATGTAAAATATGCACAAAGTGATACTTCATAAAGTGGAAATTCAACGTCCGTAGTTTAAAAACTCTCTAAATGAGGTAAAAGATTATGACGAGTAATTCTCATCCTCGTTCTGACCGTTCAGAAAGACTCCATCTTCCTACGTCATAGAAAATATCTTAGCAAACAAGAACAAAGGTGTTTGTTTTGTCTTTGTGACAAAGCTCTCAGTCAAGTCCCAGGATCTCCACCAATAACCGGACGTTTCACGGACAACCCTCCACAGAAAGTTTGTGATGTATTTTTCTTTCTCTTCCCCTTTATCTCTCTTTCACCCCCACAACCACATATTCTATATATCTCTTCTTTTATCTCTATCCGTCTTTCTCCTCTTCTTCTGCATTACATCTTAGTTAAATGTACATTTTGTCATGCTTTATACCATGATATTTAATGTAGAGGTCAACTCAACTCAAAAGAACTTAATAGTTCTACGTAGCACAATTTTAAGCAAATTAATATCAAACAGCTCTCGCAGATATATATACTACCCTTCTCTCCCTCTAGTTCCCTCTCTCCCACCCCTGTTTTCCTTCTCACGTCCCATGAATGTATTAAACCCCGAAGAAGGCGTAGTTCCAATACTCTCCGTCGTACGTGAGGGCGCTACGATAGCATAGTACGCACACACATTTCTGTTTACACTTACAGAGAAGGGATATTTTTAGAAATACACAATATACGTAGGGTGAAAAAGCACCGCACGTAGCATTTCGATTAGTCAACTCTGCAGTTTGTCTTCGCATCGGTTCTTTGGGCAACATCACGAACTCTTAGATCACTAGCAGGAAAATTTTCAAGAAGTAGGAATGGAAAACTCGGGTAGAAACGAAAGAGTTATACTTATGTGTTGTACGACGTGCTCACAGGTAGTAGGTTTCTACATGTAGATTATATTATGACGTCAGACGAATCAGATACATTACATATATAGCTGGTCTTACATATAGAGGCCATTTTAATTGTTTTAAATTTAATTCTTTTAAATATTGCCTCTTCGAATAACGTTTTGATATAATATTATACAACTTTGTATTCTTCGGTGTGGCTCAGTGGTTGTCTGTGTTTACACATCTTTATAATACAGGAAGTTTAGGGTTCGATTCCCGGTTAACGGTACAAAATACGTTCTACCAATAAAAGATACAAGTGTTGTCGCTAGATTTATTCCGTATACACATTAATATAAACGTATATCTGAAAATAGAAAAATAGAAGAGGAAAGTATTTTACCCTCTTGCGTGCAGCAGTCGACCGTGCAGACATCAACTCAACCGACAACATTTTTTCTGTTTATTTGCCTTTATTTTCGCAACCATCATAATAAAAACGTAATGAGGTTTTTTCCTCTCACTCTACCCCATCACAGTATGAGTTCGTATCGTGCAGGAAAATAGAACAAAGCGCGTTCACATCTCTAGCATCGGACGCGTAATGAGTATTTTACGGCCCCCCGCCATTGTTTGCTTGGCTAGACACGTTCACGCATGATTTACTAATGGACGAGGCTGAAACATGGCGGACTGTCGGTGTACCTGTCAGACGGTGTTAATAATACAGTCTGGAGGTCTGTTCGCTCGCCTTTTATGCTTTATACCTTCGGTCGTGTCCACTGGGCTAAACTTTATTATAAAATGCCTAAAGGGTTTAATTTAATTTTATATATTAACCATAAAAATAAAGTTTCATAGAGTATAGTTAAGGACAAGGTCCGTAAATCCCCTGGCGGGAACTTGTCGAACTCCGAATGAGGTTTACCGAGCCTCCGCCAGGGGATCGACGGACCTTGAGTCGAAGAATGTCTTATCAAGTGTTCAATACAAATTTGTTATTTCCTTTGTAGTATCAACATCGTCCAAAGGTACCAGAAGAAAAATATTGTAATATAGGCGAATACTTAGATTTTCTCCATCTTTTGACTCAGTTGTACCCGAAAAACTACATTAATACAAATTTGTAAACTTTTAGTACTATCACTCTCCATATTGCGTTAAAAAGTAAAAAATGCCAAATAACTAACTTTGTAGTGGATTTTAAAAGTTAAATAGTGTAAAATCATCTGTATTGACAAATTGTATCGAAAATGTATCTATAGTGTTAGTTGGTGTCTAGACTTTTATATCTGTCAGTACAAAAGTGGAAAAATATTATCATTTATTGTAATAAAATGTGAGTTTATGCTACATAGGCCCTACAAACAATCTACATTTCTCGTTTTTTTCGCGGTTTTTGGTATTGACTGTACAAAAACCATAATTCACCGTGATGTGTTGCAATATGGGAATACTTTTGATGGCGACTGTTCCTCACGCCCAGACGACTTCGGGGGTTGTTTGTTGGGCGGATATAAAAGGATCCAATTCCACCTTTCGATTGGACGCCCGACTTAAGGGTGCAAATCCACCACGCAAGAAACCAACCCACTCGTCAACACCGCAGCTTAAGTCAGCGAGACTTAGGCGTGGGAGAAAAACTTTTAACTATTGCGATATTTTACCCTCCTGCTGTTGATTGGGCCTAAGAAGTGACGTCACACCTTTGGTTCTTAGCCAAGGCTGGCTTATGGCCGGTTTTACAATCTCCTAATACGAACGTTATTTGTATTAATTAAGCTATTTGGAGGATTTCAGGGGATTTGATTGGTGGTTGCCATGGAGAAGACAAGCTATTCGACGAATAAGTAGTTATCAGGACATTGTAAGACTGGACCTTAGAATGATATATTGTTTTCTGATAAACAAATATTACCTTATATAGCTCGTTTGTTACTGTGAACAATACATTAATGAATTTTTTGTTAAAAATAAAATCAATATTAATTTTTACCCGGCACCTCCACCAAAATTCATAAAAACTGCATCCATGGTCACCCATTTATCTTTGTCCCGGCCCGATGTGGCTTAACCTTGGCCCAACTTTTACCGCATCGACCTGGCACCTCCACCAAATTATAAGATATATTTTTAACCGTCTGGAAAAATTTTATATTCGTATTCGTACCTTATAACAAATATTTTCGAGTGATGTTTGTCTCATTCGTTTACATCTGATAACTTTTCAGAACGAGAACGATTTTCTCAGAGTGTATTTGTACGAAAAAGTTGTCTCGACTTCAAACCACGGGTGCGTTGAAGAGAATTCAAGAAATCGTTTCGTTGTTGACCTCAACGATGCATGACGATCGGATTGGCCAGACCCGGTTGGGTTTCTCGATTGAGGGGGTGGGGTGGGGGGGGGGGGGGGGTTCGGAATAGGGGTTGTAAGGCTAGACCGATAGACAAACACCGGGCGAACACTTTCAGTGCAGCCTTATCGGGATCTGCAGACAAACATTAGAGCTGAGCTCTCACTTCAATATTATCGGAGAAATAAAGGTTGGGAAATTTGACCCAGACGGCGAAGAGCCGTGTGAGGTCATACATAGTAAATGTGACGTCGTACATAGTAAAGGTCACGTCGTACATAGCAAAGGTGACGTCGTACAGAGTACAGTTGATGAATAACTTATCTTACATTTCATCGACATGACGATTTACTCGTTGCTTTGCTTTAAAATAACTTATTTTGAATATATAATCGTTTCCATAATTGAAAACTATTTCCCTAAACTTGCGTGCTTGAATATATTATATTATTGTATCAAAGAGTTTCCCGCTAATTTATTTTGATTTATCGTATAAATGAATTCGTATGCTTCACTACCGCGGAACAAAAGATTTCCTTTACCTTACAGACTATGTTTCTTGCTGATGCCTACGTATTTCTGCGATGCTCCAAAGTAAACGTAGGACTTTATGTTTGATCTACCACAATTTTACAATAACTAACACCGGTTGCAAGGTAATCTGTGTTATGTACTGTATATATCATTTCTTGCCACCAAAAATGAATATGTACAATTAAAAATATATCCATACATATATTGGCAATAAATAACAATACTTCACATCGAATATGGGTTTACTTTATCAGTTGATTAATAACAACTAACAAATAATCAGTAAATTATTAATTAATATAACGGAACATTACCAACAATTGCATAGCTGCGCTAATTATACCTTCATTCATTTCTCGACCTCATTCTACTTTTGAATTAATTCTCGTAATTAAAAATTAAACAGTAATACTGATGAAAATCTCTCAAAATAAAATAATCAGTTAATTATTAATAAATATAACGGAACTTTGAAGCACACTACAAACTGAATTAACAACATTCTGAATAGAAAACAATACAGAAACTGAAACACTAATGAGTCAAGCATTTAATTTAATAAGACTTTTTAGAGATGAATTTTATTTTTTTGTTTGGTGATGTGGTTCAAAATAACCCTTCTGATATTGTACAGAGTTATTTATATGTTACTATAGATAAATGTAATATTTAATTCTGGCTAATGTTGTTTTTATCGGTCTTGTTTACGACCAACCCTCCTTCTACAAGGGTGGTAATAAACATCCAGACTCTTGCCAGCAGTGGGTCGTTGTTATTCCCGCAGGATACGTTTATGAAGATAAGTGGCGAGATAACTTCTACAACAAAGGTGTTGGCTGCTTTATTTAGTATTTTCGCTCCGTAAGATAGTTTGGGTAACGACCGGTAGAAGTTAGCGCGGTAACGGACCAATCACGATAAAGTATCGGCGCCCTATCTGATTGGATGCTATACTCTGTAGAAGAAAACATTCTACTTGTGTAAAAATTATCTTAGTTGTTTTATCCACTAACTAAACTACGACATGCAATTATTATTCATCACGTGCAATTAAAATGACCTGATATTTAAATTTTTGCCGTATCTTAATTGCCAAACGCTTTAAAAAGTTTTGATTAAACGGTTAAAAAGCAAATAATCCCTACACTTTTAAAGCTTTTACACATAACGAAACTATGTGAGGTTAGATAGAAGAAAGTTAACTAACAAGATTTCTAAACCGTATTACTTTTATCACATATGTGGTTTATTTAACTGATTCGGTGGACTATAAATACAAATGCATATTTATACAATCAAAATCTTATACATTCATCCATCTTATACCGCTCTGTTTACCACTATAAAACAATAACAATAAGCGTCGTTTTTATTATAAAACATCACTTCTCTCCCGATAAAATTATGACCACGAATTCGGTCAAAAAGGGATGCATTCAACAGAATGTATTTCAGAAGTGTTATCGTATGTAGAACTCTCAAAGTCGGAGTATGCAAAGGTAAACAAACCGAGCTGTTTGGCAAGGATCTAAGCTCTTTGCTCTGCGAGGTGGCAACCCTGTCAGTACGTGACGTCACGCGTAGATCTAGATCCTCACTTTCATCTCGGCTCGATCACGAAGATAACGAGATTTTTTATAACGATCGGAGCACGTAAATAGTACCTCGCTCAATGGCGAGAAATACGAGATATACATTAACAAGATAAAGCGTTTTTGTTTTCAAAATAGAATAAACAAATCTTTTTACGTGGCTACATTTAAAAGTAAGATTTATAAAAAAACAAACAAAGTACCGGTAGTGCACTTTTTCAAATTGGAAGCGTAGGCCTACACTTCCAGGTAACCATTATGCTTATGTTATACACAAAATGAGTATGTAGGTTTCATAGAAATCCCTGCTGTAGGGTAATGCAATTCCATATCAAAGGCAACCTTCAACTTGCAGTTTCGACAACAGAGCCAAACGTCATCCTCCTATCATAGTCCTATCATAGTACTATATAACTGTGAATTGAAACCAATGACTTATGGCCAAATGTTATACTAGTGTAATCCACAAAGACACACTGAAACTCACTCCCAGAACTCGTCGCCTTTGATTGTTACAATCCCTCTCCAGCCAGTAGATTTACATATCAACTCCTTCTAAATCTCCTGTTTCCCTGATCGTTCTCGCAGATTCCCTCATCAATTCTGGCCTCTTCACTCCGTGCGAAACTTCGACGTCCGCGCAGGGACAAATAGTCCGAACTTATCGGTCCCATCGTCGAGGGAAATAAACAAATCGTAAATCTACTCCGAAACGTCGCAGAAACACCTCTGTCAAGATCTGCGACAATCAGTGTTCTTTTACAACCACCCCGTTCAGGAGTCAACCGTTTAAAAGCTGTGATACATTGGAGAATGGACTTCTTCCATTGTGAAGTATCACAGTGACCTAGATCTTCTGAACAAGAACGTGATAAAGGAAATTTTATTTGAGAACGTATGAGTGAATGTGACCTGTAAAGTTGTACCAAAGTAACCTCGAGCTGACGAAATACCCGAGTCCAAAAGTACAAACTCAATTTTCTACTTCACTAGACCCTAACGTCCCATTGATACGTTCCTATTAATTACCGTTAATAAAAAATTCCTGAATACTCAAAAACCAAGCGAAGAGGGACATATAAAGATTAAGCATTCTACTAAAAGTAAAACCCTATTTACAAATCTTCCGAAAACGCTAGGAATCGGTTGATTTTCAATAAGACAGCGTGTATGAAAGGGGTAGTAGGAGGATCTTAGGGAGGTATTTGCGTCTACTAATGGTTGGGACAAGACCGTACTCATAGTCGTTCCCTACCTCTAGGGGCGCCTGTTGTTGCCATGTTACAATTTCATTCATCCCATAAAGGAAACAAATCCTTTAAACACCAGGGGCCTCATTCCAGTACATTTGCAAACTTAACCCCGGTGTTAGCCAATAGCCAATCGGGAGTCAGCAATGGAGATGCCGATCGAAGAAAGACTGTTGAAAAAACGAGACAAAACAAAAACAATAACAAACAAAAACAGTCCAATAACCTCAAAACGTCGACAAAATACTCAATAAAACTACATATTTACATATGTAGGACCTATATAATGTACAATAAATACACGCAATTGTTTATAAACTTCAATAAACACATAAAGTAACGTATCCATGAAATAGGATATCCTCAATAAAGAATTAAAATGTTACAATTGGAAACTATACACACGGGCATTGACAAACTGGCAGAATTTCAAAGTATTGTTGAGATAACTCTTCTTAACCCTACTATCAGATCAGACAGGGTCATATTTGCCTCCGAATGATGCAGGGAAGCCTTGGTAGGAGTTAACCCCGGGGTTATTTTAACATGGGGTTAGCGAGAGTTAAGGAGAGTTAAAAAAATGTACAGGAATGAGGCCCCAGGCGTCCTTTGGGGTAGAAGCGACAATGAATTTAAGCCTTGATACCCGCGCCTGCGTAAAAACACTTTTTTTCGTTAACTTTGCTATTGTCCACGCATGCGCAAACGTTCTCCTGCGCACCGAGTACCGCGTTGCTATGACTACGTCCGCGCATGCGCAAGGAATATCCTGCGCACTGAGTACCCGCCAAGTCCCCGGAGACTCATCCGCGCGGGAGACCCGGCAGCCAGAGAAGATAACCCTCATACGTGTTTGCCTTGAAGCCTCGAACCCAGAGGCGACTCCTACACGCCTCGCATATCAATTGTGACGTCATCAAAGTATAAATGTGGGTTACGTCATTGGGGCGGGGTTGATGGCTCCCTTGTGACCAAAGACTGGAGCCAGAGTCCTTGACTATAATGCCACATCTACACGCACACTTTTTACGTTTTGTTGAGAAAGAGACTTTTTTGATTATATAAGAACCGAATTTGGTTTTTTATATGTATAAGGTCCGGTATTATAAAGGTCTGCTTAATATTTAGAGCACCCGCTAGCTGGTTTTCTCTTTTTAAACAACGCTTCTGATTGGTGGTTGCCATGGAGAAAACAAGTTAGCGGTAAGCTAAATATTTAGCGGGCCATCATAACACCAGGCCTATAGGTGAAGTATAATCATAAAGCTATTTTTTATTTGTTTACTTGTATATGATAGGTCACATAACCTGTGATGCCCTATTTTTTCCCACCATTAAAATGTAAGAAAATTTCAGCTAGCTTTTAGAATAAATGTTTTCCCCATGGGTTTCATGAAAGTAGGGTAGAGTTAGGTAATTATATTACAATTTTATTGTTTGTATTTACTTACATTTTGTTTTGTGGAGAAACTCAAACATTGTTTTGGATTTTGAAAATACTGGCAGAATGTTCAAGTTAAAACCCCACTCGATCTTTCAAACTAGAAACTACTAACTTATCTCTCTCTACTTCTTCTAGACTCGACGGTACTTTAGTCGAGAGTTTTTATGCGCGATACTTATCGAAGAAACTTCTATCATGCATCATTGTTCGTAAGTTTATCAGTTTATCAGTTCTTCAAGCACAGGTTGTTCCCAAACAAAGTTGTGATTCTTAACGCGAACAGTCTAGATTTATTGGTCGCGTTAAGATCGGGAGACTTCGTGGTCAACATGCGGAAACGCACGACCGATAAATATTATCTTTACAGAAAACTTTCCTGAATTCGTTTTATCAATAAAATAATCCTGCGTTATGTTGCTTCTTTAGAACTGAGAGATGGACTAGGAGCCATGTTTTATTTGCGTTTCCCAGTCTGAGACCGGGGTAGAATGTGTCTCAGAATGACTTTGCTAGTCGTAAGAGGCGACGAAGAGAGGTTCTTCCATATGCCTTACCCTCCCATAGACCAATTTTTCTTCCTCATATTTGGTACTTCCCTCCAAACACCTTCTGACCTCATACGATCTACGTCGCTAAACACTAAAAAATAATGAACAGTTATGTACGTTGATTTAATAAACGCTGGTTACTTTGTTCCAGGTTTTATAACAGTAATTTACATTGACATGGATGTAATGTGGCGTTGGTTCATCTTCATAAATACCCCAACCATCTTCTTGATTAGCAACGTTGTTTAATAAGGTAAGTCTTAGATAGCATCATCAAAGTTATGATAAAAGCAATATGAAGGCTACGTCTACGTATTTATGCTCGATTGAATGGGGCAATGTTGCGGAGGGGGGGAGATTAGGGGTCGGGAGGATCCCCGACATAGATCTAGAGGCAAACATATTAGGCGACTTTAAGCATTCTTAGGGCCAAGTGCAAAGTCAAGTCAAATATGCAATTTGTTTATGGTTGCTATGGAGTTTGTTTCTATTATGAAAAATAGCATGTAATAAAACAATTCCATAGCAACAAATCATGTACAATTGTCTGTTGAATGAGATCATTTCATCAGACTTTTAGAGGATGTTATTGTTATTTGGTTTTACTACACAATTAACAAGCGTAAAATACGATCACTATCTTCACCTATCTGAATCAATAGATTTAAGAATGAGTTTAATTGGTATCGTGAATTAATTTTAATCACTAAATCTTGGATTTCTAGTGGGGGTAGATGTACTCCAGGCACCCTGTACACTAATATGGTTGCTATAATGAAAACATTTAATCGCTGAGTTATTATCACTAATGTAAACACGAAGATGCTTCTGGTAAATTTCATCTGCGTCTGTATCAATGATATTCAACAGCAATAGTAGGCTAGATGCGCAACCTAGCAGCAACAAGCGTGTCAATTAGAAGCCATTTTGAATTGGGCAAATAACACAGGCGAGAATAGGAGTCTCTAACTCGACTTTCTGCCGCTCGCAGCGCTAGCAGTACTGGAAGATCCAAATTACCATGTAAATTGCCCAATTCAAAATGGCTTCAAATTGCTACGCTCGCTACTGAGTGAAAGGTTGGGGGACTGGTGATCTAGCCTACTATAGCTGTTGAATATCATTGATCTGCATCCCTTTACACAGCCTTCTGACTTTAACAGTTTTAACGATATCTTGCCGCCGATATCATATTTCTCTTAACACAAGACACAAAGACATACGCTCTGCAGATTCCTATCAAACGGAAACGTATCTCATAAAAGTAAAGGAAGGAAAACTTCAAAGCCACACTCGTTATCAATAGAAAACTCTTTTTTGTTCCTGAAGTCTCTCGTGCGCGATATGATTGGAAGTATCAGATATATATTTCACGTTCTGGAGGAGCGATTTGACGTCTTTATTGGCAATCTGTGACGTCACGATTCTTCCTGTTCGCTGGGCAAAGTCGTATGTTGTATCGATACAAGACGCGGGGGGAGGGGGGTAAAGGGGGGGGGAGGTATCTATTATCTATTATGGTCTGGTGGCAGCAGAAGCATCATGGTATAGGAAGTAAAGAGAGCATTGGAAATGCAAGAATCATTCATTCACTACAATTTTTTTCAAGTAAGCCATTTCTCTTCCATGTGCAAGAAGCACATGTGGCAAACTTTTGAACCAGTGACGTGTTAGTGTTAGTTTAGTTTTAGTTTAGTTTTGGTTTAGTTTAGTTTAATTGAAGTGTTAGCGTAGTAGTTAGTGTTAAGAAGGCTCTTTGCGGCACAAGATTTCTTAGGATTTTAAGTGTTTAAGCATAATGTTTGCTAGCGTCGACGCCGTTTCTTGTCAAAACTTTTTTTTTATTATTACAAAAAAAGACAATTAATAATAATGATAATAATAAGATATATAATAATTCTTTGGTATTTAAGGCCACAATTATTGGTGAAATTATTTGACTGTTCATGTAGTTAAGTAAATAAAGGGGTAAATATCACGAATTATATCGATTTGTGACTTTGTTAGACGCTCGTCAAGTTGTGAATATCAAATTTAAACTCCCGAAAATAGTACTTTCTGAAAATATTGTAAACTGTAGAAAAAAGGTAGCCATTCTTTAGAAATGAACATACATCAAACCCAAAATTAATTCACATTTTAATCTCAAACTTATTGGTATATTACTATAGTGATCGATTAAGGCAATTCCAAAATGACTTGAATATTTCCCAAGTTTTCAAACGGAGACCCGTTTCAATTATTCATGTAATTAGAGAAGTTTAGTCTGCGATGTTTGTCTTTCGGTTCACTTAACTATTTGAAGTGTACTCCGCCATTTTGAAATTCACATACAATCTCAAAATGGCCCACGACGTAAGTTAAACAAGACTCTTACCGAATAATTCACAGAATATGTAGATAATGATAATTCTCGTACGAATCACTGATGTATGATGATGTACCCCTTCTCAGGTGTCTAACTCGGTATATTAGTGTTTTTGTATAGTTAGCAAGGAATGTCCGAGAGCTGTTAGTATGACTCAAACATCACTCTCTTCGTTATTGAAGAAAACCTCTTAAAACATCCTTTCAGTTAGAATTGTCGGTATTGAACCCGTGAGGTGAGGGAATAAAATTTGAATCCTTTGGCATGTAAACGCAAGTTGGACATTGAGTTTTAAATTCTGTTTTAAATACTTCCCAATATAACTCCTGCTTGCCTTGTATACTGGAACAATACCTAAACTTCATATTCACTTTTTGTAAGAATAGCCAACGGTTAATACGAGGGATGGAAATACCAAAATTAACAAAGACGATCTCTGCGTGAAATATTCACCCGGAAAAAAGATCTTTTCAATGGATAGAAATAAATTGACGAACCAATTAGACAACTTTTTGAAAAGAGTTATTCAAATTAGGTCTTCCATTCAGTTTTTTCTCTTCTCTTATAACGACCGGTTGGCGTTTGAAAGTTAGCCATGTCGCTCGTTTTAATTGCAAATTGAATCACTCGAACGCGAGGATATTTTTAATTGTAGCGTTTGTTATTCACAAAGAAAAGACAAGACGAGGTTGAAGCTCTTCATTAAAACTGTCGTAAATGAGGGAAAATAGAAAATTGGGAAACGATGCATAAAATACAAGTGTTTGGAATATAAAATAAACGTGCAGGAAAGTTATTTTTTTCGAAGACTCTGATTTTAGATTTTAATTACTTAAGAAGATGTTTAATGATTTTAATTTAATTTCTTTCACAATTATGAAATTATAATTCTTGAGCTCGGATGCTCAGAAGTTAACAGTTGAGATAATATCCAACAAGTAGTTTCTGATCGAGAATATGTGTTTTCGTTTAGTAAATATTTTAATTCTAAGAAAATATTAACTGGGAGAAACATATTTTTAATTAAGTTTTAGCATAAAGTCTCAATACCAGTGTAAATCAGTTTAACTTTGGACATATTATTTAAACGTAAAGTTAATGCTCTTTAATCTTGCGAAATCAACGATTTCGGTCTGTAAAAATTACTTCAAAGTTCTTTGATGTTGTCACAAAGCAAAACCAAATACGTCAGCTACTAGAACATGTTGTTCTCTTATAAATATTTCTTTGTTCCAATAAATATGTCTGTTTTTAATTACTCTTATTTATGTATTGTTGTAAACACACCTTTCCAATTAAACAAGAACACTTGAAAAATTGAAATATTTATTGGATCGCAGAAACTTTCATAAGAAAGAGTACTAAATTCCCAATGTGATGAAATATTTTGTTTTATTTGGAGAAAATAAACCATTTTTGAGCATTTTTAATCGACATGATCGGAGATATCGCAGTATATGTCGACAATCATTCAGTTCTAGAGAGAAATGCCATTAAAAAGTCGTCAAATTAATGGAAAACTTTAAAAACCATCACAAAACAAAGCATCATTGACCGACTTTAGGTTGAGACAACTCATGTTAACAGCTGTGACGATCTTCAGGTCTCAACCAATAGGAAGCCAGCTGACCCAGATCACAGCATTAGTGTTATTACCTATCAGACGGTACATCACAGTTCACAGCCTGCCTGCTTGCACACTAAAGCTGTGGGCGTAAACCCGGATCTAAAGCGGCCGATAAAGAGGTCTTTGGAAAGCAATGGAGCTTTACACGTTGACCAATCACAGGTCGAGATATTATCGTCATGGATTAATCTACTCTTCAAGATATTGTAGGATTAGACTTCTCGACCACCAGAGATGTGGGTTCGAGTCCCGCATAAGACTCTAAGGGAGTATTCACATCATGCGCAATTTTTATTAAATGAACAAATAGAATAATTGCAATGTATACGAAAGGTAAGTTTAAACAAAGAATGTTATTGTGATAGTTAATGTTTCTGATCGAACAGATTACATGTTTCATTTAATAAACTGTTAATGCTACTAACGTTTATTGTATTTTATTTGAAAATTTAATTTAAGGATGACCGCTAATAAATTAAAGAAGGCAATACTCATAGTTGCGTTTTTGGCATCGGGATAATTTTTAAGATGTCATATGAAGATGTCATACATGATTGCCATGATACTACAGAACGAACTGAGATTCAATTTTAAACCGTCAATTCAAAATAACGCAAATGAATCCACTTTACCTTAAAGTTTGAGATTTAATAAGTTCTTTGGATTATATAAAATCTTTGAAATAAGTACAAAAAATCCCATTTCGCATGCAATACTCGACAAGAACAGTGTTATACGTATTATAGACACAGATGCATTCGAAACGAGTTTTAAATGAAAAACCCCTTCCCTTCAGGCGCTTAACAATTCTACTTGGAGTAATCCGTCAGGAAATGAAGAGATGAGACTACGACGTCATGAGTGAACTGACTGAGCGCTTTGGAAGTTATTATTTCTCTTCTTACGAGACCTACGCAGATATTGGCTATCGTAGTCTGACAGTCGGGTGCCTCATATGCATGAATGCTCTGAGTAAGAGTATTATTGAAAACTTTCGAGTAGGAATTACATTCGGATTTAGGTGTTTGATTTTTGGAATTAACTACCACACGCAAACCCTGATTTTGTATCTTTAACATTATTTTTGGTGCTTTTAGAAGGTCGCAAAGAATAACGACATATTTAAACACACTTCGAATTTCAATGTAGTAGCCTACTGAATTGATGTTACAAATTGTTTTATTTTTTAATTATCACACATAAATAAATAAATAATTTCACATTTGGAGTCTACCTACTCAGTAACTAAACTGATTTGAAGCGGGGGGACTTTAATTTAAAGTGACTTAACCTACCCTGTAGACTTCGAACACCATCGACGAGTGAGCGATAACCAATCAAAGATCGATATTTCAAATATGAAACATATGAATCAGTGATTGGACAGTGCGAATACCTGCGGACAGATGCCAGAATCAACAAGGACGATTCAGAACAACTTTGAATTTATTGAGTGCTTTGTTTCTAGAACGGCTCCAAATTCACCGTTTAGTTATTCCTAAGCCAAGAACTAATGGAATTGAATCCACATTAGAAGTTAAAAAACTCTTGCCTGAAGCGGGATTTGAACCCGGGACCTTCATGTTTCATTGTGAAAATGTGTTTCACAAATGCATAAAAGTGTGAAAATGTCGGTTCAAATAACAATATAATAAATGTCACTGAAATATAATGAAGTTATAATATTAATTGGTAATAGTATTTGCTAATTTATCGAAGAGTTGTTAACCCTGCATCCATAAAAAAATATGAAAACCTCATTCCCGCATTACACACTCTACTAAATGACTGAATCTAGGCTATGTTAACCACAAAACAAACTGACACGTTTAAAACCCCCACAGGATTGTAAACAGCGGTTAAACAAAACAATAACCACGCGTATACTAATTATATTGATCAAAGTGGTCGGCTGGCAAAGCCGATCATACCGCAGATACTGAGTTTCCAACAACGAATTACAAACAGCGCATCTCGTTTAGAGCTGATTGGAAACATTCGCTGTACCGTGCTTTGTTTGTAGGTTTTACATAATAGGGATTATCCTTGTATTTAACTTTGTTTGTATTTAGTCTGATGAAAAGCTTAGAATGTACATGTATGGTATTTAACTTTATATTTAAAATGGAATTTAAAGACAAAATCTAATAATACCGACTTTCCACACTTTTTTAAGAGTAAAGTGGGACGTAACTCGAAAAGTTAACGATTTTTTTTATTAATATCATGAACAAGATATTAAAAAATAATTCCTACGTGGATTTTGGGTTTTATCAGCTAAACAATTAGTTTAAAAACAGCCAAATATTGTAACTGCTACACTCCATCACTTCAATACTTAATTGATTACATAAAAAAATCGTAACAATTATAATAGACCTATTTGTAAGCTTTTCAATTTATTAACTGATACAGAACAAAATTCCGCGTAATTATCACTTTTCCAATAACTTGAAGCGTTCTCAAGATATAAATAAAATACCGTTAATTGTGAACGGTTTAATATTGTGAGCTTCTCATTACCATTAATAGCACAACGGCATATTAAATAAATAAATAACTTCAAATTTAGAGTCTACCCACTCAGTCCCTCTTTTCAGTTGAGGACTTTAATTTAAAGCGACTTAACCAACCATGTAGGCTCCAAACACCATCGACGAGTGAACGATAACCAATCAAAGAGCTATATTTCAAATATGAAACATATGAATCAGTGATTGGACAGGGCGAACACCTACGGACAGATGCCAGAATCAACAACAACATTCAACATTCACTGTTTTTGTTTCATTAATGTTATATTCTATACATGAAAAAACAGACCATTAGCACAATATTGCATCGGCTCATTGAAATGGAAGGAAAAATAAGAATAATGTGACACAACACAACACATGCGCTGTATAACAAAACAAAACAAATGAACGAATACTATATAGAACGCTGCTGTAATTACACAAAACAAATAACTAGATGCAAACAAACAACTCCGGACAACACGATTTAACAACGTTGTTAATTTCACTCTTAACGAGTTGTTTAAATAGTTGTACGGAATTATTTGAATGCATTAAATCAATCCGTGAATTGTGTTTATGCGATCCTCATTATTTCCCCATTTCAGACAACCTCTTTCTATTTACCCTTTATCTTGCATATCCTGGATTATCAATGTTCCAATCTCGGTTCTCTTCTACTATTAATCACATCCACTTGTTTCTCAGTTATATTCTCTCGTATTCCTTCAACCTTCAACTTGTCAATTTAACCAAATCCCCCGTTTCATTTCACCTGTCAAAACCTCATATCTTCATTTGCGCTTTCAATAATTCCCCATTTGCCACTTCCTCTTCCCTTGTGATTATCCGTTCTTACCCTAACTCGAATGCTTCTTTCACCTATTTTGTCTCCTCAAACAATTTTTCTCATACAGAGATTGCAACCTTCAATGTATTAGATAATAATATAATATAATAGGAACTTGTTTGTAAACATTAACGTTACAAAATGAAATTCCTTTCTGTAAAGTTCAATTCTATTCTATTTAGGAGTTGCAATGTAATAAAAGGGTATCATAAACTTTATCAAAAGAGAAAAGAAGAGATCAGATACATTTGAAATGTGGTGATATGGGAAGATTTTAAAGATTTCTTGGATAGAGGGAATATATCAATGAAATACGTCGATATATTTGACACAAAATGGTGAACAATTAATACAGAACAGGCATATTACTCATTTGTAATGAAACATTACTGCAGCAGTCTAACACAGCGGGCGTGCCTCTATAGCATGTTCACATACATCTGTCCCTTCACTCTAACTAATAACGTAATTAATATCTAATAATACACTACACGGATAACATATGGTCGTGTAGCCAATTATAGACTATTACTTTTGTGACATGTGGAGGAGAACGCCTGTCTGTTAACTAATATGTCATTGAAAGAGATATTAAAATAGAGTAGGAATAATTGTTTGTCATGTGAGTTTATTCTTGATTCAAATTATATCAGGATTCGATTCCTAGTGGCGGTTTAAAACTTATTAAATTAGTTTATGTGAATCAAGTTGTTCGCGGTCTATTAAATGGTGACACCTGCTTCCCAGGTTTGTTTTTTTAGGTATTATCTTCATAATCACCATTCGTCGTCTCGATTATCATAATCGCCGAAATATGATACTTTTAGCCCAAATATCATCACCATAATCAAAATTGTATTGGTGTAATTGAAATTTGGAGCCATCATAGCAACGAACCACAAAATATGCTATAATGTTTCACACTGAAAATCATTTCATGAAACATAAGGATATAGACAATAACTATTAACTATCGATTTCAATAAAATTAGCTAAGTTAGAGAGAAGATTTGAGAATATCTATCCGTATTCACAAGAGGTGTTTGAAATTCGAAACTCTCTCAATGGGATTTTCAAGGGATACACATTAACAATGTGTGCTTTAAAAATTGTACTTTATATACAAACTTTTAATAAAAATCTAAAATTTAAAATTCAGCGCCTTTGTTTTCCTGCCATTCAAATGTCAATCCACTGGTTGAAACCCACGCACGTTTCAACCCATGCACACAGCACACACAACGCAAAAGCGGACCTACAAAATGGCGGACCGTAGTTCGGACGCAGGAAATAGGCAGACGCTTTTAACATGATTTGTTTCGACGGAGGCTTCGGTGAAACCCGATCCCATTTCACTCCCACCCTCAGTGAAAAGCATTCAATACTCTATCGCTGTCTCTCTCTCTCTCTCTCTCACTCTCCCGTTGTTGTTGTCTCGGTATTGAAACCGCGGCAAATTATCGGGTTTTAGTCATACCTCAAGATTGCTTCACCACATCGAAAAGTAATAATATAGAATTATGGTATAGCAACATATTTCTGATATTTTTTTGGATTATTGTTCAACACAAAAGCCTGGAAAATTAATGTAGTTCTTATCCTTAATATGTATTTCACTGTCAACATTTTTGAATTGTGTGCAAGACTGGTAGATATACCTCCAAGAAAATACTAGAAACATCTGTGTTTGGAACAAATTAGACAATGTGAAATATAATTAAAGTTTGCTTATTTTCTTTTAAAATAACAAATGTTCATCCTTCTTTTTAGAGAATATCTGCAGACCATTTTAACGTCCTGTCCTGCATAATCTGAAAAATTTAATAATGAATGCTGTGCTATGATTCGAACGAAACAACACACCTACACGCTCTCAGCCGTCCAGCTATTTGTGTTAAAATCTCACTTAACGCTTGTCAGTGGTAACTTCTCATATTCCGTCTATGTAAAATGTGACGAAAATTAAGTTCCCTCGATCGGTACGTTTTGACATTTTCTAATTTCCCATTTTGGTATTTACTGACATTTCAAGCTGTATTCCATTGTCTGAGGGCATTGAACACACGATCATAAAACAAATAATCTTGGCAAGACTACCGAATTTCAATTAAAAATAAAATTATGCTACCAGTGTGTGGTTTACTATAGGATAGGCAGTTGCTCAGAACAATAATGACATGTGAAGCATATACGGGCAAACCTTCTTAAACATTCCTTGCGAACGGTTGAGAATGAGTGATGGATGCATCATTCCCAGACACAGTAGTTTGAGAAGAGAAGCGTTCAGACCGATATAAGTGCCTCAAGCGCGAACTACTGCATTCCCACCACCAGCAACACTGACTGAAAGGAGCTTCGAGGATCTCTTCAGTCAAAAAGCAAACGCTGCCAACTATCAGTACATCATTACCACTGGCATTCCTGATTGAAGTTCTCGCCGAGGTTTTCCTTCACCATAATACAAGAGTGTCAAGTTAAGTACAGAATTTGTTGCTATGGAGTTGTTTGATTACATGCTATTTTCCATAAGAATAACAAACTCTATAGCAACCATTAACACATCACATACTTTACTCCGCACTTATCGTCATCGTCATAATTGCGATTTAGCTGATAGTCATCGGGCATTCTTAACAAACTATCGAAATACAATATTATATCGAGTACATTATCTGAATAGAAGCACATCGGGTAGGGTCCGGTTTTCCAATCGGTCATTAACGGGGCCGTTAGCTGACGATCCGTTATCTGCATCGTGTTTATTGGGTTACAGATTACGGACCGTCAGCAATTCACGGCCCCGTTAATGACCCGATAACCGATTGAAAAACCGGACCTAAATCTGGTGTGTACCCTTAGGCAAAGATGCCTACAGAAAAATACACTTTTATTATGTTTACCTTTGTAGAGCATAATATCATCAATATTGTTAGTGTAGTCGGGATTTTCGTGGGGTTCGTTTGCAGATAATCATGTTAATATGTTTGGATCAGAATCAAGAGCTGTCAGTGCCATGTTTACAATAACAACCATCTCTCCTTTGTTGCCACTTGAAGGTATATGTCTGCACGTTTTATACACATCCATGCCTAGTTTGATCTAAATCCTATACAACTTTTTTTTTTAAATTGTACTTGCATTTATTTATTAATGTATAATTATTTTTAATACGTAATCATCGAGATGAAAAAATGATATTATAATTGTTTTCACTACGTACAACATTGCATTGGTTATTAAAAAGCTAATAACCAAACCCAATGTATTAAACTATAAAACTATAGGATTCACTACAAGATAGAAGTAAATCAAGTGCAGGTGGGATCACTTATTTACTCCTATCCGATAGGGTTACAGATCGTTATTTCTCATCAACATATTTTACCTGTTGAACCGTAAATAATATTAAACGAAAGATTAATAGTACGATTGCAAGAAAATGTTTAAGAGTAAAGACACATTCTCTCCGACTCTTCATTAAATTTACTTATGTCAGCGAGTCTATACATTTCTCAATTATTTGTGTGTTTCTTGTTGTTCAGGGTTGTCTTGATTCAAGACTCCGAAAAGTCGCGCGCGACGAAAGATATACCCGGATACATATAATGAATCGTTATATATAATTAACGACTTTTTCCTATTGATGTATAAGTAAGACTGAACCAAAGATTAATAGTGTGAATGCTGGAGAGTGGTTAAAATATAGACATTCTTACAGGTCCATGATTCACTATATCATAAATGCATACATGTTTCAGTTATATTTCTTATTGTTTATAATAATTGTGGTAATTGAAGAGTCCAAAAAGTGACAGTCGAAGGCAAGGATTCATAGTGAATCGTTATTTCTCATCAATGTATTATTCCAATTCATCTGTCAATTACATTGGGCCAAAGAATAATAGTGTGAATGCTGGAAAGTGGTAAAAATATAGACATATTCTTACCGGTCCATGATTTAATTACTTATATAAATGTTTCAAATTACGTTTCTCGCTGTTTAGAATAATTTTGGTGGTTGAAGACTCCGCAAAGTGACGCGTAAAGGAAGGGATATAAAGTGAAGAGTGTCCTACCTCCGTGTCACCGATAGAGGTAGCTCAGCGGTAAGACGCGAGACTCTAATTCGGGAGGTCGCCGGTTCGATTCCGGCCACCGGCAGTCCTGACTGAAGGTTTTTCCGAGGTTTTCCTCAGTCGTAAAGGCCAATGCTGGGATTTAGTCCTACTTATATCCCTCAGACATTCCTTCTCAACTATTCAAACACCCTAATAACCTAGTTAGTCACCTGAAGAGGAGCACATCAGGTAAAGCTGGTGTGCATCCTACAACGGGTATTCCTACAAAAAAATATTAATTATTATTACCTCCTTGTTAGAGACAATAGTGACCCTCTTGACGGGCTGGGACGGAGGTTGCGGCTCCGGTTCCTTCTTGGGCGCCGACATAACGGCGGCAAAACTTTCACCCCTTCAAACTAAACCGCTTCTTTTCGAACAACTTACGTCAGTTCTAGCGATTGATGGAAATATTATCTACCCAAGTTCCAATCGCTGCACATTCACGTGAAATATAATATCCAAGTCGATAAAAACACCCGCTTTTCTGTCGTTTCGATTCAAAACAACTTTTCAGAATTTTTATTTTGACTTTTAGTATCTCAATAATGATGATTTAATGTTCTAGTACAGTCTTAGATAAAACTTTTGATACTCACAACAATGTTCCATTAACGATAATATAACGACAAACTAACACAGATTTTCTGATACGTTTACAAAAAATACTTGCACAAACATATAACACGCAATTTTATATCTTTTGACAATTATCACAACAATTTACGTCTAAAAATACTCTTCTATCGCTAAATTTCTTTATCACATTAACACTACGGTTACGTTTACGTCTACGTAGTTATCACAACATTCAGCTAAGTGCCTACTTAATACACGATCCGTTAAACAAAAACGTAAAGTACAGTGTATTATTTTCTAGATTGATTATCGAGCTTTTAGTAACACTTTACCGCACAGTCGTACACTTAACACTTAATACGTATCACAGTAACTTTATGTACACTCATTACGCTACGAACGCAAAGAACAAACAAACGAACGTGTTAATCTTTCTAAACATTAAAACATACACCGAGGGTTAAGATCTTAAACATGAACAAGAACATAAAATTCAAGAATAGACTGGAGTGAATATCTTTCCAACAACCTTCTGACTTTTAACATTCACTACTAGATATGAAATGATTTCTGATACACGTCTGTTTTTCGTTAAGAGTTTTGTTGCGTTTAAAATATTTCAAACATTTTTAAAAGTAAACGTTTTAAAAATAGTCCACTCGCTTATTTACACACTTGAAGGTTCGTGATTTCTATTTTTGCAAGCTGCCAAACGGAACATCTGGTTGATTTCACTGTCTACTTTACATTATCTTCTTCTTCTTTTCAGATGTAAAATTATTTGCAACTTTAATTTAAAACGGTAATATTTCTTATTTAGAATCTGACGGATTTATTTATCGAAAAAATGTTCACTTCCAAAATTGTTGAATATTAGTTATGAATAACGGAAAGAGAAAACGATTCCATATTTGTATTTTCATGTTTTGTTGAGATTTCTTTCACATTAAAATTACCAAAAAAAAAACTGTCACTTTGTTTTTACGGAATAAGAGCACATCCGTATCGGAAACAAACCCTTGTCGCACAAAAAATGTATATTTGTTGACACAAAAATTGACGCGAACATATACGAAACTTCTCGAAAGGGGAAGCCTGCGTCCCTCCTACCCGCTCGCTCTGTGGCAGACTGACGCGATCCGCCACTACTTTCCCGCCCTTTATAACTGCGTAGTCATGCCGACCCGGGAGGGCGAGCCGGAAACACCCGAGCATCGCCGAACATAAATCCACCCCTTTCCCGTCTTAATTCAATTAATAACGAAAACACGGCTAAGCCAGCACCGCGTAGGAAATTGCGAATAACTTCCTAGATCTGTCGATTAATTAAATTTAGTCGATAAAAACTTGGGTAATTTATTTATCGATTGGGGATGTGTTGAGAGACATTCTTGTGGATGTCTTGGAGAATCAAACTGTCATAGAGCGTGAGAGTTTGAAACTCGTAACGGGTAAACTTGTGAGTTTATAACGACACCTTAATGAATTTCATCTTAGCTTGGTTGAAATATTCAAATAATACGGATAATTTTAGTTTAATGTAGTATTCATGGAGGTAAAGTAGTTGCTTAACTCAAGTCGACGTTGTTCATTAGAACCCAGCGTTGATTTACGAGTATTAACTATCACTAGGGTGGTGTTTCTAAAACTGTTAGTAAACTTATTACTAATGAAAGGAATGTTGCACATTTGTTAGAGAAACGCGGGCAAAGAGGTGGATTGTTGAGAAACAACTAGAGTTGGGTTGTAACTCGAGATTATTAATGCTTTTGAGTAACTTTGTTGATATAGTTTAACGTTATTGGCTAGTTATAGTTTACATTGTGACTTGTAACAACTTTTAATGTAAGATTGAAAAGATACATAAGCTCTACATGGATCTAGAAAATGTGAATCTATTTTATTGATTTCGGCTTAAAATCGAGATGTCTAGTGTGAACAAATGCACTTTATAAGGTGGTTTTAATCACTCACAAAATGAATCTCGTGATTCAACCGTATAAAGGGTGGTCCACACAGATTTTTAAGACATACGATTTAAGGTTTAACGCGTAGTCGTACAGTTGGATCATAGGAAACACGTACTGGCGTTCACACAAAGTTTTAGTTTTAAGATGTTGTTTTCATTGTTGTTTTTGTAAAACAACGTCTTAAAACCTTATGCATTATGTCTTCAAAATCTGTGTGGACCAGCTTTAAGACAGCACTTTGAACTATTCAAACAACAGACCTAGTAAATCACCTCAAGTTGTTATCAACCTACAGCAGCGCTTCTCACGGGGAAAAAATAAAACACTGACTTCAAAAATCTTACATTGTCTTTAGTGAGCAAGGTGGGAAGGAATGTCCAAGGGGTCGAATCCAAACATTCTTCTTATGATCAATGAAAACCCTTGAGTCGAAATCATATCCCTGACCAGACGAATTATAATCTAGTGTTCTATATTTATTAATTATTCATTTTATTGTTTTATTTAATGTCTATCATAATCAGTTTACAAAGGACGACTGCCACACTTTCTGTACCTCACTGTAGCCAACACACGGTGAGACATAGTTATATATTATACGGATATCATTATTGCTGACACAGCACTCAGATATATTAATACCAGTGACTAGCTTCAAAGGTGAGCTAATTATAGAGATGTAATATTACAGGAACACTCTATGGTAGATATGGGCTAATTAGTTCCTGAAGCTACAAGTTATGATCAACCTCAATGGGTTGAGACCGGCCAAGCGTCTAGACCGCAGACCACTTAGCTTCCTGCATTACATAGCGAGGATATAGAAGTGTTTATACGCGTTACCACAGATCAACCCCAACCCTCCCACAAGTCTCTAGACAAGGTAAAATTATTATTCTTGAAGTTTAAAGGCACAAAACAGCAAGGTTATCAGTGCCTATTAAGTCATTAAGTGCCTTATTATCAGTGTATCTAGACAAGAATCTCTAAACTAAAATACATAATTTGCTATACTCATATCGGCTAAAAGTGACTATACTTAAATAGTTTCTTTTAAATAGATTTTAAATTATGTATAAAATTACTTCTCCAGCAATAAATTTCCATACAACAAGTGTTGTAAAACATTATGATCAATTTTCTTAACTATAGAGTCGGATTTTATATTGATTCTTAAAATTGATTAACAAATTTAATCTGGTGATAGTAGTCAGTTAATAAGTAGAATTATCTGTACTTTTTACTTTCATTATTTATTTAAGGATTAAAAAATTTGAATTTTGTTAGTATTTAACTATTTATGTTCATATTTTTATTTATTTGATGATAAAAAGAATATGTGTGTTCTTTGTATTAAGAATACGCATTATCAAACTGCAATATTATTTCATGCACTGCATTCTGCATAGTTAAATGAAGTGAAATATTTGGTGGCGCTTTTTGAAGCGTTTAAAAATGCAGTTAAGTTCTTTTATGAGTGTGTTTAGTCAACTCGAAAGCGGAAAGTCCATTTGGTGCAGGAGAGATTTCAGAGTTGCCAACTTTCCCGATGTGTCCGTTTGTTTTCTCCGGAGAACCTGCGATATAAACGCGCGGTGGAAACAAAGCACAAAGTGTCGTCCATCGTTTCGGAAAGTTTTTCACACGGCACAATCAATAAACTTGGAGATAAGCTTGAGGGGGAATATGTGTGTGTGCGTTGTTTTGTGTTAGACGGGGGTAAACTGTGTCGTGCGTTTGACTTGGAATCGCTTTTGCGCTGTTGCTACATTTGATCATTATTTTTGGAAACGTTTGTTAGAAACATTTGTATTTACATTGATTATAAAATCAATGATTGTCTTCCTAAAACATGATTAATGGACTTTTTCTTAGACTTTTTAGTAATTTACACATTTAAACATCTAATAGACCGAACCATAAGAACCAACATAATATGTCCACATTTTACATATATTTAAATCAAATAAAAGTGTTAACTTTGAAAATACAAACATTTTTATACGATTTCATTGACATTTGTTGTAAAAAGTAATAGTAAAAAATGAAGCTATAAAGATTGTGTTTGTATTAATGTGCCATACGTTGACCAGTACTAATATTATACCAGTGTACATAACTGTGTTATGTGAATATCAAAGAATACATGTCTGTGCAACCGTAAAGCACTAACATAATCCGATAATATTCTTTGAAACATCTTTATCCCAGTATCTCACATCTTCTGCTTCAGTTCGTCATATTGCTTTTCACATTTCATAGCAAATGAAACAAGATCTTGTTTAGAAGAGTTATTTTATTTAATACGAATTTCTATCAAACTCCGATGAAATCTAATTTCAATCTTTAGCTTCAAGGGATGGTTATTTCATTTATTTTCTTTATCAAATCTACTTGAGTGATCAAATGCACTGGAAATTCATATTTTAATTAAAATATCCGACGAAAACTTTCCAATAATCTTTCCGGTTTATGTATTCAATAGGTTTTATTTAATAAGCCCCATAATTCTTTGATGTTGGTTCAAATAAAACGTGTTCGAGATCTTCGAAATATAATACAATTCTGTAATTTTCAACCCTCATTATTTACTATTCGACTTAAGTTGTAAAAAGCTTTCAAAACTGATATTAATAACTCCCTATTTGCGCAAAATAAAGGTATACGACGTTCACTAATAAGATAAAGATACATTTTGATTATTTCAATTTCAGTGTAATGGAATTGAGCCCAATTAGCTAGCCAATATTTTCTAACTAATGTGAATTGTCAAATACCAATTATGAGTAATAATTATCTACAGTCTAGATCGAACGTTTTTAAACACAACTTATAAATATATACGTGTGTTTGAACACTGTATATTATTAACGCATCTCACCCAAAACAGAGCAACTACATTAATACTAACGTAGAATAACAAAACAAGATAAAACGATTGTGCCACAATCCTCTACGCACTTCATTGACTGCGGGAAACATTCTCTCCTTTTGTTCACGGTATATTGCGAATATCTACCAACGGCCATTTTAATCCAGCTTAACGAAGTAAATGCAATGAAATACAAATGGAATTGAGGGCGTTTTCATGGCCACAATAACGCGATTTAGAGTTAATTGAATTATTGAGCTTAAATTCCATTTTCCATACCTCACAAAAGTATTTATCAGATACCAGATAACGTACTCTGGGTCAATTCCAATTCGGAAACAACATTTCGTGTTTGGTATAGTCCCGGTACTCAGATAAGTCACATAGTTACTTTTTCGTTCTCAACCTAACAAGCACGAATCACTAACGTTTCTTGCCGGTTATTTAGTAAAATTTGTGTGCGTGAAGTTTCGGGGAAGAAAACTTGCCGGAAACCGGATACACGTCATAAATATTGCGTCACTCCGAACGGGACACTTAGGTTTTTTCGTATCTTGACAGTTTTATAACTTAAATTAGTAGTTAATTAATTATTATTTTTTATTTTTTATTAACTGGTAACAAATATTTCATTACTATTATCTTAAAAGTGTAGGTACAAAGTAAGTAGTCCCAAAACATCCATTCTGGAAGGCGTGGCCAAGGAAGTAGCCGACGAAGACTGTGGTAAAACGTATCATGGCGGCTGAAAATGTGTTCATCAATAATTCATATTTTTTGAAAATTCAAGAATATTTGGGTAAGTAAAATATCTTACATATTGAAAGTAAAAAATGTTGTTAAAAAGTTGCTCTTTATTTTGTTAACGTTTTTGGAGTTGATCGGCTTGCGTGTTGTAAATTGCTGGCAACGTTGATATAATAGGGTCGTAGGCCTATCAATGTTTACGCCTAGGACCTAGTCCTAAGGCCTACCTACACATCGTAGCCTCTTGCCCTAGGCCCTAGCCTACGAAGTTATGACTGAAAACTGACTAGCCTAGGCTAGGCTAGGCTAGGCCTAATAGTAGGCCCAGTTGTGTAGGTTTATACTGTCAGCCAAAGACAAGATTTAGGCCTGGGCCCTAGCCGCCTAACCTAACCTAGAAGTAGGGCTAGGCCTAGGCCAGAATTGGGAAGAGAGTAGCGTTTTGATATTAAATTAGCGTTAAACGATAAGTAGGCTTAGACCTAGTCTTTCTCCAGATCTAGTTCGATAAATTTGGCCTAAAAGTCATAACATCAAATAGGACTAGGCCTAGGTCCCTTGGGCTGCATATTTTTAGGACATGTTTTGAATTGGTAGGGCCAGGCCAAGGCCTTTACATTACTATAGCCTATATAAGGTGTATGTGTTGCATTGTTCCAGATTGTGTAATAATGTCACAAGACCTGCCAGAAAAAAAGTACTATTCAAACGGAAGGCAGTAAAGCTGACTCAAGGTCAAGTGGCACTCTTAGCCCAGAGGAATGTTCAAGTAAGCTCACCATTGTTTCATTGTAGGCTAGTGGGGTCTAGGCATTGAGTAGGCCTACAAAATACTGTAACAAAATGTTACCCTTGCCATAGGCCAACACAAATTTACAAACCCAAACTACTGAAACCCCTACTGTCACAACTCACATACAATAGGGAATATGCGTCATCTTTTTTACCATTTTACTAGATTAGGATTAACTTCCTGAATACAAACATATTTTATTTCGATGACATAGACAAAAGTTTCATTTGTAAAACGAGCTGAAAGTTTCACACATATTTATGGCGGAAAAAACAGGGCATATGTCACTTTTCCTGTATCAGCAATTAACCAATCATGTAATGATAAATAAAATAACGCTTATTTGGAAATCATATTAAATCGAATGGACGTCTAGTACGTCTAATAATTAATTTTGAAGCCCAATTACTATAAAAATTAAAAACAATAATACCAAACCTATTTTCATAAAATATCAGTAAATATTGGGTGTTGTTATTCATATAGGCCTCCGACATAGCCGATGGCAGCGCCACTGTTTTTCTCCTACCGGCAAAGTCGCGTCCTAACGAGTGTGTAATTTGAAACCGCGCGAAAACTTCGCCTATCTAAATGCATGTAATCCAGAGCTGTCAGCAGTTGTGTATTTTCGAATTTTAACATTATCTTGTATGCGTTTAAGCCGTGGAAAGTTACTTTACGAGAGATATCATGTAGGCCTAATAGATTTTGCAGACTATAGATTTAAAGACGGACAATGCGAGGGAAGAGGGCGAGTTTTGTCTGGCAGTAAAAAGTGTACAAAACTCGCCCCGTTCATTTACAAAACTACGCGGGTAATAGTCACTGTAGGGGTTAGGCTTATATTTCCGTGTATCAAATGTAATATAGCTCCTAGCCTAGGCCTACTTCAAATCCAAAGACATAGACAGTCACAAAGTCACCTGTCAGATCAATGTAGAATGTAACCATTATGAGTTCATAATGCATGACGGGTAGGCCTAGACCTTTGATGTGTAGGCCTACACTTTGTTTAGTAAAATTAGGACACTTGAACACCAAAAGTAACCAAACCTGTAATTCTTAATACAAAATACAGGATAGGCCCTAGTAGGCCAACAGAAAAACTTCTCCATCTTTCTAAGAACATTTATTCTATTGGGTGACGACCCAGGCTTTCTCAACCAAATCTTGACTCACCGTACCCTACACTAGGTCCATGCTTCTTGGCAGTACATACATGTTACACGAGCCTATGAGAGAACAACAACACCTTGGCAATATTGATAGTGTGGGAACTGGAAGGTATGATGGACTATCATGTATGACTATCATGTAGGCCTGCGTAAATCTTCTTCCCGCCAACAAACTGTTTGCTAGCCTAGGCCTACGCCTAGATTTGGTCAAGATGAACTAGGAATTCTGACAGCTGTTATGAATGTTCATGGCGTAGGTCTAAAAAAAGTTAACCAAGATCGGGAATAGGGCTTAATTCTTTAGCAATATGTAATTTTGTATTTTTACAATGTTTTCTTCAGAGTACATTTGTCTACTAATTATTTACAAAAGGTGTATTGGTTAGGACTAGGCTCCAGCCACTGCAATGACGCCAGACGGGACCAGAAAATGTAAACAAAGTGTTGATGCAGTGAGTCAAGTATGATTCTTTTAACAGCTTAAATCCACTGTTGTCTACTGTTCTTTTGCTGTTTTTCATTTGGAAAGGCATACATGGATATTGTTTCATTTCTTGCTGGCGAACACGAGCATCTTACGACACAACACATAGTTTAATTTATCTGTAAAGTAGCCATCTTGATGCGCGGGAGCCTCGGAGTTACACAAGGTCCACTAGATCGCTTGTAGCGTGCGCGCAGCGCGCGCGAGAGTAAATCCAGTAGACCTTGGGAGTTACACACTCAAAAGGGCACTTTTTCGCCGCTAGAGCGTACCACAGTCTACGTCGGAGGCCTTAAAAATGTTGACAAGGTTAGTTGACTGACCTTGAAAGTTTGATTGTTTCGTCTAGGAGGCGTTGGAAATGTCCAAGGAGGTTATATGCAAAGTCATTCATATAAGCAGTGGTTTACAAGGATTGTGACGTCACATATTTAGACAAGGGCCCAGCACTGCGATTCTAAATGGGCGACGTTAAGTTAACGCGAACGACACTCGTCGGTAGACTTATCACGCGGTAAGTTAACGTGCGATTCCGAACAACAATTACGTAACGTGCGGTAAACGTATCGAAAAGAGGTAGCCGTTGCAGCAGAGCAGCGCCTGTTATATATTAGTTTGTTTATGTTTTCGAGACGGCTGTGCATATTATAGAAAGTTAACCAATGAAAACGCGTGAACAAATGCAATCAATTTCAAATCAAGCTGTCAAAAAGCAACACAATTCTAAACAAATCTACTCTCAGCTATCTCAAAGGGATTAGAAATACTTATTAAATCCCTTCTATGCAGTCACAAATACTGCCTGCCCTAGTCGTCTTCATTATATAACTATTCAAGCACCCCGAAGGATTGTGCAACATTTGCCATCATCGTTAAATTCGTAAAAGTGCGATCTCTAGGCCTAGCTTTATATAACCTCCTTGGCCTAGGCCTAGGGCTAGCCTAGACGAATGAATGCGCGCAGCCAGTTTGAAGTCAAAGTTTCACAAGTAAGGTTATGTTACCCCTTTACATACGGTTTCCATCTCGCTATGCAATTGATGATGTTTCTTCATATTGAAATTAATTTAGAAATCCAAATATGTAACAGTTGTATCGTTTACTTACCAAAATCTTTTAATAAATCAAGTAATATAACTGAAGTGGACATTCGAAAGTCGGCCATGTTTGTTTAACGCATTGCTAACGGCAGGGGTTGGGTCCGTGACGAGTTTGTCGACAGCTGTATCGACGCTTGTCGTTACGAATAGATCGGGAATCGCGTTGTTACGTTTCCGCCTACCGTAACGACAAGAAAGCTGCGTTAAAGTGATCACGGCCATTCAGAATCGCACTGCAGATTCACAAAGGTGCCTAAGTGCTAAGACGTCCTAGTTTAGGCAAATCTTAGTGATATAAATCACCAATATGTCGTTCTGCAATGTTATAAAGATAAAATATAGTAAAATATGAACAATTTAACTAATAATATTTGATTTGTGAATGTTTATTAATACCTAGACATGATTTATCTTGATTTATCTAGCTAGGATTTGCCTAACTTAGGACAACTTAGAGTTACGCATCTTTGTGAATCCAGGCCCAGTAATATAGGTAGACGGAGTATGACGTCACCGCTAGATGGTGTTAAGTGCGCGGCAAATACGTTTGACATTTGACAAATGATGTATTATTATTTGTATTTCCTCAAAAATGATTAGTGAAGGTACTGTTAATCTTAGTTAACATATTTTTAATTTGCACTAGTTGAAAATGATCATTTTTCTTTACACAACGATGTACTGTTTGTACTGTTCATCAAGTAGGCCTAGCGTATTTGGTTGATTGTAAGATGTTATTTTTATGTTGGCCATACAGCATTAAAGTCGAATTACAATTGGTTCTTCTTTCCATTTCAGACCGTTACCCAGCAAGTAGAGGAAGTATGATTAAAGGAAGAGGTGGAAACATTTGGTTGTGAAACCTAAGCTGACCCTGCCAGAAGCAGGAAACTACGATGGATGATGATGACCATTGTCTTGATGCTTTATTATTTGTATTTATTTATTACACATATTTTTATCGTTGTACTATTTTATTTATTGAAATATATATTTTTTTTTTTACTTTGTGTTTATGTATTTATTCATTTATTCATTTATTCATTTATTCATTTATTCATTTATTCATTTATTCATTTATTTATTCATTTATTCATTTATTCATTTATTCATTTATTCATTTATTCATTTATTCATTTATTCATTTATTCATTTATTCATTTATTCATTTATTCATTTATTCATTTATTCATTTATTCATTTATTCATTTATTCATTTATTCATTTATTCATTTATTCATTTATTCATTTATTCATTTATTCATTTATTCATTCATTCATTCATTCGTTTATTTGTTTATTTATTTAATTATTTATTTATTTATTTATTTATTTATTTATTTATTTATTTATTTATTTATTTATTTATTTATTTATTTATTTATTTATTTATTTATTTATTTATTTATTTATTTATTTATTTATTTATTTATTTATTTATTTATTTATTTATTTATTTATTTATTTATTTATTTATTTATTTATTTATTTATTTATTTATTTATTTATTTATTTATTTATTTATTTATTTATTTATTTATTTATTTATTTATTTATTTATTTATTTATTTATTTATTTATTTATTTATTTATTTATTTATTTATTTATTTATTTATTTATTTATTTATTTATTTATTTATTTATTTATTTATTTATTTATTTATTTATTTATTTATTTATTTATTTATTTATTTATTTATTTATTTATTTATTTATTTATTTATTTATTTATTTATTTATTTATTTATTTATTTATTTATTTATTTATTTATTTATTTATTTATTTATTTATTTATTTATTTATTTATTTATTTATTTATTTATTTATTTATTTATTTATTTATTTATTTATTTATTTATTTATTTATTTATTTATTTATTTATTTATTTATTTATTTATTTATTTATTTATTTATTTATTTATTTATTTATTTATTTATTTATTTATTTATTTATTTATTTATTTATTTATTTATTTATTTATTTATTTATTTATTTATTTATTTATTTATTTATTTATTTATTTATTTATTTATTTATTTATTTATTTATTTATTTATTTATTTATTTATTTATTTATTTATTTATTTATTTATTTATTTATTTATTTATTTATTTATTTATTTATTTATTTATTTATTTATTTATTTATTTATTTATTTATTTATTTATTTATTTATTTATTTATTTATTTATTTATTTATTTATTTATTTATTTATTTATTTATTTATTTATTTATTTATTTATTTATTTATTTATTTATTTATTTATTTATTTATTTATTTATTTATTTATTTATTTATTTATTTATTTATTTATTTATTTATTTATTTATTTATTTATTTATTTATTTATTTATTTATTTATTTATTTATTTATTTATTTATTTATTTATTTATTTATTTATTTATTTATTTATTTATTTATTTATTTATTTATTTATTTATTTATTTATTTATTTATTTATTTATTTATTTTTTTATTTATTTATTGATTTATTTATTTATGTGTTTTGCTGTTTATGTGTGGAAGCACAGATAACGAATTGTGGTCGTTGTCTGTGGTGGAAGCCTGCATTCAAAATTATCGTAGCCACATGTCTCTCCCCATATTAGTTGTGAATTGTGAATGTATATCATATTGCAATGTTATTGTTAACTGAATGTGTTTTACCATATAGTTTTGTATTTGTGTTGGGGGATTATTTCCTTAGTGTGGTAATACGTTTACACTGACAGTTGTTCCGTTCATAACAATTCAGTTTCTTAATACTTGTGTCCAAAATGGTATGTTATAATTATACATTCTTTCCAAATGTGGTAAGATATAATTCATTTTATGTGAAATAAATGAAAATTGCAGTCTGTTCATTGGCTTGCATAATAATAACACATTACTTTTTTAATTAAATTTAATACACTTTTTACCCTACTTTATTCCAATAGATAGTTTTCCTTTTTATTATTTTGTCAGTATGTGTTGCACAAGTGTTTAATAGATGTACCTAGCGAAAAATTGAATGTTTACTTCATAATTAAAAACTGTAGGTGGTGGAGAAAACGATACTATACTGAAGAATAGGAAATGTGTGGTTAGTGGTTACATAAAAACATTCGTTTTAAGGGGGGGGGGGGGGGGGCGTATATTGTAGTTGTAGACAGTAAACGATGCCACGTTTACGATTGCGCATGATAGGATTTCAATTTACCGCGCACCACTGCTTGTGAAATGTGACATCGCATAATACAAAGTCAACTTGATCTCCGCCTAGCGGAGGCTCGTCGAACGAGCCTCCGCTAGGCGGAGATCAAGTAGACCTTGGGATAATACATCGTCAAGTCTAGTAGGCCGTGAGCACGTGCCGAAGAGTGGCGACACCTCCAATATGGCGCATATTGCCTTAAAAAAGTAGTCCGCGCACGACCACGTCGTGAGAAGGCGCGGACTGTTACTAATGATTCAATGAACCAATCAACGGCATGTGACTTATCTGGGTACCGCGACTATACATGCAATAAATTGTCGATATGAATGTGTAAATGTTGTACATCAACATGGCACACCGTATGTATAGTTAATGATCTTCTGTTGACGAACTATTGGTAAACTGATGGTGTTAATGGAGGGTGAAATATTAATTAAGGGTTCGTGTGCATTAGTCTGACTACAGGGACATAATGGGCATTAAGTGTATACATTCATGTGCGTTGATGTATAGTTGTATACTGCTTCTAGTACACGTAGATGACTTTTCCCTCGTATACATTGCCTGAATTTATGTGCTTTATCTAAAATTATATCTATGAATTTAAAAAAATATATTTCCAACATAATAACTTGTTATTGTATTTTTCTCAAGAAAATAATCGTTTTTTCTTTTTAAGTGGAGACCAGTTCGGCAAACATTATCACCTCTTGAGCTCACGTAATAAACAGAAGATAGACAATCGTTACAATTTATTTTATATATTTTAATATTTCATAAATAATTCACATCTGAGAAAACGTATGGTGAAATAATTCAAAAATTAAGAACAAGATAACGTAAACAAATGAAAAACTTTATTATATATAAAAAAGAGAAAAAATGATAAACTCTCCCACAAATCATGATCCAAAAATCGACATTTATTTATCTAGTGTCCATCGTATTCGTTCATTCGTTTCGTTGTAGGCTACTTATTTACAAATGAGTTCAACACATGTAACTCTACAACGTCTACAAACAATACAACTTCTATCGTTAACAGTTCGAACTCAAGCCATCCGCTTCAACGCACCGAATAATGGTGACGTCATCACGAAGAAAGACGATCGTACACGAACAACTACGACAAACGATTTAAATAATTGAAAACGGTTCTCTTTGTGCTGAACCGTTTTGCTGATTACTCGACAACGCTTTCACAAGAAATGGGAGGAAAACTAGAATCGCGTTTTGTTCTCTTCGTTAACAATTTCCCATTTTCTTGTCGTTGCTTTTGTCTTCGTTCTTTTCTTAACGTGGTACCTGGGTTACTAAACTAAAAGCTAGAAGGTTTGTTCGTTTTGATTATTGAAAAGCCATGGGTAACAAAGATAAGGAATCAATTGTGTTCCTCAGTTCAGAACTTGGAACCCTTCGCTAGTAACTGGCCATAGAGAGAATAATCCTGTAGATATTCTTGCCACAATGTCTCCCTAGATTAAACATCCTTTCTTCCAAATGAATACATAAAACACAGGCCATATTTGATGGTTAATATATACCCTCTACTTGCAATATTTATGTACTGGGATAGTAGAACAAAAATCTGTATATTAGATATATTTTACTTGAAGGTCCAGAGTTGTATAAAACTCTGGTAAATACTTATGGTGTATTTCGTGTTATCCTTGCAGTTTCGTTCATACACTAAAACCCTAAATAAAAACAGAACAATTCACGAGAAGATCTAAACTATTACACGAGATTTTGAACCCTCCAATCTGCTGTAACCAGCGGCAACTATTGTTTGCGAGAAAATCATCTCTCTTTCTCACTACGTTTATCAAGCGGACTGGGTTCGGACTGACTTCAGTACGAACCGAGTTCGGAACCCGTAGCAAGCATACTTCAATCCGGACTCGTCCTATTAGACCCTATCCCTGTCCTATTAAACCGGGCTAGATCGGCTTCTTAACAGAACTGAAATAAGCTCGAGCTGAGGTGTTTATCAGTCGAACTCGGTGCGCACTAAACTCGGCTCGCACCGTCAAGTGCGAGCTCAGTCTGCTTGATATTAACTACCGCGTTTGTATGTGAACTGCCTTAGAAACCGATACTATTTAATTTCGATTTGTGAATCTTTTTTATAAAGTAAACAAACTTGTTAATATACTTTTAATACAGGTATACTCTGGTACAGGGATAGATTTAATGTAAGATTATTTGAAACGAACAAGGAAAGAACAAGGATTCATCTAGGAGGATTGCAAGGTCAGGATTAAAACTCTCGTTGAAATGTTACTACAAAGTTACAGATTGAATGGAAGAGTTAAATATGACCACTATATAGACTAAATGAGACCCTCAGTCTCGCGATTATAAAACACACCACGTTCACATATCCCGTGAACCATCCACATCAGCATCGCAACAACCCAGAGAACAAGTGAGCTGATTACGCCTCGAGTTAAGAAGCATCAATTTTCATGAATGTGCAAATTATAACTCTCATCGACGCCGACTTGTCGCGGCTCGAGTGTTAGTGACGTCATCAAGCTCTTTAGATAACCGACATTCATGTGTGGGGGTAGCTCATCCGTCACAACAGCAGGATGCCCTGTCTATTCTACAACATGGTTTGACCATGTACTTATAATAGGGAACCCGCAACTGACGTCACATCCGGACTACAACAATGAAACAAATTAATTGAACTGATGGACAAACAATCAGCTGTCAAATTTGCAACCATACAAATAAAAACAAGTGTAGCAATAGTTTAACTGCTCACCATTTAAAACGTAATGATGGTCAACGACTAAGTGAAAGTTTTGCATGTGTATTTGTTTGTTTTTTGTTTTGTTTTCCAAAATCAGAAGAAAATATTTTTTGACATATTGTAGTTATTCAGTTAATTATTTTCATTGTTGTCTTTTGGTGTTGCTAATAGCCTATGGAACTTCGTAACTGGAATTGAATCAGCTAACAAATCAATGTACTAATTTAATTGCCATGGAAGTAGGCGGTGGGCAGCCATTTTAGACCTTAAGTTTCGGATTTTGAGATTGTTCACATTGTTGTTGTGACTTGATGTGTAATTGCTTAGCGATAGGGGCTAAAATGTCCCGAGATTGATTGAGAAAACCAGAAATGATAATCGCAGACGCGTATTCCAACCATGGTGCACTTCCAGATAATCGTAAATTTATGGTTTGAGCAAGGCCTACCGGTTATATGTGAATGAGCGTATATAGTGCATGTTTACATAACGGCGTTGCGGCCATTCTGTCGATTGTAAATTCATTGATGAAATATTTCTGATAGCGTTTTTGGTTGTAGTTCTAGTGTTCTGCAACATTGGTTTGCTACTACTACTGAAAAACTACATTTCGTCCACTACTTTTTGCCCTAACAATTTTTTAAAACTTTGTTGGTCACTAACATATTATTTCAACGTTTACTGTCACCCTTGCCGCTTGCGAAGAACCATGTGTCAACAAGTTCTTGTGTTAAATGTCAACACTTTGGCCTCATATATAAAACAATTTCATAGTAAGCAGAGGGTTACATTAGAGGATGTGTATAGTCTAGACGCTAGAGCAATTCCTAAAGTGTTTTTGGTACATTTCAACTGTCCTCCAACATTTGTTTGCTATAACTACTAAAAAGCAACATACACAAACGCGCCTAATGGAAGAAAACATGGTAGGCGCCATTGAAGAAACCTTTTGCCTAGAAGTATTAACTCCTATGTGCATACGTTATTTTTAATCCCTGAGTATCACGCACCCTAACTCCACGTGATAGTTCACAATACAGCCCGCTAGATGGCATCACAGCAGTTAAACAAGTAGGGCGTGTTAATGTAGCCGTCCCATGCATGTAGACATAACAACCGTGCGTGTAAACCACTGCCTACTATAGACATTACTTCCTGGGCCAAGCTCTCAACCACTGCCTTCTAAAGTAGCCCGCCCTCTATCCACGCTTGGTTATAACATAGATATAAATATTGTTACCAAGATACGTAACTCACTTTGCTATCTGGACCTACCAAAACTGATTCTCTTTTGAGATTTCAACAATGGATAACTCTCGGAACGTCGCAATATTATATATTTAGAACCTACTATTTTCAATGCTGAAATGACAACTTTATGTCCAATGTGTTTACAGATACTCGCGTACTTTCTTTTTTTTTATAGCCATCAATATCAATGACATACGCCAGGCTATGTATAACACATTGAAAAACACATGTTAAATGTAAACAAACAGTCAATCATACAATAGGAACGAGCACAGGTCCTCGGACCTCCATTCAGTTACATATCTTGGTAACAACATTAATATCTATGGTTATAATAAATTACCCACAAATCCGGTTAGGGCAGCGCTTTTCTAGGTGAAGCGAACAACTTGAAATGTGAGATGGTATCTTCTCTTACTGTACGGTAGGAGATTTCGTAGTATTTCCGTCCATGACCCGTGAACCATTTCCTCACCCAGCACAGTATCGCCAACTTGGTGAAATATGTTGTTGCGGTAAAGAAGGTGGCTGCATTGCCAAGTGTAGATAGGCGCACATGTTTAATACACCGGGGCTTAAAGAACCAGGCCTATTAATTGTACCAGAATCCCGTTACATTCAAACAGTTCTTAAGTAGTTGTTTTCTTAAAGACCGCTGGTATTTTTTAACCGTTGCTTTGAAATTATCTATACAGTATTTACGATTGTATTTTTGAATTATTTGAAGACAATCTTATATTTAAACTTTTGATTAGAAAATTTGTAAACTTGCGAGATGGATGTATTAGGCTTTGTAAAATTTTTGAGATTTGGAAGAAATTTAATAAAAATGGAGGGAACGTTTCGTTGAACATATTATATTAATCCATGACGAAGTTGGAGGTTATCTTCAGTTATTTAGAATGTTCAGTTTTATGGAAACGGAAGAATTGCTATGTTTGTTATGGCCGTTAGAATCATGGAGAAGATTCACCTTTTCTATGAATATTATCGATTTAAAAATGTGTATAATAATAGCAAAAATAAAATTATAACGAAAACAAATTTATCGGAATATCTAGGTCATAGCTTTCAAAAATAATAAAACACAAGTTTAAAAATACCGCCGCCGCCTTCAGTAGTGAACTACCCTTCCAGCACCGGATACCGATAACAACCAAGTTGTCAACCGACATTGAATATCGTTCCTCATTAGGGAGTTGAGTTTTCAAGTTTTCATTTCTATGCATTGAATACTTCAAAGTAGAGAACTTACGAGCAGTTTTCATCCAATAAGAATCAACAGCGTTCAATGCTGACCCTCTCACCCCCATCTTATATCGAGAGTCAATGCGAAAAGAGAATTAATTGGATTGAAAGAATGTTTTATGTGTACTGCGTAAAGAAAGCTTAGGGATACGTTTGAAAACAGTGGCATTAAAAATTTATAACGACTATTTCCTTTACTTTATTTTCGTTTCTAAGAATATGTCAATTTTCGGAAATTACTTTAATTTTACCAAATTGTTAATTCTAAGAGTTGCTCTTATAGAACAGATTTTCCCAAATTTTGCAGTTGTCCGACTTTCCTACATCATTTATAGGAATTAGGGTTCGTAATAGACTTGACAAGAACATCATTAACACACTTTTCAAAAATAAGTTGATTTCACTACTCTACTAGCTAAACATGTGTGTTTAATAATTTTATATGGCCACGGGCTCTGTTACATTGAATATATTAATCAAGGTAACGCCTACTGCAATTGGGAGAAATTTAACCCACAACCGTCATATTCCAAGTTCCGTTTCCTTCCCAGCCAGCTCGCAATTAACTCGAGTTTCTTCCGAGGATAATTTAACATACCTCCGCTCTAGTGTCAGCGCGTCCCACCAGGTAGCGCTGCTCTCACCGTCTTGGGGGATTCCCGCGGGAATACAGTCTCTATCAGCGCGCTACCAGTAATTATCTCTGATAAGGAAACGCGGGGGGGTTTCCCAGAACTCTCTATATTCTCTCTCTCTCTCTCTCTCTCTCTCTCTTCGCTGCTCGTGAATTTATAGTCTGAATAGACTATTTTGGCGAACATTAACACGTAGTTCGCAACACGCAGGTGATAATGTAAGCGAATAAGTGTACATTATTACAGTGTTAAATTAGATAAGCTGACTTTAAGGTGGTTCCATCCGACGTTTACGTTTTCTAAAATATTGCATGTATGAAACATTCGACATGATAAACCAACTTCTGCTAAGCATAATCGAATATTATATATTTGAAACAAATTTGAGAGACACACGGGAAATATTGTATCATGAACATACATTTTTAATTTCAGCTCACGTGTTAAGTAGGTTACCGTTAAAAAATAGTGTCTGATATTTTTTATCTCGTCATAAACTTTAAAAACCATTATCTTTTATATCCGTTGATCTGTGAGGACGTTTTGGTGTACAATTATTTTTTCTGCTTATAACGGAAAATGAAGACATTTATACAACAAACAATAATTATACTATTATGAGGACCAATTAACGTGCAAGTAGAGTTCCGCGGGAGTTTACACCATGGCCACACCAGTTTCCCCCCGTTTTGGACACCCATAGATACGTTGAAAGATAAGCTACCCCAAGATTTTTTTGTTTTCCTAGAACGATCGGACCTCATCGCCTTGAAGAATGTGATGTGTGTATTCAGTCATCTGAATTACTCGTCCTTTGCTCGAGTTTGAATGGAGATAATCGCTTGATTGGACTTTGCTCTAGGGGTGTACCAAGAAAACTAACTAAAAGGTTGGTGTAAACTCCCGCGGAACTCCGCTGTGTGGTACTAGAGGAGTAGAAGATAAAAATATTATAGTAAACTGATGCTACAAATCTTGAAATCATGACACTATTTTACGTTCGATAACATTTAACAGATATTTTAATTTAAATGCAAAATTCGTGACTTATTTAAATTAAAGAATTATTTTGTATTGGTTACTTTGGAAAAAATCTACAACACATGTATAAATCAATCACTTACCTTAGGAATGGACATCTCACCCACCTCCTACAGTAACACTAAAAGATTGCTTCACATGCTCGCAAGGCATACACGTGTGTTTACATTACGCCTTTGTTTACATTACAGCGATGAAACGAGCTGTTTATGTGAGCGCAAGTCCTGGGGATATAGTGCAAGGCTAAGCCAAGGGCAGCTACAACACAAGGAACACCGGTGCCTCTATACAGCGTGCGTGGAAATAACTTCAAGAACCTTGTAGCCAACTGTTTATTTACCTCGCTTTCGTCTACGTTTGAAACCTTTCACTCAAAATGTTTGAGACATGTTTAATGTGATTTTATTACCTGAGCTTTATTAATTAACGGTTTGATTCAAATCATTAAGAACTTCAAACATGTGAAAAAAGTTTTGGAAAAGAGCAAGTTTTTAAGATCGAACCGTCCACGTTAGCTCTTGTGTTTGGGGCATAGGTCCTAAAGGTATGCCAGACAGACGTAGGTTCGAATCCCGTATATAAATGCGTTTATTTGTATTCTAATTAATTTTCAACAATCGCCCATCATCACCTCTCACAGCATGATGACAATAATAGAGACATACAACACTTAGAGCTGGTCTTAAAATCTTCTAATAAGAAAGTTGTTTGTAGCGATTAAGGTATTTGGAGGATTTAAAGGGTTTTGATTGATGGATTCCATGAAAAAATAAGATATTTGCCAAATAAGTAGTTATTGGGACATTGAAAGACTGGATCTTAGTATAATAATCATCATAACCAAAGTAAAAACTCAAGCATAAGAACGATTGACCTATTTTATTTTAGTTTATGCAAATGTCTTTAACATGATAACAATTTAATAATGCAAATAAAACAGTACATTCTGGTAAATGTTACATGATGTACCATGTTTTTATTTTGGTTCTGTATGAAAAATACAAATTACAACGTGTTTGAAAATTATCGAATAGGGTAGTTATGTTCTCTTAGCGCTGTGCCATAAAACCATGTTATTTGTTTCATGGTTATCTTGTTCACTTTAAAAACTGATTTATAAAGAAGGATGACAATGACAACAACAATCATAACAACGATAATTGCATCCAGTTAAATATCAAGATCATATACGCATTCGAGAATGTTACCCGAATAACTGTTGCAATTGTATGGCAATATAATTATTTTCTGTAGTTGCCCATTAATGAAGTTCATAGCTTCGTTATCTCCAATTCACCCGAGTGGCAAAACGAAGTAGCCTGAGCATGCCCAAACGCCCACTCGTGATGTGAGGAGAGCCTTTCAATGAACCATTATTTCACCTCTCACGCCTGGCGAATTATCACGTAATCAAATTTGTTGAGCTATTTAACACTTTGAATTGCCCCATTCAAAGAAATCCTCGAATTGCGAACGGAATTTAAAATAGGGAAACGCTTCGAATGGTTGGTTTAGTTTGAGTGTCGTGCTGCAGAAACGAGAGTAGAGGTTTGGTTTGAAATGAGAGAGAAAAAAAACTCGTTATAAGGTGAACATACATAGCAATTAAAATAACAGTGATTCATTATTCATAACCCAGAAACGTTAAATCAATCTACGTGTAACGAAACATTATTTTGTGATATTTTGTATTAAACTGTTTTAATATTTCATTTGAGCTACATTTGGCAGTATGCAAAACATAATTTCATCAATTTATGAAGTTATACTATCATTATATTAATAAATAAATAAATTCACATTTAGAGTCTTCCCACTCAGTAAACTGATTTGCAGTGAGGGATTTTAATTTAAAGTGACAAAACCAACCCTGTAGGCTTCGAACACCATCTACGAGTGAGCGATAACTAATCAAAGATCGATATTTCAAATACGAAACATATGAATCAGTGATTGGACAGTGCAAACACCTTCGGACAAATGCCAGAATCAACAAGGCCGATTCAGAACAACTTTGAATTTATTGAGTGCTTTGTTGCTAGGATGGCTCCAAAGTTGCCGTTTCCTTATTCCTAAACCAAGAAGTAATGGAACTGAATCCACATTAGAAGTTAAAAAAAAACTTCTGCCTGAAGCGAGATTTGAACCTGGGACCTTCTAAATGTATATATTTATTGTTTTTAAATTAAATTGCGCAACTTATCTCAGCCTGAGAATCTGCCACAGGTCTCCCAATTTCTAGGTAGCGTCTTGGAACTGTAGACCTTTGGAACCGACAAATTAATATCAAGATTATTGCATTATACATCCAATTAAAAGAGTGTTTCTCAATTAAAAATGTACTTCAGTTAATTTCGTCATATGTATGTATTTGGAGCAAGACGGTAGGGCTACCTGTATTAGTTCTCAATACACTTAATTTAAATTGATTTCAAACGTGCTTTTGTTGGAATCCTCCTGTGCCGTCGTGTCATAGAGAGAGCTTGCTTTAGCTTTTGGAGCTACCTAACCTACGGGGTGAAAACGTAATCTCCCGCACGCAAGCTGACACAGTTACTAGGTAACCATAGCAACAGACTGACGCCGTACCGGTGAACGTTGTCAAACGGCATCTCGAGCACATATACCACACATGAACACACATGGGTACAAGCTAACAAACTTCCAATGATCTTACATGGTAGCAACAGATTCGCTGTGGTCGCTTTTTTTGTTCCAAGGTCCGTCAATCTCTTAGAGAATGTTCGGTAAACCTCAAATTTAGGTCGTCTTATTGACAAAAACATCGCCAGTCTCGTGTCCACTACAAAACTGGTGTATTACATTGTAATTGTCTAATTAATTGATATAATATTTTGGTTGACATTTCCAATATTTGTCTTTTGTGTTTTAGTGTCCAACAAATTCAAATAAATGGCAGAAAATACCATATTTGCAACTCCGACCTGCTGGAAAATCCATTCATTTCTGCCTTAATAGTTTTGACTTCACCACGAGTGGTACGTCCAAAGTATTCTAACGATAACTCCAAATCAACTTACCCGATAGGAACGAAAACAATTAATTAATATGTGAGTTAATGTATCTTGCACAGTAAACTAGTTATAAATAATAATAATAATAATAATAATAATAATAATAATATCATCTTTATTTGTAAAAAAGCAATTACAACTCATTTACAAATAGGCGAGATTCGAACATAGTTCGCTCTTCCATCTTACCTCTAAATCTAATGTAAATCTAATGTAAGGAGAGACAAACAGAAAATAAGATACATGAAGTCTCGACTTCAGATGTTGGTGACACATTAGAACAACTCTCCAAACATTCTTAATAATAGTGGAGAGGGATTAATTTTAAATGTAATTACAATTAATCGAACGTACATTATCATAGCATAAGACATTTTTGAAGATATAATGAGGGTATGTGTAATGCATTGTTTTACGCTAATATGAGAAACAACACTCATTCTTAAATAATATAACAGACAACTTGTAAACATGTAAATATTAAATCAGCAATAATACATACACATACACGTACACATACATGGACATTAGAAAGAGGGAAACAAATAGAAATAAAGATACACGATAGATTGTTATGTGTGTAAAAATGGAAACAAAGCTACATTATTCTTAATACAAATACTGACAAAATTACAATAATATTAATTCAACTAATACTAGACTAATCATAGCACATGAAAAAGTGGATGTTCAAACAGAAACTTTTGGCATTCTTTTTTGAACAACACGTTGTTATTAACATATTTTTTTACAGATTGTGGAAGCTTATTCCACAGTTTCGGAGCTAGAACTGAAAACGATTTGGAGGCAAACGCCGTTTTGTGTCGGGGTATTTCAAGGGGGGTCAGTCTAGAACAATAGTTGTGGTACGAATTGGTATATTTAAGCTTTTCGAGTAAGTAAGTTGGCTGTTTGCATTTAAGGATTTTGGCAATAAGACACAGGTAATGAAGAGTTCTTCTTTGATACATTTTTAATATATTGTGTTTAGCAAAGTGTGGAGTTAAATGATCGTATTTACGTATTTTGCATGCGAAACGGACAGCCATGTTTTGAACTCGTTGGATTTTGTTAGATACATACGATGTGATTCCCATATATACCACATCGCCATAATCAAACAGAGGAAGTATTAGGGAGTTTACTAGCTTCATTTTAACTTCAAGATTTAGAATATCTTTATAGTGGAACAGTGACCGAATTGAGCTATACGCCTTCGCACATTGTAACGTGATATGTTTTTCAAAGGATAGAGTATGGTCAAATATTAAGCCTAGGTTTTTCGTAGAATCTGATAGAGCAAGACGAGTGCCACCCATAGTTATATTATATTAATGCAATATGAACATGCATACTATTACATTGTATAATATTAAGACACTTCACGATAGCTCTTGTTGTCTATTGACCCAGATTTACTTGAAACACACAAAAAAAACACGAATATTATTCTTTCCAGAATTCTGTTGTTCATGGTTTAAAGAAATAACTTCGGAAGAAACTTTATTAATACAAGTTTGTAGAATATTCGCGCATTCTTTTTCTCGCGAGATGTATATCTAGTGCCCCCCCCCCCCTCCCCCCCCCCCCTTTAAGACCATCAACCACATAAGAAAATTAAATGTGACTGGCTTCAAAGTTTTGTTTCAATTTTGTTTAAAGTTAAAAACCATAGCGAGTCAGAATAAATTCTAACTAAAAAGAAATCTTAATATCATCGATCTTCGGAACGTTTTTAAATCCAGCGACCGAAGCTGTCACATATACCATGAGACCTCCATCTACTCATAAAAATACGAAGACGAGAAATATATGGTTTGGGAAAACAGGTCGAGCCAAGTGTCATTTAATTTAACTGCGCAATAAATTTCAGTTTTAAACGTCTCTGTAAAGTCTAGTATAGTAATATCCAATAAAATGTAATGAGTTTTGTTAACCTGTTTTTTAATACGTGAAGTTTTGACATGTTTTACGCTAACAATTAATTTTGTGCAACTGCAACAAAAATGAATGCACAGTTTTTAAAAGCAAAACTTTAAAAAGTTGTTTGAAGTAAATGATTGCGGTATATGGCGATCAACATCAATCACGTTTGCATTAAACTCTTGCTTACAATTAAGTGTTTTCCGTCCAGATATGGAAAGTAATAAATCTTTTTGAATATTGAAACTCCTATACGAAAAAATACATTCTTTAGTGTAATCAATTATATCATGTGTGATGTACATTTGTCTAATAAATTAACAATATTTCGCATTCAATTTAACAGATTTATAGTGGTTTGTTCGTATCCTGATTTATAAATATAAAATACATTCGCATGTTATTTTCTACACACTCAGGTACAAGAACCATTCAGTATGAGACATTTTACTATTTAATATGTGCATCATTGCTATAACGGCTCAAAAGTCACCCCTTGCACATGTGCTACACAAATATTAATGCATTCATTGGGTATGTTAGTTGCTGTAAAAACAACATTCGCTTTTGTACCAAGTTTTACTATGTTCACATATTATAGCAAGAATTATCTCTTATAGAGGATAAAACTAATGCGTTGAAGTTTAATTAACTAACGACTTAAACCAAATTAACTACTTAACACAAGAAAGTCCATCGTGGAAGATCTGGTTGAGCTCCGATGGGGTATATACAACTGTGAGCAGAAATACACGGATGAAGTGAAAATCCGGACAAGACAAACAGCTCAGTAAATTAAGAGGAATTACTTCTTACCACTTTGAGACATTCTAAATACTTTCATCCAGGTAACCGTAATTGTAATTAATGAGGATACGAATGGTAGTATATCATATTTTTGTAATTTATTACCTTTTATCTTGGCGTTTAACCCTGTTACATCTACGGAGAACAAGAGATATACACGGTGCTAAAACCTTTGAAAAATGATTTTTTCACACCGTTGCACCATCTATTTAATTGGTGTGAACATATATATGTCCGAAAGCAATTGCAATTTATTAAGTTATAAAGTTGTTCAGACTTAGTCAATCTTGGAAATGAATTCTGTTTTATTTATCTAAAATATAATTAAGTCAATTGTTTAAAGATTAACTAATATGAAGTATAAATGTCCTACATTAATTGTATTGTACGTACAATAGTTATGTAAAGACAAAATTGTTCTGAGGAAAAACCATCTAGTAAACTATTTAAAATCATTTAAAAATAGTTTTGATTCCATCTTAATTAAAGTATCCAAAAGTGTTCAATTTCTAATGAAATCATTGCTTGTGACTATTTATAAATATTTTTACACAAATTATCCACATGCATAATGTAAGCCAATATCTGAAGTTAAAAAATCCCAGCCTGACCCGGCAATCGAACCCTGGCTTGTGTATTGGAATCAGAAATAAACCCATAAAACCCTACAATTTTACATGCCCGTTTACCACATGTATTCGCCACCACGGCTGCGTGTGTGAAAATGCGGCCTTAACACGTTTGTTTGGGTGTTTGCGTGAGTGAAAGCACTACCCACACAAAACAACCCTATGAGTTCTAGGGATTACCTGGGGGAAAAACAAAACAAATCCTATTATCCCTAAGCCCGACGGCTTGCGAGTCTGGTTTTGTGACGTATGCACTACAGGCCCGGATTCCCGTATCCAGTTAAAAGCAGATTAGTTAGCCTAGTATTGCTGGCCACACTTTATTTTCTCGTTCATATTATTTAGTATAAGGGTTGTTGAAGGTTTATATCTTACAGTGACACAAGCTCTTTGGTATTTTCTACCCTGTTTGGCCTCCTCGTGTAGATCTATACCACTAAAATATATAGGATAAAAAATGAGTGAAAAAGAGTTGTTTGAGTAAATATGTGTTCTTTCCCAAATTTTATTTTACGTGTGGTGCATACCATATAAAGCCAAACAACCTGGTTTCATGATCAATTTGAACGAAAATAACTATGCTATTTTTACCGCATAATATTACGTCCCCATAGCTAAATTCAGATCAAATACTTGTGTAATCAGGGATGAGCTATCGATCTGTGAATGTGTGAGACACCCTCAATTAAAATATCCCGCCATTGTTATTCACAACGCTACGGCCAAGTAACACTGGAACAAGAAAGTTCGTCGCTAACCTAGTCTGACGTTAATCTCACGTAGTAACGACGCCACCTGATTTATTATGCATGGCGACGCGAAGTATTGACAACGTCTCACGTGTTTGGCGAGAAACGTAACTAAGGTATCGTAGTTTGCGAGATATCGTGTATATTGTTAGACTGAGTTATTGTTCTCTCTACAGAATTGTGTTATTGAGATAGAAATTCATCAAACTTTGTTAATCTTGGGTATATGGTAATCTCAGATTGGTTACCATGGTTTCCAAACTTTTAGTCCCTAGATAAGTTACTAACCGAAGAGTTTCTCTGAATAAACTTGCGTCTGCTAGAAGCCAACATGCATTTTTAAAACAATGTTGGTTGATACCACAGTTAGCAATTCAAGATTATTATACCAGATATTAGCAAAGTTTGATGAATTTGAGCCTTAAACAAACAGAGTGCCTGCGTATAAAATGCGTTAAATCATCAAAGCTGGAAAGCTCGTACTATATTATGATACATTTTCGTATTGATGGTAAATCTAGAGACTAGAAGTTCTAAAATTGGGCCTTTATCACATGGTTTCGCCCTAGGTGGTCAAATAGAACTTGAAAGCAATATATTGTCATTCAGAGCTCATCTGGTTTTGTGCACGGTTGATAAAATTAGTTGCTCGCTTCGCCAATAGAGAGAAGCACTCTGCAATTACTGAAGTTCAATTTCAAACATAATGTTACTGAGTTTAATCTCATTCAACACTTAACCCAGTATTCGAAGTAGAACTCATTCTATATATTCCTCTCACGGATGACCAAATTCAAGGACGTTAGGACCCGCTATAGATAACGTGACCTTTTCATTCTACGAAAGGTCCGTTTATTAACAATGAGTAGAGAAGAGGCTACAAATGTGCCGAGAAAATTAATTAAACACTGAACTTTAATTGAAATTGTACTGTAACAAGTGAGTCTGTGGTTACTCATAGGAGTCGATATCTGGAGGACGTTATTTCAAACTAGACCACAGGAGATCATATCATGATTCAAGAATTAGTCATTGATTAAGTCATATATATTTCTGGCTGAACGAAATGTAATTAAATTATTGATTTCAGGTACGTTACTTCAAGTCAAATCTTCACAGCCCATGTTAACAAGACTTCCTAACTCAAGTCATAAAGGCAAAGCATATAAAACACAACATGTATTCACAACTTTATAAGTATACAATATTGAAAATGAAACATGATACGTTGAGTTTTTAATGAGATGAAGTGCCGGCAATTGATTTGCTTATAATTCTTAGTAGTTACGCGACTTTGTAAATCAACTCACAAGGAACTAGAGGAGTTAGAATGAAAACCAGAAAACTAAAAATCCAACTCTGACTGAATATTAACGCAGGTATCCCACTTGCAACTAGAGCTCAAAAGCTAAAGCTTTATATGTAATTTTAACATATATTTAAATAACTTTGCCGGCAAGTTTTGACCGGCACCTCCACCAAATAGTTTTACTTAACATTTATTATAACATCTTAATTTTATCTTCATCGGAATCTGCATAAAGATGGAGAGTTTCACTTCATCACATACTATTCAACGCTTTTCTCAGTCGTTAGTCAAATCTTCTAGAATGAGACTTCATTCACTTCTTGGTAACAATTCCCATACAAAATTAGCATTGAGTTCCAGGAAAAGCTTATCTACAATTAAATGTGTAACACGCCATTAAAGGCTCCTTTCCATACTTTACCTTTTTAAATATTTTACCAAACTTTTACAAATGTATCCAAGCAATCTAACCGTAAGCTTGCCGCTTATCATACATTACTAATATTAACCACTCTAGATTCATGACTACACAAAATTTAAACGTCACTCCAACGCTATTTTTTCAAACTGTAGGTACAAACACAGTATATTTATGAATAAGTTTGGCTTCATGTGTAGGCCTTATACCAACGTTTGTAGAAGAATCCAATAACTTTATCGGAGATGCGTCCAATGGTATGAAACAGTTGACGACATTAACAATTTTGGCGGTATAAAACGACGACCGATACAGAATAATAATCCATATAACGATCTAACCCCCCCCCCCCCCCCCCCCACCCCCAAACAACCACATGGAACGTCAATCAGCAGACATGAAAGTTTGACTCCCGCACTGTCAACGCGTTGTCGAATATAAATGAGGATGGCGGAGTTCATTTATGAAGCGACCGAGTCATTGATTGGCGTCATTATGTTGAAATCACGGAGTACACAATTATTTATATGGCAATGAAATACATGTCTAGCGGTGGACGGCTCACAATGTGACGTTGACGGATGTGCATTGGGTGGTGGGAGGGGGGGGGGGGGGGATTGACTTTCGAACGAGGTAAAACAGAGGAAGTTGAATATTTCAAAATTCACAAAATAAATTTATATTTACCAATCAGTCAAGTTAGTTACTCATCTAGAAACAATACTGATTTTCATTGGGAGACTTTAATTTAAGGTCTCTTTCATAGCAACACGGCAACGTGTTTTTTCCGGACCGGCAAGTCAGGTGAACCAATCAGGGCAGGCACGGCAAGTTTCTGATTGGTTCGCGTGATCTGCCGGCCCGGAAAAAACGTGTTGCCGTGTTGCTATGAAAGCGCCTTAAAGCGACTTAACCAACCATGTAGTCTCCTAACATCATAGACGAGTGAGCAGTAACCAATCAAAGAACTATTTTTTATATTGCTGTTGATTGTAAATAAAAGCGTCGTTAGTTAAATTTTATGTAAACGTTTACATGTGTTATTATGAAACAAAAGGAAATTTAAAAAAATAAGTCATTGAATCTGTCAATCAAATAATTATATTGTAGTTATATCAAATTGTAATATTGATGAAAAAGTTATAAATTCTGCTTATTGTTGTATATTTTCAAAAAACAAAAATGGTAGCTTGATATGTTTTGTGTGTTATTTCAATCACTGTATTACACTGTATTACACTCCGTTGTCCCCTGGCAATACGCTATACAGATGTACTTAAGCCATTAGTAGCATCAGCTGTTTCGGACAATGTTATCAAGTGAGTGGTCTGTTTGCCGGGCAAATAGCAATGATGATGAAACTAGAGAGAATATTGGATTGAACGTTGTAAAGACAAATACACCGATTTCAATTAAGCCATGTTGACAGTCCGAGGGTTGATCAAATACAGTCAGTTCCGAGAGTTTGTGCCATCGTTAAAGTACTTAAGTACAGTCTAGTTACACTTGAGAGTTTATGTAGGTCATGTGTTTTCTCTTAATGGGTTATAGTCAACGTTTTATGAACTCCATGTACGCATTCAGCACAATAATATAATTACGCCAAAGGGAACACAAATAGTAGAATTCACGGTGTTTTCTTCGTATCTTTTATTTAATATTTAATGTCAAAATTAGGAACGATGCGTAGTAAAATATGTTCAATGTCTACAGAGATTCTTCAAAAGAGATGAAAAATTGATTGCCTTAAGACAAAAATAGATACATTGTTATCACAAATTGTGTAATTTGTTTAACACCTAAATATATCTTCTATCCTTTTCTGAGAATATCTGCTTTATCTTGACATCTTCTTTTAAATCATTCCAAAAGATGTTTGATGTTCAAGGTTCTTTCAAAGAAACGAACAAATATCTTTAAAGTCTCAATCTTTTGGAGACTTTTCAGTACATCACTTTTAATTAATACAAAATTTACAAATGTTTGGAAATGTCCTCGTTTCGTACTCTAGATCGGGTAAGCGTAGTCGATATTGAAGCTGGAGTTAACACAGAAACCTCGTACCTTACTGAGAGCTAAATTCCGTGAACAATGCACACAGAAAACTTAATTTCCGGCTATGGAGGACGGAATGAATGTGAGATTTATAACATTTTGAATTTACCCATCTCTCTCCACGCATCACATTTCGAAACTAAGTGCGTCAACAGTCATTTCCAGGAGACGAAGGTGAGTAAACTAACACTCTCTATTGCATACGGGTTTGATAATCGATATCTGTAAGTCGATATATACGATACTGTCACATTAATCCCAGTAGTAACCTTGGATCTTTCCCAAGTAGTTCTAAAATAGCATCAACAACCACAATATAAACAACACTTCTTTTCTTTTTCTTTCCTCTTTCAATGTTTGCATTCTTCTACATACTTGTCAGGCCTTTTTGCGACAAAACACCTTCTTGCCATCTTACCCCAACTGGAATCTTCTTATGACGATCCTGGTGATGTCTGATGGATCTAATTCATGCGACGTCAAATATGACTTGGCTATCGATAACGTCATAAAACTCCAAATAATAATACAATAGACTCTCATACATTTGTATGTATATTTCCTAACGACTCACATCTCACCATCTTAGGATGATTTCAAACATAATATATGTCAATAGTAATTAAGATAATATGATGAATATTCTACACATTCATTGTCCAAAAGTTTCATGCCAATTAAAAATAATAATTTCTTACGAGAAAGAAACGCTTTTTAAAATCTCTTCTTTGTTCCATATTTAATCACTCAGGCGGTAAACCTAAAGTTTCACAACTCCTCTCATCAAACAACTCATTAATCTACAGGTGATTTTCTACGGAGCATAAACCCAGTTCCGCTGCCCAAGCATCACCATTCATTCATTCGTCCCAGCTTTAACGACTGAAATATATTCTATCCCCCCAGCTTTTCAAAACAACGTCATTTTGTCCCGCGAATGACATTGTTTACATATTAGAGTTTCCATTTGAACTTTATGGGAGCGGAAACGCAGATTCCAGATCTGCCTTAATATTGATCAGGGTAGCTGGTTGCCAAGGCTACGAGGTGGCGGGTTAGGGGGAGAGGGAGAGGGGAGAGGGTGGGGGGAGTTGAGAGTTATCGGTGGGTTATCGTCAAACACCTGTTTGTCAGATACAGGAAGTTTCTATATTAATGATTGAATGGGTGGTTGTCAATTCCAGGAAATATCTGTATTAATGATTCTGTGCCTGAGGTTGACAATAAAGGATGTTTTTTTTTTTATATGATTAAATGTACCTCTAGTCAGATTCGTGATGTTTGTATTGTTGGTGAGGTAATTTAAAATATATTTTTGTCTTGTTTATTACCACAGTATTATCCCTGTCTAGAAAAAAAATATAAAAAATAAGGATTGCTGGCAAAGTAAAAGTATCTCTTACGATCTCTCTACACAGTGCCTACTACCCGAAGAGTGGTAAATCTAATTCTAGAATGATAATGAAATAAGGAAGTTGTCCTAATAAATCGATGGACGTGCCAGAAATTAACAATGCATCTTTATTGACTTCCAAGTAACGCCTTTAATTTCTGGTATATTTTCTTTGGAAAACAACTCACTAATGGGAATTTATGTGGTAGTCTTTTTCAGTGTTTATTGAGTTCTGGAGAATTCTGGCTGATTCATTCTTCGCTCCATATTTTAATAAGTGGTATACGGCCTATACCTTCTCTTTATAAAAATTCGCTATTTGAAATAAATGCATTTAATACTCCTCTCGTGTCCTATCAAAATCGTATCATCAATTGTCAAAGAAGATTTACTCCACTAACGACACAACGTATTTTTGCTTTATTTACAAACTGTAAATGGTGTTGTAAACTAAATTTAATGACCGAACAAAACAAGCTGTAAAACACACCGGCCGTGGAAGTTGTGCGTCGCGTCGACAAAGGACGGCTGGTTTACAACTTGATGCAAACTACAAACATGGAGAACAACTTCAAAGTTTGTCACCCCCCCCCCCCCCCCTAACGAGGGTGTGTTTGCAATCCGGCACCTGCATTGACTCTCTCTCGAGATTTGTGTTTTTAAATACGTTTTTTACCACCAGTCGTCTATGCGTGCGTATCAGAACTTTTATATACGTGACCGGAGAGGAGAAAATTCGGCCGGATTTAAAAACAAGCAGATCTAATCAGTCAAACCATTACAATTGTTCATTTCAACTTGTTATTAAAGTAAAGGGTCGTCCATTCGGCCAATTACTTACAACCAATCATGTACATCGAGATGAAAAAAAAAACTATAAGTTTTGAAATAAAATTTTAATACAATTATTCATCCTGATTGTGATTTTCGTAGTTGTTTACACAAAATGCAATTCAATTCAATTTAATTTTAAGATAATTTTATTCCCACGATTCAAACATACTTCCACCAGTACATACACACAATAAACATTAATGAAACATAAGAAAACAAAATATAATATATGCATACAAAAAACTGATAACCTTGTTATGGGAAGCTCGCGTACAAGGAACGGAATTACATTAATTACAATGATAGATACAAGAAATAGACAATGATCGTAGTCTGTGTAAGTAAAGCCTCAACCGTGATATTAATCGTGATCGCAATCATTCATTTTCTCATGCTACATCATTACGACATGACGATTCTATCGTGAGCAGACTCTTGAGAAAACCACATCATTTAACTTTTTTGCGTTTTCCGGATTGCGATACCGACAATTCTGGTTCGGGTTTAAAGTGTCAATCCACTTGGACTGTTTAACAGTGCTACTAAATGCATTGTCACACATATTGGACTAGTGCCATGAGATTACAAATAAGATTACTGAGCTACTTGTAGAGAGAGCGAGACTTGTATCTCAGTGAATAGACTGAGAAGCAAAGCCAATACTCGAGGCAATTAACAGACACCTTGTTCCCACTCATTCTGTGACGTCACGGATATGTTTACGCTATACGGCTGATGTCGCTTCGTTGAGAGGAACTCGGGGCATCGAGCCAAGAAATTATATAACTCTTTCTCCCACAAGGATGACGATAAACAAATTAATATGTATTTATTGTCTTAGATATAAACTACTACTAACTACAATCTAAGTTTACTCAATTTCTCATTGAAACTTCGCAAAAATATACAACTTAATATGTTCCCATATTGCCATAAATAATGTTTTAATATGTAATGTGTGAGTCTTATTAATGCTAGAAGAACTTAGTAACGTACAACTTGCATCATATATCAAGCAAAACTTTTATACTGACAAGGTTGTATTAGAATTCTTATCACCAAATTGTATATAATCTCCTCATCCAGCGTGGAACGTGTTGAGGTTAGCTCTGCCTGTTGTACAAGGCGACTTAACTAGCCGACCCGATATAACCTTGTTGATAAAATAGCTCATTACACAATACAATAAATATTTGTTGTTGATTTTTGGATTTTCTATTGTTGATAATCCAAATTACCCAAAACTAACCAAAGATGTTATTTGCTGATATTTTTTAAAACTGTCTGTTAATTTAAACTGAGCGTACTCGAAACCATGTTTAAATCATGACGACCATTAATGTGGATCTTTATAATATAAACAACACGTCAAATTGATTTACGACGTCGCGTGGTTTAGCGTCGAGGTCAGTTAGGCGTCGCCCTGTTTAATGTGGTAGCCGAGTGCTAGATTATATCAGGGTTAAACATGAAGGCCGCGTGAACCCTGCACAGTCTTGTTTATGTTGTATAGGAGCTGTTGTCTTCTTAGATTTATTTTGTTAAATAATGAGGTTTTTCATTACAAAAAGGAATTTAAACTGTAGTGCATGATACGAACGATGCATAATTATTTGTTTTTGATAAAAAGATATGCTAAATGATAAACACAAAATAACTTACGCGCATTCATCTTTCACATATTCGGTATCATGGCATGTTTATTGTCAGTGAAAATTATTAAAGTATTACAGGTTTCTATGGGCATTTATAATTTGTATATCATTTATTTATTTAGGTACTTATATTGTGCTTAAATAAGTACTATCCGATGGATTTGCTAAACGCTAGTTCAAAGAACACAAACAGAAATCATGAACTATTGTATTAAAAGCACATTCACAATAATGAGAAAAGAAAAATTCTCAATATAATCAGTGACAACCGAAGTCAACGATAAGAACTACACGGAAATCCGCAATCATAAGCAAATTCCGGCCTCCACTTCTTAAACCCGAATTTTAACATTCCGTACCAACTTTGCAAATATCCCGAAATACTTAGTTACCAATATGTAGACGGGTGAAAAGCACGTACAAACAATATCGTGTACTATTTATCATCCATCCACCAATAACTTGTTCGTTTTATGGATGTTAATGCTTACATTATTTTAAGACTTGAGCAGTTGTGGTGGTGTTATGCGTAATTTGGCACTAAGCAAATAATCGTTTACTTCTTCCTACAGTTTTAGAAATAACACACAAGACTACGCTTCAAGGAATCCGTGCCAAAAAAAAACACTATTCCACGGAAAGCCTGTAAAAAACCTGCATATTTTTAGAAACATTGTAGGTGGTAAAAACATAAACTGGACTACTAGAAGTGAATTTAATTGATTTGTTTTAACAGCAAGCTTCTAAAATCAGCTATAAACATATTTCCAACAATCCAGATTGCACCAATAAATAACTTTACACTCCCACATGTTTGAATTGTGTTTAAATGGGAATTATATTTTTATTACTTTTTGGAAAAAACGTTCTTGACTTACATAATAAGTTGTATAAATTAATTTTTAAAAGCAATTCATTTCTATTTTAGTACGTCTATCGTTCGTTATATTCAATTTTATTAATGCTTTATGCAACACTAATGAATTTCAGAAATGTTTATCAAACATTTTCATAATTGTACACAAAATGAAACATTACTTCGCACTAAACCTCTCGCGAGTTAACAAGTACGTTATGCTAATAATCAAATGAGCCCGTTTAGTGTGTGAGCTGCCTAGGAACTAATTTAGTACAAGATCTAAGCTTGCCAATGAAAACAGCTTCGTTTACGTCTGTTTAAAATACGTCACATTCCTCAAACACTTTCTATCTGGCAACATCTGGAAGTGAATGAACACATTCCACTCTCTACACGTTGACAAATGGGCTGACATGTCGTAAATACGACGGATACGCGAAGTGAGAGGATACTTAATCATATTGAATAGCAGTTATTATAATAGAACAAATAAAAGAATAATTATTGTATCATTTGTATTATCATTTATCATCATTTATAAGTTTTACATGATACCCACTATAGTAGTACCATTTATACCACTGTATCGTTGAATCGTCACTGCCATCTTATCATGAATCACTACAAAATATTATGCGCCCACACACAAGCCTTGGTCATGTGGGCATTCACCTTCGTATATTATAAGTCAATGTGTTTATTTTTTCTATGCAATGTACTTTGTATCACATGTGAAGTTGAATAAAGCGTATTAAATCTGAATCTGAATCTGACCATAATAAATACAATAGTGAAAGGAATAATCAATTAAATTATAAGATAAAAATTCTCTAGGGTCTTAGCACGTTAAAAATTGAAAACAAACTGCTTTTCACTCATAAGAATATTAATTGTATTGATGAAATAAGCAAGAGTCAGTTAACACAACGAAGAATTGCGTGGTAGACAGCCATGATAAATAATATAATGTTTATAAACACTACCATCTTCCTTCATAATATAACGTAACATATAATTTAGTTACAAATGTTCCTTAGGTCCTAGTAATTATTACCGTACCTACTAGTTAAATACTCGTGCATAGATAACAAGATAACAATCATCCATGCATCAAAATTATATCTAGTTCCTCTCTCATGTATGTTTCGTTAGTACACATACATGTCACTTTACAACAACAACGAAGCACTTTCTATAACATATCAATATTATAATCTTCATAACAAAATTGAATTGTATTGAATATGTTATCATTGAAATCCACAGGTCGCCCCACACGAAGCATGTCAGCATGTCAGGGTGTCAGCGTGTCAGCTTACACGTGTTCTAAAGCCGAGACCTAAGACATCGATCGTGCCCTCGTGAGCGGTAGTACAAGTGGCGCTATCCCTCGGCAAAACGCCGCACTCTCTGCGGTCGAAGCCTACCCTTAACATTTCCTGCGCGCCGCACAAACGCACGTATTACACTAATGGGAGTCTCTTTCAGTAACAAAAAGAAGTGCCTTGAAGATAATGACCCACTCTTGAATCGCGTTATTTAAACATGCAATCTGAATAAAATGTTCAAGATACAACGCCTTCATGACTTATAACAGCAAAGGTGGCCATATCGTGAAATGAAATTTTGTTCGTAGTGATAGGTTTGTAGATTTTATGAGCAATCACCTTCTACTTGAAAGTGTAGACCTGAAACGAAAGCTGTTAATACCAGCGATTTAGAAATATACTATATATTCTAATTCGTTGTTGCCACCGAAAGGGAAGCTATAAATTAAAAGTTATTACGTTTTTTATAATATATGGAAATAATACTTGATTGAAATATGCATGTACATCATTATGTATGATACCTTGTTTGTTTTATAATCATTCAATGAATTATATAAATGTATAGCTAATATCATAAGTTTTACCCAACACCAGAACATATTCACAAACAAACATTTAGTTTATCTTCTATCTATACTTTATACACCATATCTTTTTCGACCTTTTTAACAATTTACTGTACCTCTCTTTAAATCATTTTCACTGCTGCTTAGTTCGTATATTATGATATTAGTATGTACAATTAAGTGTATTTTTCTTGATGTTTGTGTATATTGAATTTGTATTCTGTTGCAAATAAAGGCCTAATAAAGCTTCAACAAGCTTCAATTATGCTATACAAACATATATAATGTGTCAGAAACGTGACATATATTCGTGTCATAAAGTTGAGTTGACATAATAAATGTCCATCGCATTTGAGTGACAGCCACGATCAATTTCATTCAACACAATCATGCAATTCTCTGTATCCACGCCCACCTCACAAACCCAAGCGGTTGATTTATCGTAGACAACTTGGCAGTCTACCCACATGGGCTAAACATAGATCAGTTAAATCGGTCTATTTGACTTTTAACACCGTCTATTTATTATTTTTAAACTTCTCGTTTTGAGATGTACCTAAACTACCAATCCTTTGCAATGTATCCGTCTATTAAATATCTATTAGAACGTGTGATATATTTAGTATTTTACAACGGTATTTAAAACAAATTGGGTTTGTTTCTCGGTCATGAAAAACGTTCTTTGACGATTTGAATCACGTTAAAACAATATGAGCGTGTATTTAAAGAGTTCAAATCCTCTGTCATCATACATAAGTAGCTGGAAGCAGTTTCTTATCAGTGTACACTGATTGATAATAAGGGAAAACATCCCATACTTATTAGGAAGACGAATACAATTAATCCTAATATGTATCCCAACAGAGAGACAAATTCAGAACATCTGTTTTCTCGCGTGCCGCCGTATCCTTTTGATCACAGGGCTCGATATAATATAAAGATTTTCTTGTACTGTTGATTGGTACTTTTTTCTTAGACGTGGGATTGGTTATATAATAAAAATGACCACACAATACTATACATAACCATAAAATATGAAAAATAGAAATAATATGATAAATATATTACATATTATTTCGAAATCGTTTGTGACAAGTAAAGATCACCAGTACAATTATGCATATTGTTGCCACCATAATACACAGACACAGATCTTTAAGCGTCGTATACCCGGATATTGAACACAAACAATATAAACGTTTTGTAAATCAGTTTTTATAACTGAATAGAATAGACATTAAATAAATAAATACAAAAATAATTAAATACATTATACTCACATCATCCTCGTCCGATGATTGGTCACCCATGGCTGCTTATTAATCCAATACCTCCTGGCTCAGTCAGCTGTTGGCAGGACTCACTGATAACCGAGCCTACTTCATATCCAGACCACTTGAGGTTATATTTAGCCGATATGTTCAGCAATCACTCACGCACTTGTCTTTCATAGGCTCGTTGAATATGTGTTCGTGTTAGTTAGCACATACATTCATGTTCTTGGTCGAATTATATGTTCACTGTATACTTGAGTGTTTGTAGGAGATTTGTGAGTATTGTGCCAAGTATCCTGAATGAATACAAGGAAGATAAATTAATTTTGAGTAAAAACGTGCTTTTGGTCATGGAAAGTACTAAAATTCAATACTGTAAATAGAGAGGTTTTTCTCATCTATGATAACGTTCTTTCTGAGAATTCAAACTTTCGGATAAGTTAATGCAACGTAATCCAAGTAAGTTTTGAAGTAATTACATGAATTTTCATGAAAATAAATAAAAACAAAAATGAAGTGGTTTTCGAGAGCTTCAACTGTAATTAAGGTAAAAAAAAACCTATCGTAAGACTAATAGACTTCACCGTATCAAGTAATTAGTCTGCAGTCATACAAACCCTTGAACAACAAAATACTCAGACTTTCTCAACACGGGTTGAAAATGTCAAGGTTATCTCTAGCATAAACAAGGAGCGAACATTGCAGCCACCTGGCTCTGATACGCGACGGTTTCATGAATTCTTATCTACACTGATATCAGACAGTTTAATGAGAGAATCGCAATCTACTTTGCGCTGATTTTTATACTGATATGTAAATTAGGCGTTTCCTTACTAAATTGCTTTGTTATCTAGTTCTCGTGGTGTAACACGTTTTTCTAGAATCCTGTTTTTGTTAAGTGTGATACTTATATTTTATTTTAATGCATTACAAATTATAACCAATATATGTCATACGTAATATAATAAATACTTAATGTTAAAAAAACTATTGAATACATTGAAAACAATATAAATAATAATTTGTAAACAAAGAAACTGAATAAAAGCTTATAAATTATATAACGTTCCTTAAACCTCGCATGAGTGTTACCATTCTCTTTAGAATTCGGATAAAAAATATATATAACAAGTTTAAAATTTTCAAACCATATTTCAATAACGATTATTACAACGCTGAAAACTAACGCGTCTGCACCCCAGACATCTGCTTGTAAGTCCTCCATACAAACTAACCGGCTTCATGTATAAAAGCCACCACGCCTCATATCCTTCAATTTTCACGTCACATCCATCGCCTGACAATACGAACATGTGTGATAAACGATATGATCGACCTAAGAAAAGTCTCGTAATAATATCGCAAAAAAGCGTCTATGAAAATGCGCTGACTTTGACCCGCCCAAACCTCGCAAAGGTCGAACATGATAAATTACGTCGTCTACTAACGGAAGAATCGATAGGATATGGTTCGTATATAAAAAATTCATAAAAAGAGTTTTTTGTGCGTTCAGTAAACATCGTTATTGAAAGGAGTGGAAGTAAAAATAGATGTCATATTGCGCCGCTGAAGTATACTCATAAAGCTAAGCCGCATTGCTGCTGATGTAAATTAGTCAAACTTCAAACTTTTAACGATGAAAGTTTTAAAGAGTATCTTCCATGCTGGTTAGTTAATGTTACTTAAATACTTGTTAAAAGTAAGTTTTAATATGCATTCCCGTGGGGTTTTGAAAACTTTTTTGTTTTGTAGCTATAACTGTGAGTTTGAATTGCCGTTGAAGATGAAACATTAATAAACTGACAATGTAAAGAAAAAGATGAGCCAACCGTACAAAACAAAAATAACCAAAACGTAGAGAATATATCAGTCAACAAATTAAATATTATGTGCCAATTAAATTAAATATGCAAAAACATGTCTAGGTAAAATTGAGAATATAGTCAGAATTACCTCGAAAATTCGGACATATTTTTCTTGAACGTTCCAGCACGTTATACAAGAACTGCAATTAACACAACTGTGAAAAATATTTAAATGAATGTAATGTATTTCCATGATTATTTTTAAGGAAACTCTACTTACAGTTTCATAACACCAAATGAACACAAAATTTGCATAGATAAAGAATATGATAAATCTGTTTGCTGTTATTGCAACAGGATAAAACATTAGTATATGTTTGTATTATATAGGGTGTATATAAAAGGAGATAAACCAGAAGGGCCAACAGAGAAATGGAATATTTTATCATTAAATATTTTAAATGTAGCTATGGTAAAAGTACCATACAAATTACAATATTTAGCCTACAAGAATTCGTAAAATTCGTGTTAAACAAATTAATGTTTTAATAATTAGTAAATTAACTCAAAACACGATAAAATGTGCGCCAAGTAATCAGGATCCAAACACATTTCCGTCACGTCATTCAGAATCGGATTGGCCTGATTAATGCGCCTGATTTTACCTCATTTAGACCGAGAGGGATTGAAAGATATGAAGCACAAAATGAGTAATATTTTAGTTTAATAAATGGAAGTTTGAAAGTAGGTACTTCTATGATATGTGGAGCAATTTTCAAAACGCCAGTTAGTAAAACAATCTTAAAAAGAGTTATTGGTGGCAGCACACGCTAGAAGATGTAAGTCAAATATTTTCGAACAGCCTTGGTAAAAAATCCAATTTTTAGAATGGTAGATTGGTATGTAAGAAATCACACATTATTTAAAAATATATTTTTTAAATTAAAAGAAACAAGTTAGCTGACAGTTTTTAAACAAAGTTGATATTAAGAACCCTTCTTTTTTATACCATATAAAAAGATACCGTATAATTTGAATTATTACAATCATTGGTTTCGGTAAAAAAAAAAAAAACTCAGCATTAGGATGTTTGGAAAGTTTTGGAAACGCACCACAAATATGAACTAGTGCTGTATTAAGACGTACTAACAACTTAGACCCCACTCTCTATCAAAATAATGAGCACTTTAGATAATTTGATGGTTATGAAGCTAAGCTCCTCTTTTATCGATAAACGTACTCTCAGGGCAAACTAAATACAACGTTATATGCCAAGAACACTGCCTTAAACAACATCTCCGAAGCTGATCTTTGTATTAAATCATTAAACTTCTATGTCAATTATTACATTTAGATGGCGTCAACCCTAACAAAACGTAATGAATCAGCGTTAACTTATAAATATTTATTTGCTATTTAATAATGGAGTGCGTACAGTTATAGTGAGTAAATTAGGGAGATATAAAATTTCTTATCAATATAATTTCCTTTTGCTGTATTTCCTACTACAAATTACAAAATGTATATACAATTACAAAAACTGAACAAAAAATCTAATGTGTATAAAATCTGTAGATAGATTATCCCTCTTGCAATTACTTTGTGATGTCTGTTAGGATATGTATCGACTAAAAAACTATTTTATAATTATGTGCCTTGTAAATAGAAGCCTTTTGAATGGCACATTTTGATATGGTTTTACTTTTTGTATTCTGAAACGATTGTTCAGTTTGTATCGTTTATGGTAATAGTTTGCTTGAGAACAGAGCAAAAGCATTCGCCTTCATTCCAACTGTAAAAGATAACGAAGTTTCCAAAGCCTTGAGGTTATTTAAACACACCCTTAATTTGAGTTATTATTTCCGTGTTACATCGGCGGCTTCTAGATGTTTCAGCACGCTATCGTTACATCCCCTTGCGAAAAATGGCGGCAAGTTGTTATTTAATCACTACTGATTACTTTAATCACGGTTCTACTCAATTAATCAATGAACAAAAACAAAGACTTCGTAATCACTAGCACATATTAAAAATCTGCATCTCCATATTAGTAAAACAAATGAAATTAAGATTGACAAATAAGCGTGCCAATATGATTGAGCACTTATCAAAAGCACAACCATTCTTTATCTTGATCTACAAAAATAATACAGGTACCACTGGGTATTTCAACACGCTATTGTTAATTCCAGTGTGCAAAATGTAATAACAAAAATGACCTTTTCACGCAGAACAGAACGCAAACGAACTTTCGGATAAATCCAGAACAAAGTATATCTATGACCATCAGCTACAGCAACCAATATACATATTCACCCCTACCAAGATCACCCCCTCAATGAAAGGATCACGTGTACGGGTCACCCTTACATGTGTACGAAGCACAATCAACGGTTGAATGCACGTGTCAAATCTCGTAATACACGTGAGCTAAATACCTTAAATACACGTGAGAGCAAAGCAATTTAATATCAGCAGTCCAACCTGCATTGGTTGACCACAACCTTGCAGCAAAACTAAAGATAACTAGAAAAATATGTATTAATAAAAGAGTTCTTTTTTTTTAACAGTAATAGTTAATATAATATAAATGATTTTGTAACATATTGGCCGACGTTATTGGTACCTTTTGAGAAAATCATGTCATCAAGGATTGATAACTGAATGCCGCTATCTTTAAGAAAGTCCACAAACAAGTGTGAAACACCTGTACGAATACAATTACTAACACATATGCTAACCGTTACCTACAAAATACACTAATACAAATACAATCGCCTGGTGTGTATACGTTTGTGTAACACCGGTACCCAACAAGTTCACGTGTACGGCTAACTATATAAGAAGTATGTATAATCACAGACGGTAACTACACGCATACTGTCATACGCACGTAAAAGGAATACCGGAACACGTGATAGACACGTGCACGAAGACAGTCACACGCCGAGTACACGTGCACGAAGACAGTCACACGCCGAGTACACGTGCACGAAGACAGTCACACGCCGAGTACACGTGCACGTAGACACTCACACGCCGAGTACACGTGCACTAAGACACTCACACGCCGAGTACACGTGCACGAATGCAGTCACACGCCGAGTACACGTGCACGAAGACAGTCACACGCCGAGTACACGTGCACTAAGACACTCACACGCCGAGTAGACGTACACGCAGACAGTCACACGCCGAGTACACGTGCACGAAGACACTCACACGCCGAGTACACGTGCACTAAGACACTCACACGCCAAGTACACGTGCACGAAGACAGTCACACGCCGAGTACACGTGTACTAAGACACTCACACGCCGAGTACACGTGCACGAAGACAGTCACACGCCGAGTACACGTGTACTAAGACACTCACACGCCGAGTACACGTGCACGAAGACAGTAAAACGCCGAGTACACGTGCACTGTGACACGCACACGCCGAGTACACGTGCACTGAGACACACGCCGAGTACACGTGCACGAATGCGGTCACACGCCGAGTACACGTGCACGAATACAGTCACACGCCGAGTACACGTGCACAAAGACAGTCAGACGCCGAGTACACGTGTACGAAGACAGTCACACGTCTAGTACACGTGCACTAAGGCACTCACACGCCGAGTACACGTGCACGAAGACAGTCACACGCCGAGTACACGTGCACTAAGACAGTCACACACCGAGTACACGTGCACGAAGACAGTCACACGCCGAGTACACGTGCACGAATGCGGTCACACGCCGAGTACACGTGCACCGAGCACAGACAGTCACGCGTATTTACAAGGCAGTGACTACAAAACACAGCCAACCGTCTTGGACTAGCCGCGTAAAACTACCGACCAAGTGGTTTGGCCGAGAGGTCTAGTGGCGACCAGTGCGCAAGCGCGCCACTTTCACGTTCGTCAGCGGTTCTTGAGCACGCGACACTTGTAAGGATAGTCACGTGCCGGACGTAATGGACCTCAGGTCTGGTTTCTCAATCGGTCATTAACGGATCCGTTAGCTGACGATTCAATATCTGCATAAGGTTTGTTGGGTTACAGATTACGGACCGTCAGCTAACGGCCCCGTTAACGATCCGTTAACCGATTGAAAACCCGGGCCTTTGTCCATAGCGTTGAGGTGATGATAATATACTCGTCGTACAACATCTTCGGTAATGCTTCCGTCACGGGTGGGTGAGCGGCAGCCAACCAGCGGCCGTGGCTAATTCAAATACCTGCTCGGGTTGGCCGAGACCGTAAACACGTCATTGATTGATGACGAAACCATTACCGAAGTTGTTTTAAGTTGGGTTTTACATCTCATATTTTTGCAACTTTGGCTAACCGAGACGATGAATGGGTGATGAGGATGAAGATAAAAAAAAAAACATCATATGCACAAATCAGATCCATTGCATATAAAGGGAGTCCAGCAATAAAGGGCAGGTCCACATGGGAGGGGAAATCTTCATTATGACAGTGGGGGAAAGGGACACGCTCCTACGACTAGCAGTGTCACTCTGGGTCTTCTATCCCGGGCTTAGACGAGCCGATAGCGTTGAGTGGTTTGTAGTGGGTTTACACGGGTTTTAATTGTACCGCGACCTATATAGACATTGGGTTATTGATTGATGGCGCACTATTGCAATAGCTATGCACACGACGAGATAAGAGCAGCGTTTTTGTATCTTTAAATCAAAATACATCATAAAAATCATAATAAAGTTCTATGTGGTGTTTATGAACTACAAACTGTGCGCTAAGAGACTGTTCGACACATATATTGGATAATGTTCGAATGTGATAGTTTTTGTACGTATCTCTAAAATTGCATTCATTATCAAAATTAGGTGATTATTTGCGGCTAGATAGTAAAGTGATATTCTTAATAAAATTATGCCAAATCAAACAATTTGTATCAAATAAAAAAAATATGTAACATTTTTTTAATTGATCCAAAAGTTTTTTCCTATGACATTTTTTTATGACATTTTTGGGGGTTCTTTACTTCGTTTTAAAAAGTGTGTTAAGTCACTTTCGTGGTAATATTGTTTTGACATGGCACTTATTTACTGTCTAGTGTGTTTATCTTTTTTTTTATCTTGTATCTAGTGTTGCTTGTTATTACATAAATTGTGATTTTATTTTGTATTATTGTATCGCACTTGTGGGGCAATGCCCTGTTGCTGATAAATAAACATGAATGAATGAATGAGTAGTATTATACATTGAATCGTTTTCTTGATACTCTCTGTATATCTTGATAATATTCAGCCTCGCATCATTTCTAAATGTTGATATTGAAATGTGCTCAAAGATATTGGCCCCTTCTTCCCCCCACTACCCTCTTGCCCATCATCTACTACTCTCAAGTAATAAATGTGTTTGAACTATTATCGTCCTATCCAGGCGTGACTTAAACAGTACTACATTAAAATGCAAGCGATGCATTTAAAATGCTGATATTGCAATCGTTTAATATGGCACGTTCGGTCACGAACTAGCTTGAGTTGATTATCAGATATTACCGGCTATGCGAATATGGAATTAAAAGTCCATACACAACTCAGCACATTGAAGACAATGGGAACAATGTTTCAGCTTGAACTACTATAAATCTTTAACCCTTCTGGCCACCAACGAAACGCACAGGGTATTACCAATTTTTTAAATTTGTGTTCTTTTTCTTTTAAACATCTTGTATTATGGATTCAAACCAATAGTAATCATTCCTCTGTCAGCTTACTCAAACATGCCACGAAATGACGAAAATAGACTAAAACATCAAGGAAACCAGCTGGCGGTTGTGCTAAATAATAACCATTAATCACTGACTATTTATGTTAGAATAGCAGACAAATTATTTTTAACCCAAATAAGAAAATCTTCTTAACGACTGCCAAATGTGTGTTATGGTGCTTCGCCAAAATCCACTGATCTATACAAATCAAACATATTGGTACGTAGATGCATTTATGGATTTCATTCGCTAAAATATTTTTACACTTATTCAAATTAAATCAAATAGATTGCAATGTAGAAAAATGTGGGTGTTTCTGTGTGTGTGAAATACAATGAATAAGTGAGTGCACTTAACTATCTTTTAATTAAATATGAATTCAACTTAAGTACATATAGTCACCTGAGCTAATTGATTGATGGATAAATATTTGGGCTTAACGTCTTATACTCTTGCAACTTGGCTAATCAAGACGATGAGTGGGTGATAATGAAGATGGAATAGGAGGGTTTTTGGAGGAAAGGGGCAAATAGGAGGGCGGGGTGGAAAAGGGAAAGGGGGAGGAAAAGGGAGATGGGAGATGATGGACTGCATTTTGTCTGACTTCTCCTCCTCGACCTGTCCGGCTAGAGTGGCCGTACCAGAAGCATATGCTTCCGCCGGCATAGCTCTCGGGATCAGCAATGCACGCAAACCTGCCCACCACGATAAGGAGCAGTCCCTGGGCAGGTCGCCTAAGCTAAGCTAAGGTGAGGTGGTAAGTACGTTACTTTAATTCAAAGTTTAGACACAGTTTAAGCAAAAGGTGGTCAAAGAAGTTAAAAATAAAAGAACAAACACCCGTTGCTTATTAGCGCTTAGCGCGTGATGTGTTCCCTAGGGTCTGGGCGGCGCCTCGCGTCACGCTACCTGGCAACGTCGCACGCAGTCGTGACCACCGAATGGCAACACCGCACGCGATATAACATTAGTCTTCTATGCATATGACAGTGTATTACATTATACAAACATTGTCCATATTAATACAGTCATGTTCGAATAGAAGTTAGCGGTTCCGAGAAATTGTTATTACGTCATAGGTTCTCACAAATTAATACTTTTTTTAATTTTTTCCATTATACAACATTATTGTTATGTATATAATATTTATAGTATATTAATATTACTTTATTATATTACCTTCACAATTTGTTTTCGAAATTCAAAATTTAGTCAGGCATAACCCGGCACCGCCACCAAAAACCAAAATAACAGAACAATAATTATAAGTAAAATATTAAAAGGTCTAAATTCATTCTTAAAACAAAATTTAGGTATCAATAATTGTTTTGATATATTGAAGCGGTGTCAAAATATCAATGAAATATTGTTAATTTTGCGTGGGTTTAATATCGTGAGCTATCCATTGCCCGTGAACGTCTTACATAAAGGTTTGATAAATATATTGTAATAACTTACCCAGTATCGAAGTAACTAGCTCGTTCATTTTGTAAGCTGAAACTTTTTTCGTTTTATGGTTGGCATTACGAGACAATGTTGGTAGGCAATCTGCATCGACCTAATCTCGATCAGCGCAACAGTGGAGTATGTTATCACTTACATTTATCAAACGTGAGCACGCAATGGCTAGAGTGAGCGATGTGGAGGGCAAAAAGCAAACTCCACACACAAACAATCAATATTGTGAACGATACAAGCAAAATGTCTACCAGGAATAAATTGTTACATTTTTTAAATAAAAATTATAAGATATTTATCATTAATTGCTTGCGTTTTAACGCGTTTGTTTTTATCGAGGGTTTTTTGTTGATACAATCACAGCTTTGGGTTACTGTCAAAGAGGCCGAATGTATTTTTGTTTCTCCATTTATAAGTGGGTGGTTGATAAAATAAGAAAATGTTGATGGTGTGTTTATTATTTTACTTAGGAATAGTATGTTATTGTAATCCATAATTATAAAACACATTTCATAAGTAAGCATTATATTTGAAGACCTCAAAGCAAAGGGGAGAAGAAATAAGAAAGCCAAAAGATGATAAATATTGTAATGTCCTCCTACTAAATACGAGTTATTGTATTAGTAGCTGGCTATACAACACAATTTAAAACATTTCTGTATTGCTCTCGTTCCTTAAATACTTCTTTCTGAATCATTATCATCATCATCATCATCATCAGGTCGTCAAATGGCGATTTTACCACTGTCCACAATTTGACACTGTATACTAACATCACCTGTTGTAAATACCTCATACATATGTATTGCATGCAGAGATCTATTGAACATTTATCAAACCCTCCACTATTTCCTAGCTAAGTATAGTATTCAACTCTATAACAGGTACGAGGCAATGTGCGGCGAGGTCTATGTTCTATGGATGTTAGATAAGTGTCTTCATGTTGGTAACAACCTAACGCTTCATAAATATTAGCTATCACAGACGTGAACTGAGGTAAACGTGACGAACTTAATGAAACGTTAGGTAGGTTGGTAGGAAATTGTGTTCTTTCCCAACACGCAGGTTTTATTATCGTAGCACTTTGACGATAAGGAAGACCGTAAATTTGCAAATAACTAATTCATATGCTTCCTTCTCGTTCTTAAGACTCTTTTAATCCTTTTTCCACGCCTCCCTTCCCCCTCCATGGCATCCTCTCCCCCCCTCGCTAATGATATTCCTAATAAGCGATTAACACTTTTATTTTCTTTGAAGTGAATTCAACAATTCGTGTGAATTATTTATTAAAATTTAGCGTTCAACATCATTTAAACAATTTGTTACAATCCCTAGGGAATTGTTCTTAATTTCAATAACGATACTAGTATTTAAATTATAAACATTATTCTACAAATCACAGAATCAAAATTGTATAGATTTTCGTTCGTAAATTACTCTCTTCCCCTTTTCCTGTGCTACCCTTAAACCCCTTGAATTTAAAATCTTCTCATCTTTCTCCCTTTCATACAATTCATCCTCGATGTCATATTATGACCTAGTTGTCGCAGTACGTCATAAAACGCCCAAATGATATTAAATTCACTAATCATCTACCTCAAAATAAGAGACACGAAATTGTCAATGATAAATTAATATGTATGACAAAGGTCAGTAGCACACGACATTCCCAGTTTATTGTTATGTTATTCAGTCTACCGGTTTTGGAGGTGTCTATATTCACAGCAAGTGATTATCAATGTGAATATAGCGTGACCTGGTGTCGTTTGACATGAAAATCAATCCGCTGTCATAATAGCGGTCGTAACACGTGGTTATGATGTAGTGGGATAACTTAACGCAGCGTTGGCGGGAACATGGGACGTTGCAAAGATGCCGCCATTTTGTGTATTGATGAAGTGAAGACGGTTTGTTAATTAAATATAATTAGTTATAATATACCATTTTTTAAGATTGCAACGACAAAGAGAGACGCAGATGCCTTAATATATCTGAGACGTTCAATATTTGTTGCCTTTATATTCGTGTGGTCATTTATTTATATTGTGGGTGGCCTTCATATCGTACACCAGTAATTATGACGCTTAAGTTTAACCATGGAGTCGTAGGTACTATTATAAATCCATGGTTTAACGATAAACCAAAGTACTGGCAGAAAATTGAGTCTAGATCTAAAATTATTATAATTGCGGGAAAACAAAAAGGAGCACTCTTTGGGTCAAATCAAAATATGACCGTCAGAAATCCGTCCTAGAAGCGTGTTTTTTGGTGACAAGACGATATTATAATAACCGTAATTCAATAACAGTGCATTTGTGTACTGTATTTTGTTACCATTTTAATGGACGTTTTGATATAGATATAATGTCCGAAATACTTTTAAGTTTATATTAAATTAGAACGTTATAACTAAATTACATTTATATCTAGACAGAACATATTCTAGAGATAACTTTCGGCCACGTGCTATTTTATGTTTCAACCAACACAGATAATGCAAACGTCATCAACGTACTGAACCTGCTTACAAACATCTGTGACATCCAGATGCCCTAGCCTCTTGACTTTGATCGAAGTGACGCACAAGCTTCCTCCCATTCCCGACAGATGGCGACGTTTGCCGCCGCGACGCCTTAGTTCCCCGCGTCCCCGCTGGATCGCGCCAGGAGGCATAACTATCACAGAACTCATTTCACATGGCCGCAGCGTCGAGTGTAAAGTCAACAAACACCCCAGAGTAATAACAATTCTGAATGGAAATGGAAATGGTTTGTTGACCCTAGGAATAAATAGGTTCAATCTAAATATAAAATAGGTTTCATCTCTTTTTTCCCCCACTTTGCAAAGGTATCGTATGAAAGCTCTTCACAATAATGCGAGAGATGAATGAAAGGTTACTTTATATGATCTGCAAAACTGCTGAGTTTTGAGTAAGGCAAAGAGATAGTTTCACATTTAAGGGCTCTCTATTTGGATAGCTTGAGGGAAAGGTCGACTTGACCTCCGCCTATTGAACTTTCAAGTCAGGTCTTCGCAAGGGATCCAAGGTCACCATTATGTATCCCACTTCAAAACAGCTTTAATATTGAAATATGCGTTTTCTAGGTCATGTATAGTAATACCTAAACCACGGAAATGGTACAATATTATATAATGCAATGATTCAGTCTTTAAATATATGATTTTGACAAATTACTTAATTGTTTTCCTTCACGTTTATCCCATTTAAATTACACGTGGATTTTTACATCGTGACACTGACTGCGTTGCGACGAACTTAGAATTTTTTATAAAGAAAAAATGAATTAGGAACTAAGAATGTTTGATGAAGAAAGAATAAATATCCATATCCTTAAAACCAACATGACGTAAACGTCTTTGTATGAACGATCAAATAATAAGAATAACATATTTATAGCCGATTACACGCTAGATAAATGTTGTTTGTATATGAAGAGGACCACGATATCTTACGAGCATGGATATAATGTAACATGTTGACTAGTCCATTGGGAAACATTCCAATTTCTTTGCTTTCTTTTATCCGTTATCAAACCGTTAGATGCCTTGAAAGACTGCCAAACCACCACTCCATTCACATAATAGCAAGTTAGCTACTCAAACTGCGTGTCCGATGCCAAAACTTTCTGGTGGTAAATATTTTAATGTTGCGATGATTTAGAATGTCGTTTGATAAAAATTTGCTTTGATTAAGTTTTCTTCTAACAAAAACAACGAAGAGGCTATAGGAGAGAAAATAAGATGTTTACGGTGACCGTGGTGAAACAAAGAAAATTCTCACATTTTTATCACCTTATTACTTTTCAAGAAAGTTTAAAATTTTATCTCTAGGGAAATTTAGTCGGTGTTGTTGATGGTTTTTTAGTAATCAATCACATATTTGTTAAGACATTCGCGGTGATAATGTTCTGTTGCAAAACGGTTAGAAAACCAACTAAACCAGTCAACATCAAATCTAGTTATTTGTTATGCATGGTGAAGCTCAACATACATTTATATTGAGGATAAAATAAAAATATCGCTTTGTGTTAGTGTTTGACGTAATGGGTATTAATTTCATAATAAGTAATTCAAAGAAATGTAATGAAAATTCTATAAGCCGAGTTAAACGTTCTATTTTTAATCATGAAATTCATTAATTCTCATAAATTGCTTTTAAAGACATCTTCTTTGTAGACGTAAAATGTGTAAATAACCCACTTACATAATGAAACATCCCTTCAGTGTACAACTTAATGAAACCTTTAAGACGAATTAATATTAATACACACTTCTCATTCCTTTCGAGCTTCGTGAAGAGTTGTTTCACAAATTTTTACGAGTGGTTTCAGAAACGTTGATTTTCCGCATTAATGAAATTCTCTGAGTGGGCGTGGGGGGCTGGGGGGGGGGGAGGAGGGGATGTGGCACACAGCGAAGATCTTGTAAATGTTAGCGTGAGAGTTTTTATTGCAAGGAATTTTCCAATAAACAGAAACGAGTTTCGTTGTATATTTCTTCCGCTCTTTTCAGCTGGAGATTTCTTTGGTAAGAATTCAAACAGGAAAAAAAAGTGTATTTAACAGGCTATGATGTTGGAAGAAATTACAAATTAAACAATTATACGCACATTACAAGCTACAAAACTCGTTGATAGTTTACTTTTGTCTAAATAAGACCACAACATTTTCATATCACTGAGCCAGCTACTTTTCTACACGATAACACTACTCTACACTACTCCTAGCGCTGGAGCTCAATCTAAATTAGATATGGGTCCAGAATGCCACATAAATGGCGTCGCTATCTTGATTTAAGACTCCCAATAAAGAATTCTCCCAAAAAAAACTACACGCCATTATTGTGTAACTATAGTTTCGTCTTATACCTTCTTTCAAACACGACATTCGTTGATGTAAACTGAAACATTATGTGATTATAGCCATTTATTTATATTAAAATTGATGACACGTTTTGTTTCATCATTATTAATAGTCTTTTGATAACACTTTAGTCGAAATCGTCATGTATTTGCACTGTTCACTTTTCAGGCTTTTATCCTTCATCTTAGTAGCCAATTTGGGTCTTATCGCTCTTGTATATTTACCAATGCTGAAACTTCATAACAAGGTAGGAACTAGACCTATAGCAATTACACAATTAAGGCTAGTCATGTGTTGTTGAACGGTAAGATGACGAAAGATAACATGCCAAGTGTATAGCAACAAGCGTTATGCCCTTATTTAAGTTTGAAATTTCATCACCCCCTTCCTATCTTGTGGTATTGGCACCTATTTAAATTGACCAAACACCAAGGAGAACTTTTAATCTAGATATGACACTCTTGCGATCTACCCCTGACTGTGCATATTTATACAGAATGTAGCCTACGAAACACGATTGTATGTTTTCAATTCGTTCGGAAAATACTAATTATCATAATATGATAATGCGGAAAAACTCTTATAATTCCTTGTACAAATTCAATTGTTCTAGTAACTGTGAAAATAGTTTACATTACAAATATTGTATTAAATAATTTTTAATGCCCTTTCAATCAAATTAAACTAGTATCCACTTAATAAGTAAAACAGGATCAGATAATATTGGTAGCGTAAAATGAACTAAATTTAAAATAAAATAAATTTAAAATAAATTTGTATTGTTAAGAAACTAACTTTTAATTCATTTTTGTACTATTGGTAACAAACGCCTATACTCATGGACACACTGATAACATTAACCTGTACTCTAGGAATGGGGCCCATTGAAGAACACCGATCCTTCAGTGCCCCAACAATTGAAGCCGATGTCACATGAGCTTGAAGTTGAGAAAGTCGTTACAGAAAATATGAAATCTGGACATAAAACTCTGAGGCCGCAACATGAGCTTGAAATTGAGACAGTCTTTAGAGAAAACATGGCTAAATATAGACATAAACCTTTGACTACGCCGCCACATGAGCATGAAATTGAGACAATCAGAGAAAACATGGCCAAATCTGGACATAAACCTTTGACTACGGCGCCACATGAGCATAAAATTGAGACAGTCAGAGAAAATATGGCCAAATCTGGACATAAACCTTTGACTACGCCGCCACATGAGCATGAAATTGAGACAGTCAGAGTGAATATGGCCAAATCTGGACATAAACCTCTGAAGCCGCCACATGAGCATGAAATTAAGACAGTCAGAGAAAATATGGTCAAATCTGGACATAAACCTCTGAAGCCGCCACTACAAGAGCTCCTAGTTAAAAACGACGTTTTAGAAAACATGACAAACTCTACACATCAACCTCTCAAGAAAATTCTCTACTGGAATAAATATTTCTCCTACATGTACTTCCTTTTCGGAGTCGGCCGATCACCCTTCGTCAGTGAGCAGTGTGACGAAGATCGCTGTTTTGCAATGGATCGTACAAATTTAGGTTCTACGCCCGTCGACGAATTTGACGCTATTTTGTTTCATGGTGTCGATTACACACAATACGATTTTAAAACGATGGATTTACCAAAAATTCGTAATGCCAAACAGAGATATGTATTTTACTTACTTGAAGCTCCTCGCTATCACAATTATCTTCATCAAATGCCACGAGATTTTTTCAACTGGACCATGACCTATAGGTTAGATTCGGACATCCCAGTCCCGTATGGGTTCTTTCGAACCCTCTCCAAACCAACCGAGAACTTGTTGCCTCCAACCTCAGTTTGGAAACAAATTCCGAATGGTTTTAAACAGGAAAATTTAACTAAGAGAATGCGATCCACAATTCTAAAGAAGGCGAGCCTGGTTGCTTGGTTTGTGAGTCATTGCCCTACGCCATCAGAACGCGAGGACTATGTGGGTGAATTAACTGAACACATAAACGTTGACGTATATGGAACATGCGGGCAATATAAGTGCCCAAGTCTTCCTGATGAGCATAAATGTTATAAGTATTTAGAAAAACATTATAAATTTTATTTGTCATTTGAGAACTCCATATGTCGGGATTACGTTACCGAGAAATTCTTTAATGTGCTCCAGTATGATGTAGTTCCTGTTGTCTATGGAGGAGCAAACTACTCAGCTAGAGCACCGCCTGGTTCGTACATTGACGTCACTGACTTCCGATCTCCCTCGGAACTAGCCGAGTACTTGTTGTATCTAGACTCGCATCCTGACGAGTACGCAAAGTTCTTCTGGTGGAAAACACATTACGAGGTGGTGTCACGCATACAATGCCATTTCTGTACGCTTTGTAAAATGCTTCACGATGAAGATGCACCTCTAAAGATATACGATAGTATCCGTGAATGGTTCTATCCACCAGATGTATGTCAATACAAAGATATCTACTTGCAGAGTGGATTAAAGAAAAATAGATTTATTCGTTGACGGAGAAAAAAGAAATGTAGCACGGTAATGATATATAACTAAATAGGAAAAGAGCTAAAATTTCAGGATACATTATGAAGTAAGTTTCTCCAATTATTAAGAATGTTTGTAATTATTTATTTATATTTGATATTTATATATTGTATTATTTGATATTAAACACGCCATAAAGTCAAGGGTCTTTGTTTCGAGTTTTTTTCAAGCAAAGCTAAAATTGATTTGCTTAAATATTTCTTATGCCATAGCAATAGTCTTAAGTATGTAGCTGGTAAACAACATAATTTAAAAGAATCATACAAAATTAATAGATGGGTGATCATTGGTCAACTGGAAAGTAAGAGACTCTTTCCCTTATGTTCAGGTGTTTAAAACTAACCCCTTGCATTGCTTAGCAATGGTATTGGTTGAAAAACATGGCTCAAAAAATGGTACAGCTTTATTCCCGATCGCTGAGCTTAGATATACTTCCTAGTAGCGGAAAAACGTGTCTCTAAGCTAACGAGTACTGACGTAGCCCTTTCATCCACAGCTTTGTACGGATTTGACGATATTGCAATTGTTTCTAAACGCAGACTTTTTGTATCCGCCATGTTAAATAAATTTAAAAAAAAAATCACATTTAGAGTCTACCCATTCAGTAACTTAACTGATTTGCAGTGGGGGACTTTAATTTAAGGTGAACTAACCCTGTAGGCTTCGAACACCATCGACGAGTGAGCGATAACCAATCGTCGTGATAAATCGTCCTTAAGATAGCGACAGTTCTAGCGAGTATGACGTCATAATGAGAGTAGTTAGCTTGTGCGAACTATAGTACAGTATAATGCTGGTTATACCGCACATCCACTCTGCACTGACAACCCCGCAAACCACGTGGACTGTGTTCGATATTCTCACGGGAGCCATGAACGTGTTTTAATAAACTAGTCGACATGGCTGGTGTCGAGACTATGTGCTCCCTGGGTACGAGGCTACATGACCTCAACCGCTCGGCCAGCGGTCAAATGTCTGCAACACAGCCATCCATCCACGCTCAGGCGCTAAGGACAAAGCTTGCAATATTAAGGATGTATGGCAAACTAACCTGCAGAACATCTTATTCTTGTCTGTATAATTTCTTAAAAATGTGTTTAAATTGTCTTTAATGTAAATAAAAATATGACATCCTGTGGAGAATTTAGTGTTCTTTCCCAAAAATGTGTGATTGTTCCAATTAATCTTTCCGTTTTTATATGTGCTTAATTAACTTTTGTAATGTGATGTGACTGGACACCTTTCACACACAATTAAGGACATCAGCAAAACGGAGAACTTTATTGAAAAATAAACATTAATAAGAAACACCATCAAATTCTCTATAGGATGTAATATTTTGATTTTCTTTTGGGACAATTTAAAACCACTTTAAGGAATTTTAACAGAATACAGTCCGGAGTTTCACAATGTAGATCAACATACAGCCTTAAACGACGCCAAATTTACAAAATTTCAATGATATCTTGAGAAAGATTTAAGATACGAAAATAGTGATTAATACCGGTATCTTTTTCCTCTCCAAACATTCCATAAACAGCTTTAATTTGATAATTTCGAAAATTCTCAAGTATTTTTAGTGAAAAATTTACCTGGAAAAGAACAAGAGTTCATCACATTATAATATGTTCCGATATAAAATAAATCAGGATACGGCAAACTGCAAATAAAATCGTGATTCACGTTTTCATAGACTATTGAAGAATACTCCACAAAATGAACAGGAAGAATGTTTCTACTTAATCATGTGAATCGAGAATTAACTGACATTGCTTTTTATTGTATAAGCGCGATAAGGGTGGATTTGTGCAACTGTTTCTCTTTGCGTTACTTGTTTGACCGAGTTTCCGTGATTTGTGCGCATTCAGTTCGCTCCACTTACGATAAAATAAATGTTAACGTCGAAATTAGAAGTATTCAAGCAAGTGCGCGAATAATTGTACTTGTTCTGACCCAACCTCCGGCTCTTTGTAGCCGTGTTTGAGTTACTGGATCGCAGGGAATAATGTAATTAAATTTTCATTTCGCTTCTACTTTGTGTTAAACTGCCAATAGGGAGTATTCACGTGACGTCAGAAAGGCCATAATAAATGGCAAAATGTATGTTGACATTTAAACTATCAATACACCATGTTCAAAATTGACCCAGGAATCTTAGATCGAGTTCATAACGTCATCTAAATCTTCAATAACAACAATGCACAACCATGAGAAATTAACCTTGACATAACATTTGAAAATTAGTTTTACTGTTGTGCATTGTTGTTATTCAAGATTTAGAGGCTCTTGATCAATTCTGAAAAATGGCTTATTGGTGACAAATATGCTAACGCGAATATACCTCGAACAGGTGAGCGGGCATGATTATTTGCACCAATGTAAACCACATAAGTAGTAGACAAAAGTAGAGTGTATTTACCCTTCTTTAATCTATCTCAATTATACCGATATGCGTGTAAAAGGTGACCTAAGAGCCAACATAGCAAATAATACAATTCATAAACATCCTCCACTGAAATCAGTTTTTTTTTCAAACGAGTGGGATCCCAATTCATTAACTTTGTTAAGCTCCGATTTAGTAAGCTTAGTTTGGTAGCCATGGTTCCAACAAAAATTTCGTTTAAAATGCATGACAACTACCATGTTTGCTCGTAGTGAATCTCCTGGTAATCAGAGCTTAAAAGTTTAGTGAAAGCAGGCAGGTTTATACAAACATACAAATTTTTTTTATTTATTTTCAAATTACAGGAGTAGAACTCCAAACCGTCTATATGAGGAACATAGCGTTACCTCAAGTACTTGTATATGCATTGCTCACTTCTCACCGCTTGTTTGCAGGCTCAACAATATTTCACTGGCATCGTTAATTGCTTTAGAATTACTACTATAATCCCGGGAATTATTCACAGCAAGGCAAACAGCCTTATTAGAAGATACGTATACTGTGCCGCTGTGCTAAAGTTAATTAATATTCAGATAGTCTGTATATACAGGGTAGGTGTGATTATACAACAAAACCAAATTCAATTAGCGAAAAATATGGCGCTAAGCCGGGTCTAGTACGCGCTTACGGTTACGGAAAGCAGAAGCGTGTTGTGTATGTTACACGAAGATTGGTTTAACTGGCTTGTTATAACTGAGTGTATGTTACAAGGAGATTGGTGTAAATGGCTTGTTCTAACTGAGACCTTCTCACGAGCTCTGCTACTGTTTTAACAACACCTCGCGTTTTGGAACCGGATTCCTGTACACTTTCTTTCTCAACTTACCCAGTGTTAATCATTTAGCCAGTAGTCGGTAATTGAGATCTAAGTTTGTGGCGATCAAAGCAATACATTGTTGAACAAATCAGACAGAATAAAAACAAGAAGTAATGTACAATCCAGGTTTTATATAGTGAATTAATTATATTGTCTAATACGACGAATATTGCAAGCAAACATCTTAAAGCGATGTCAAATATTACAAAGCTATTTTCTCTCACTTATAACAACACAATCACTCCCTGCCTTGTAACTGATTATAATTAGGTACATCAAAAGACAGACTCTGCTCTGTAGCATTATTTGCATGTTGACTATCTTACTTCACCACAATCATAACAAGCTTCGGAATAACAAAGTTACATATATAATTACGTGGAGTATTAAGAAAGGCAACTTTCAGCCAATGATAACTGTTCTCTAGGATTTGTTCCCTTATTAAAACGTCAACGTTGTGTTTAATGCGACGTTGTCAAGTTTCTCTTCGTTCCTAAGGTATTCATAGTTCCCACGTGACGTCACAGCGGCCATGATTGCGACACAATTGATGAGGACCAATCCTAGACCATTGACAAATACTATTAAAATTTGATAAATAAGCCTCATTTAGAATTTAAAAGTAAACATAAGTAATAACAAAATTAAAGATTACGACACATACCAATTTTATTTAAAAAACACGCTGAATTTTAAAGAACTAAGAATATCTGCGTTCTACCACAACAGCTTTCAATTTTTTCTCCATGGCAACGTTAAAGTTTGATCACAAATGTAGCCGCCACGCGCAAAGATGTGACGTACGTGCAACCTATGAATTGTACTTAGTTCTACACCGCCATCTTTATGCGGCATTACGTGTTTCGTGTTTCGTTTCGCCGAATCAGCCGTGCTGTGCTTCAAACCCGATCATTGTGAAAGTTGGCAGCGATGCCCATTCTTGAAAGTAGCTGTGATGCGTCGTAAATATCATTGATGGATCACGAGACTTTGAAATTCAATATCAGTATTCAATCCATTCATGGCGGATGAAGATTTATAACCACAATATATTTTCAAGGCGAGAGTGGAAAGATTTCTGAAATTTCTCATAGAATGAAGGTTAGACACATACGACTTACATTACTGAAATATTAACTGACAGTATTGCAATAAAACCACAATTTTACATTGATAGTAGCAAATGGCGTCCGCAGTGACTCATGAATGTTGAGTGGAGGTTCTAAGAAAATACCACTTCAGAATGTTGGTTTGTGTCCCGCAAGTCTTGTTTTTTTTTTTTTTTTAATTCTCCGTCTTCATATATCACCCCTCAACGTCTCAAAGAGCAGCATTGCAATAACAGAGAGATTAATCAACAAGAATCAATAATATCAAATCAATATAATATAATATGTAGTGTTGTGTTAACTCTTTACTGTCCCTGATTCAAACAGTTCTTCCTCACGGTTTCAAACGTTCAAAAGAGGATTTCAAAGTCTCGAATAAGTTAAATTATACTGACCACAGTTGTGTCACTCAATTGTAAATCGCTTCAATAAATCCTGTCCTTGCTCTTGGATGATAATTAATGGTTGAATCGTTCTTTGTATGAATAAAAGACCATTTTCGACCAAAAGTAAAACATTTAAAACTTTTTTTTAGAACCAGAATATGAAAGAGAAAAACTTGTACAGTATATAGAAGTAATGTTGTTTTTATAGATTTAAAATGTAAACACTGTGGGAACACATTATGTTCGTATCGCACACAATAAAACGCTGCTGGCAACATAGCCAAGTTCCCGCCCAGCAGAAATAAAAACAGACAGAAGGGCGGAAGGAAGTCTCTATGATATTCCGAGAGCTTTCAGAGTCGTGATCTTCTATCGTTCATAACAACTCAAATGTTCATCTGGTTTCTTTTTATCAGTGCATTTAATATTTGTATTTATTTATTTATGTGACTTGGGCTATCACAGAACATAGATGTTTTAGAATAATGGCATACAAAACAAATTAATATTTTTGAAAATGCAGGCGGTATCTCGTTTTATTTTGTCACATCACTTGTCTTTCCTCTGTTTTGTATCCAAAGAAATCTTGTCTAAATCAATTCCTGATATACTACTGCTATGTAGAAAACATATTTAGTTTACAACAAAATTATAACTAATAACCACAAGTAATTTTTTCGTATGCAATTTAATTTAAATTTAGTTTAATTGTTAATATACCTATAATTTACATTAAAGAAAATCACAGCAGTTGCACTAAATAAACAAAAAAACAAAAAGAGATGCACGAGAGCCCTCTTTGCGGACACCGATCACCACGAGGTAAAACCCACCTCGTTTGCACATTCAATGTTATTCCACCAATGGCGTTGAAGACGTCGTGGCCCATTTAGGAAAGGCGATATATGGTGGAGTTAACGTCAACACCCCAAGAGAGAACTGAAAGAGAAACCACCCTAGCTCAGGGTGTTATTTAGTAGACGCGACGTGGCTAACAACACGTTGGAGAGAAACCTTTTAAAGAGAAGATGTTTTTCTAGTGAATTCTTAACTCTATTCGTTCAGCGCGGATCGGTCAGTTTGTTTTTCGCTCTTCACTAGTGCAAAAAAAAACATTGAAAACACATTTGAAAATGTCTTCATAAATAACGTGAAAAAGTTGATATTGTTTGTAAAGATCCTCAGAACGTTTATCTACGTTACATGAAGAGGAGAAAAAATTATGGTGCAGATATTTAAGTATCACGTCTGGTGTTTTGGCAAGAAAGCATATTGGGTGATGGAAGGAGGAATAAAAGCAATATTGCATCTCTGGCTGGGATACGAATCTTTAAAACTAAGTCCCATAATTTTGTGGATCAACGACTAGTAGACTACGATGGGACAACACTGCGCTGAAAGAACATCACAAAAGTATTAAACATTATTAGTAGTAATAGAAAAGTATTTTACAGTTCTCATGGTTGAGAAATGTAAAAAATAATTCATACGTTTTCCATATTCTGCTAAGTACCACAGAAAAATTGAAGGGTTCCCCGGAATTGTATCAACCTTAATCATACAACGCGGAGAAAGAACTTTTTATCCAAATTAAACAAACATTAGTTTTGTATTATCTCTCAACTGTTGCAGTTTTCATCCTCAGTTTGTCCGCCACGCCAATACTCCCCAGTCTGGTTTCGAGTATCGCCTAAGGGAATCAATTGCCTCCAAACATTTTACGCTTAGTTGTCCATAAAACCCAAACGGCCAATTAAACACGATAAATCTAAGACCCCCCTCCCCCCCCCCCCCCAACCCACCCTCCGGATACACTCGCGAGAACCGAAGCAAGACGGATCGTATTCAAATCCCGCGCGTAAGCTCATAGCTTAGCCTCTAGTACGGAGGCATCGTTTAAATTACAACAGCTGTCGATATCCAGACGAAATCACCGATACCGTTTCGATAGAACGACGCTTATACGTCACGTATTCGATTCGGTGGGGGGTGGGGGGGGGGGGTGGTGGAGCGAAAACACACAGACATAAACAAGGACGCGTCAATCGCAGCGGGTTTCTAGTGGGGGGGCTGGAAGGGTGGGGTACAAATCACGCCATTTTATCTCGACTAGTTGTTATGGTCGTCCATCGTTCACCAGTATGATATATGCGATACAGTACACAACATCATGTTGATTTATTGATACCCAAATAGAAATAGGATGTCGTTTTTCTCAAAAATGAGACTGAAAAGATATATGATTATGTTTGGAATTAAATACCAGAGTACAATTTGATATGATCTGGCTATAAATCGTCTTGAAACGTTATGATATATTTTAACAAACTGTTTTTATAATAAATAATGAAGAAACAGAAAATAATATAACTTAAAGGATGAATTAAAATCTAGTAGTCAGACTCACTTGCGGAATTTTGTAAATTCCGTTCTCTCACTAGTGTTTTTTTCGGAGGATGGGTGTTGAATATAAATATCTGGTCCCTTTATTACATTCTTTTAAACGATAATATATATCAATTTGGTTATTCCATAAAACTAATTAAAAATGTAATTATTACTAACATTGCCTCTACTCTTTCTGATGTTAGACTCAAGAGTATGATAAGAGAAATCGTGAGGGGGTGAGAAGCTAATTGCTCAGACATAAGTATAGTATTATTATTATAAAATGTTTAGCCTAGGTGTTTTTTTCTTTTTCTATTTATTACTATAAGCCTAGGTTTATTATTATTATGTTTATGTTATTCAAAGGAACTATTAATGATAGTATATATAAATATGATAAATAATAATGCATTACTGTGTTGTTTTTGTATCTGTGTTACCATAATTTTTAAGGCCCCTGTAAAGAGCGAAAGCTCATGCTGGTTAATAAAGAACATATACATACATAAATGTAAACCTAGTTATATTCTATCAAAATATTCTAGTTCCCGTACGGTTTCCCATCCTGTCGACGAATGTGTATGTTAGTTAATCTTCAAGGGGAACAGAAGAGAGGGAGGGGGAGGAGAGGAGAGGAGAGGAGAGGGAGGGGAGGAGAGGGAGGGGAGGAGAGGGGCCATTCACCGCCTTCTTGCGTCTGCGGTCGTCCACACCTGCCCTCGTGTTCGTAAACCAAGCGTCGCGGTCGACCGCTGTGACCACACGAGGCCAACTTACACCATTCGTTACCGAACCGCAACAACCGCCGTTCGTGAACCTCCGTGTAGTTCCGCTAGTGTTCGGTTTGGGTATGCCCATCTCTTATTAACGCCCTCGGATTAAGGATAAATATTTAAGAGGCTATTTCTGATGTCCATACACAATGTTATGCCGACATTACACGACTCAATACTTTCGTCAAACTTATTCAATTCAAGAACAAAAGCGAACTCAAAACAGTTTGGTAAAAACCTGCCACAATATAGCTTCTATTAATTGATTCTTTTTTGTCCTTGAATTCAATAAGTTTGACGAAAGTATTGAACCGTGCAATGTGGGTTTAATACAGATTTGAGCAATCATATTGTTTGGTGGGCCTAATATGTTTTAATTATAATTATCACAGTTCGCTCAGAATCACTGGGTTTCCAATGGCAATGAGTTTCCGGGACCAAAAAATGAACTAATGAGACAAATCATACATGCTTAGATATATGATGACATTGACTTCAATATTTAATATAAGTTAAAAATGATGTTTCGGAAGATGTAAACAAAAAATTACATACATGGAAAATATTAGGGTTGACGGTGTTGTATTGGCCAAGGGGAATAAAATGTAATAAAACCACATTAAAAAAAGTATATCTCTACTGAACATTAGTTAAAATGTTGTTCAAACACACTCAAAAAATTTACATCTCTTCTGGACATTAGTAAAACAAGAAAATTGCCAGTATTAACACAAATTTAAATTTGTTTAAAATTTGTAAAGAAAGAACCTAGATTTTTAACACATATAAAGTGTATAAGCGAAGTTTATATCTACCTTGAAACCATTCCGTTTAGTTTCGAAAATGAATAATAATCAGACAACAAACGGCATAACCTCTATCACCAGCATCGAACCCTGCATCTCATTATACGACTAATTGACTTGTATGTAATCAGTTTAGTGACGTAATGCTCCGGTTAGTTCGCTAATTAGTCGCTAGTATCGCTGCGATCCGTTCTAACCCCGGTAATGACGGTAAGTCCGTCCCATTACTGTAACACGATACCACACTGCAGGGTTGAAGAACATAGCCAGACTGCGATGGACTAGGGAACACTGATTAGAGTTGCGTTTTGCTAACATTCTACAGGGACACGAATGAGGAACACTTTTAAAAATATTTTCGGGAAGCAGGGTTAACAGAATTTGTTCTATAGTGCAGTATTATTGATGACATACAAATCAATATCACACTTTGATAAGAATTTAATAATTATTTACATTCTATTTTAAATGATAGCATATATATTTTGGTAAACAAGGAAAAAAAGAAGAGATATCAGTGGGACGAAGGTAGAATGAAGCGTCAGACATGGACCCGGCTTAGGTATACCCGAGTCCCAAGTGATGGTGGGACCTCCCACCCCTTACCCGAGTCTATAGTTGATAAAGGGACAGATGTTGAATGACTTGTATGTATAACAGCACAAACAAACAAACAGTACAAATTTGCCTTAATTTAACTCGATAAAATACGAAAAAATTCTCCTTTGGATAACACGATTAACTATATAGTTTGACCCTTCGTTTGTTATACTAGACTAAACATAAAAATTGAATGTAACACCGTTGAAAATTGTTTCTTGTATACGTTTCCAAACCAAAACGTAAATAATAATGAGAATATGATGAGATAATAAAATTGTGAGTTGATTTCTTATTTGGTGGAGGTGCCGGGTTTTTACTCAACGTTGGTCGTTTTTATAATTTCCAGTATTTCCTTTAAAATTTCGGACTCAAAAACAATTTTAGCACATGTGCAGAGTCACATTCATATTCTAGTAAGTAATTGACAAAAATATGAGTAAATATAATTCTCCTCGAATAGAATTGAGCTATTACTTAAAATACCCAAACGTGTTTGCACCCAATACTAGAGTAAAGAGTGAAAGATGAGCGAGATAACGTGCTAGGTTCATCCATATATGTATAAATGTTACATATTTATCACCATAAACGTTCAACTTAACATTTCCAGAAACCATTTTACTTTTCTGGCAGTTGAGGAGATTTCTTTGAGTATCAAAAGCCTCATGAAAGAAAGATCTAAAAACTAGTACGATAAATCATGTTTTGCATACGTACAGGTTAGTAGAGCGTATTTAACGTAAGTGAGCTGAGATAAGTTATCTCTAAACACCTCAAGAAAGATGGCGGCAAACTTTCGATCAATCTAAAACCACAAAACTTTCCCATCCTCGTCAGAAGGGCTTAATTCACACTCATCAGTCACGTGCTTGTTGGAAAACTTCAAGCGATAAGATCTAGAAGGGATTTTTCTTGACGTTAACGTGCTCTAAGTGGCGGTGTCTTCCGCAACGTTAGGTGGCGGTGAGGTATATAGGGGGCGTGGTTTAGATAAATACCTTTGAAAATCCGCGTTTATTGGTAACATATTTTCGGTGGGAACCCTAGCGGTGCGGCTCTAGTCTAAATCCTCATGTAGCCATAAAATGGCCGCTGTACATTTGTGGAACTGTTTGCGACAACCAAACCATCTACAACCCCTTGAATGCTGATTAATATCCACTAGGCTGTGAGTCAAGTTTAGAGAGCCTCTTCGCGTGGTAGCGCTGTTTTTATGCCGCCGAATATAAAGTTAAATTCTTAAAGTTACGTCTCTTAAACATAGGGTTTTATTATGTCCTTGGTATCTAGACACCGTCTAGATTAAACCACGGCTTAAACATAAAGCTCAGCCAACTTACAACTCCGGTTAACTAGTAATCGTAGATTCTCTGCTAACAAACGTATAGCGGCTGCCATGCATTTTGAATGTAATGTTTGTTGAAACCGTGGATACCAAACCGAGATTACTAAATCGGAGCTTCAAATGTTGGCGACTTGGATGGAAGCTGTATCTTTCTTTCCAATAGGAAGCAAAAATATATTTATAATGAACAAGAGGTCTAAAGCATGTTTAATGTATGAAACCACGGCTAAAGCCACACCGCAGTTAAAACCTACATATAAACTTCGAAATTGTTTACAAAAGAGTCAATAGAAACACAATTATCTCACTACTGAATATTCTTGACCGCTGTCGAGGTAATCAAGATCGTATTGTAACTTGACAAGTACGCGAAAGAAACACTTCTAAGGAAGTAAGAACAAAAACGCTGACGCTCAATAAAATTGAACAGAACTTTAAAACTGCTGCAAAAGCGATTGTTCACGTCGATCGTACAGAAGCAACAAGCTGTAAGTAACGAACAACTCATGAAATGTTCATAAAGTTTTCGTTTGCCACGAATCCAAGATAGTTTCCGTTACAAAAGTGATGGATGGAAATTAAAAACGGCGTTTTTTTCTTCTTATTTCCTGGAAGCCGGATTGAAACCCGATACAGTAAATGAGGTGGAATAACGTTGCTGGGTCTAGAATACAAGCCTCGATATGGGCACGTTCGACTCCGCTTGGGCTATCATTTACCTTCGGGTCTTAATAAAGGCCTCGCAGTCTTGGTACGTTGCCAGGGGATAACTACCCGGCCTAGGGGTGGCCAATCAGTGTAGATACGCGGTGAGAGTGTTTTGTTGTTCATCGGTTGGTACGGCTCTAGTTTGGGTCCAAATTGTGAAAAACATTAATACAGTCCATCACGCTTATAACAAAATTGATCCTAGCTTATTTTAATTTGTTATGAAATACCTTTGTTAAAACATAACCAATTTGCATGTATTTTTGTTTAAGATGAATCAAAATTAATTTGTTTCATCCAGAATTTTGTTAAAGGAGAGTTCTTTAAATGTGGGGACTGTAATACCTTTTCAAGATATTACGATTTATATGACGAATAAATATTTTATGCCAGGCTAAAGTACATAAAAACATGCAAGTCCCAAAGTAAATAGTCTCATAACGACCTCACATACTAATCCAATGCCCATTTCATACACGCTGCTCAAAGTAAATAATCTCATAACGACCTCACATACTAATCCAATGCCCATTTCATACACGCTGCTCAAAGTAAATAGTCTCATAACGACCTCACATACTAATCCAATGCCCATTTCATACACGCTGCTCAAAGTAAATAATCTCATAACGACCTCACATACTAATCCAATGCCCATTTCATACACGCTGCTCAAAGTAAATAGTCTCATAACGACCTCACATACTAATCCAATGCCCATTTCATACACGCTGCTCAAAGTAAATAGTCTCATAACGACCTCACATACTAATCCAATGCCCATTTCATACACGCTGCTCAAAGTAAATAGTCTCATAACGACCTCACATACTAATCCAATGCCCATTTCATACACGCTGCTCAAAGTAAATAATCTCATAACGACCTCACATACTAATCCAATGCCCATTTCATACACGCTGCTCAAAGTAAATAGTCTCATAACGACCTCACATACTAATCCAATGCCCATTTCATACACGCTGCTCAAAGTAAATAGTCTCATAACGACCTCACATACTAATCCAATGCCCATTTCATACACGCTGCTCAAAGTAAATAGTCTCATAACGACCTCACATACTAATCCAATGCCCATTTCATACACGCTGCTCAAAGTAAATAGTCTCATAACGACCTCACATACTAATCCAATGCCCATTTCATACACGCTGCTCAAAGTAAATAATCTCATAACGACCTCACATACTAATCCAATGCCCATTTCATACACGCTGCTCAAAGTAAATAATCTCATAACGACCTCACATACTAATCCAATGCCCATTTCATACACGCTGCTCAAAGTAAATAATCTCATAACGACCTCACATACTAATCCAATGCCCATTTCATACACGCTGCTCAAAGTAAATCGACATATTCCTGGCGTTCTTTTAAACAATCGTAAAGACGGTATTTTAGTGCACAAACTTCGAAGTCATAAGTCACACTAAATTATGTAAATAAAATTCATTTAAAAAATCCAAATTGTTAGCGATACTCAAGACTATATGTACTGGAAAAACATTACAAAATTGTTAGTTGTTTTGTTTAAAATGGTGAAATTGTAATTGAGTCCAGTATTACAATGTTCCGATAACTACTTATTCGTCGAATAGCTTGTTTTCTCCATGGCAACCACCAATCAAAACCCTTGAAATCCTCCAAATAGATATTGCTTGCTATTGAAACCCATTGTTGCTTTGGATTTGTTTTGTTTATGGGAAATAACATGCAAACAACTGTAACCTTGGTAACAATGGGCGCCCCTAGGTGTAGGGGCCGACTATGAATTCCACCCATGTTTTAATGTATCTTGCAATTAATACACAAAAAATATGTTCACTGAATTATCACTACTATGTTTACACATTTGACAAAGATCATAACACTGTTCACTCATGTAATTAATACTGACATCCAGTGAGTTTGTCCCAACGCCACGTACATGAATAACCCATGTAATACAACGTGGATGCGTGAGAGAACATCCAATTGTTCCCACCCTTTGTTCCGGGCTGCGTTGATTGCAAGATAATTGCAATAAACAGTGGAGTGATGGAAGCGAGCCAATTCCTGACCTCCCATTTAGGAAGCGTCGAACAATCCGTAACTATCAAACTATCGTTAGAGAAGCTGATCGTAAGTCACTCGGTCACTAACCTAGCGTATCTATCTATCTGCCCATCAGTCATAAACGAATGTGGTCATCCGTCTGAGCTCTAGACTTATGACAGGGAAGTGGTAGAAGCGAATATTATACAAAAACGAACATTTGGAAAGATTGTCAACTTTTGAAACAATCCACTAAGTGGTTATTCTTTTTATTTCCTAGATTTGTATAGTTTGTCCCCGTTAGTATGTCCGTTGCTGACGTCATACCTCTGTAGAAAATATACTTGTGTACGAATGTATAAAATACAATGTATAACCTACTGATCTAATTCCTATAACATGTAATTCAAACCGGTACATTATCATTTTCTGCTAATTTACTGCTACCGCCAACACAGCGATCTTACCTTTTCATGATGTTAATAATTCAAGCACAGGGGTGTATAATATTCGGATAGTTCATTATAGCAGTAGAAGAAGTGCTATAATTCAGGTTATAGAAATGTATGGTCACTGAAATTATCGTGGAAATATGACGTATGCCAAACTGTGTGAGATATAGGCTGTACCAGTCGACTCTGTCAAGACACTTACTCAAAAATAATAAAATAATATGGTTTGTGGTAGTAGTTTCTAAAATTATCACACTTTCCAAACTATTTGTGTGCAAAGAGCTATTCGCAGTAGCTAATGTTAGTTATAACTGTGAAACTGCACCACCAGTTTACAACTAAAACCAACTAAAATCAAACAGTTACTAAAAGAACTACGTATGGATAGCTTTTCCCTTTACGCCTTTTCCCTTTATTCTCTTCAGACTACTAACTCAGGGTACTGAAAGGTGAGAGGTTTCGGTGCTTTTAACTATAGTCTTGCTCTTGCATTACCTTGTTCCATTACAGTACCGCGGTTCTTTTATGGCGACAGAGTCAATAAGCTCCGTTACATTAACACTGATGGCAAAGAAGCTCGGGTTTCACGAATTATGAGCCTGTGAGCCATAAAATAAATAAAATAAATTCGTATTTATAGTCTACCCACTCAGTTACAAGACTAATTTTTAGTGGTGAACTTTAATTTAAAAGCGACTAGGCTCAGAGCACCATCGACGAGTGAGCGATAACCAATCAAAGATCTACATTTCAAATATGAAACATATCATCCCTCAGTCTTTACATATCGCTTTTTATAAATTAACGATACTTTTCAAAATGTTAACAATTACATAATAATTAAAACAGTAATGTCATATATTTCTAGTTGATAAAAAAAACTTTGAGTTGTGAATTTAAATCCGTAGTTCAGGGAATTGAAGCTCTCTGCGCTTGGATAATTTTCAATACCTTTGTTTACCTCTGCCTCTTTTATGGTTAAGCGTAATATGAATGGTGATGCCAGTTATGTTTCAAAGCTAGGGAATGAGACAATAGTTGATACATCAGGGACCTCCAATTGTCGCGTTGAGATCTATCTACACACCCAATTAGCATAAAGGACGTGACATTATCTTGGGTATACACTGTATAGCATCTACCTGGCTAGCCGAACACCGCAATGCAGCAACTATCAGGGAGAGAGGGAGAGAGACAGTGACGGAGCTGTTACGACCATTTGAATGGGACAGGAGAGAAAGAGATGGAATCTTTATGGTGATATGTGAGAACAGGGATTGGATCTATCTATACTGGGATTGCTCTAAGAATCAGATCGTGCTGGATAAAGGAAATGTCCTGATTGGTGGATTGAAACTTAAATACACAATTTGTTATTTACATGTTTTGATAAAGGGATTGAAACTTAAACTCATAATCTGTTATTAATATATTATCGTAGTAAGATTAATAATCGTGTTTTATTATTAAGAATAATAATTATTTTTATTTTTATGACATTATATTATAGCTCTACACGCTAATACTATTCAGAGGTAAAAAAATATTATACCTTGACTTCCTTGCACTTTTTATTTAGATAGGTAAGTACCCACTGATGAGTATATCTCACAAAACCTTCGTTACTTAAATTAACTTCTAAGTGCACAATACACTATGGATAATCTTTAAGCATATGATTTGTTATATGTTCATTGCAATTTGAATTTGCATTACCTTTTCATTATATTCAACGCAATTTGTTACATATATTGCGTTACATTATGTAAACGTAATTCTCAAGAATATCTTATAGAAACTCCTTTGAAATTTTAACGAGAATCACTTTAAAATTAAATTTACACTTCTCATGAATTCTCATCTTGAATCGTGCTAGACATAACGAGTTAAAATGTGAGTAATCACAAGTTCTCGTTCCCATTATTAAAGGTGCAAATCCTTCCGGCTATAAGGAAACTTATCGCAGAATACGAGAGATTCTCGTCACTGTTCGAACTGTTCTCGGATAAGACGAGATTGGTCGACCTCTTACCTCAGAAAACCGTTTTCGCAAATCGAAATCTGTCTAACTTCTATTTTAGGCGGCAAATCCTTGGATTACGCCGTTTTACATGGGAGACACGTTGCCAAAGAGATTGCAAAGAAAGAAAGAAGTGCCGGTACGGAGACAAGGTTAAACCTTGGAGATATACGTGGGAGGTATTTTTGGGGGATTGAATTGCTCAGGCAACAAGAGAAATGGGGAAACGAGAATATTAATAGTAAAACGGGTCGCATAAGTTCTTATTTCACATATACAAGTTTCTGAGACTTTAATACGTTTTAAGGCTACATAGAAAACTCTAAACTTGTGGCTGAAACATTTTTAATTTACATACTGAGAATATGTTTTCCTTCTGAAATCCAAGGAATAGGTAAGTATTATTATAATTGGTTATATTCTAGTACCTATATGAGAAAATATCATTCATTGAAAAATGTTTTCCTTTCATTGTTGAGAAAATGTTTTCATTTATAAAATGCAATTCGTACCTTAACTCATAAATTACATTGGAAAACTGGACTAAGTGTCAAATTTTAAAGTATTTTATGTGAAATAATAGATCGATTAGCATCTGACTGATTAGCATCTACAATATTCGACACATCATCTTCAGGTTGTAGCCAAAAATTGAACTTAAATTAAAACGGTTTATCTCCGATTTATTTAACGAATATACGTATTTGGAAACCGCTCAGTCACTCTTAGAATTAACTCAATTGCATAACGCGTTTGCATATTTAATGAAAAAATATATATGGGCAACACAGTTTTCTCTATTTCAAGTTGATTACTTTTAAATTTATTAAACTATTCATGTCCCTTGGATGGTCACGCCTATTGAAATAAAATGCTTAAGTATCCATTTGATAATAAATTAATTAATTAATATATAAATGACCTGATGATTTCGCCCGACAAAAATACAACTAAGTAACTCAGTCAGTGTTGAATAAACATGTCCATGTACTCGTCAACCAATGTATTTTCACTCTTCAGTGAACAAAATCATTTAAACTGTACCTACTAAAAAAACTCGACAATTCCGAGAATATAATTGTGCGCTGTTAAAACCCCATCGTGACGAGACCATTGCTATTGACAGGCACGGAATTGCTGTTGTTAAATCACTTAACATTGCTTTCATGTGTACGGGGTGGGGGTTGGGGGGGGAGGAGGGGGGGGGGGATGGCCTCCCGCTGTGAGCCTATGACATACGCGTGTATTGGTTTGTGTATATATTGTCCCTGCGGCTCGACTGTAATGCTGAGTTGTAGTGGGACATTGTGAGTGGAGTATTCATTCGCACACAAAAACACTAAACAAAACAATGAACAAACATCAATATGCTAGAGTAGATGTCCGCACCAACAATGTAAATACAAAATATGCATTTCATGCGTAATTTCTCATTCGGCAATAACATATCAACTGATTCTCGCAAAGATATTTAACAAATAATGAAAACTGTGTCTACATTGTTTTTAAATGATCATGTTACTATTGTATATGTGCCATGTTGTATTGTATTGTATCTATTGTATATTTCAATATTGTTTATGCTTTTCTATATTATTTATTATTTATTTAGGACGATAGACTTTACATGTATGGGGCAAAAAGCACTTTCTTATCATCCTCTCAGTTTCCCACAACTGTAAAATAAATAAAAGTAATAAACGATGTTTTTAAAGCTGATCTGATGAGTTTTCTTCTAATATTATTTAAAAGAAAAATTGCGGACCAAGTTATGAACGCCATTGTTTATAAACGAAAGAACCATTAAATCATTTATTATAATATTCTTTGTTGCTATGACGTTTAAAATATGAGTTTTTCAAGTCAAGTTCTGACGTAAAAAGACTGCCCTAACCGGGAGTCGAACCCTGCAGGCAGGAGTAAACCATCAGACAAAGAGAAAAGCCCTTATCATGGGCGTCACGTATGTTGGAACCTAACGGGCTCTATAGCAGGGAACACGTTGAACCATGTTAGATCGGGGCCTCTAGTTCCACAACACACCGGGTTCGTTTCTAGTTCGTTGGAAGACATCATTGGAGCCCGACGTGCGTAAAAAACACCGCCTTGCATAGTGATACTTGGAATGTTTCCTTTGGATTAAAGACGGGAACAGCTGATCGGCTGTTCTACTCGCTTCTATAGGGCACTAGCAACACCGAAAGTCAACAATGGAACAAATGAATTGAAATGATGGACAAACCATCAGCTGTCAAAATAATAAAATTGCAACCATAGAAATAAAAACAAGTGTAGCAATAGTAACTGCTCGCCATTTATTACTTTTAATGATAGAAAATGACTAAGTGAAAGTTTTGTATTTGTATTTGTTTGTTTTTTGTTTTGTTTTCTAAAATCAGACGAAATTATTTTTTGACAGCTTGTTGTTTGTCCATCGATTCAATTCATTTGTTTCATTGTTGTCTTTCGGTGTTGCTAGTGCCCTATTGTGTATTCCTTTGCAAGATTGATTATATATACGTAGAACATACACATGATTTGATTATTCCCGTGTAAGTTCCAGTGTTTTTTTTTCACGGATAGTATGTTTTTTGATAGTTTATTTCCATTTTTAAAATACATTCTTTTTGACATGTTAATCACGTTAAATATGGCAAAAAGCCGTACGTAAGTACATGAAAAATAAATAAAACCATTTCGACCGTCACTCGTCAGTATGAATCCGTCGCTTTTAGTTCAAGAGTTCAAAAGGTTAGGAGAGGTGTTGACTTTGAACCACAATAACAGCCGATCAGTTGTTCGCAAGCTTTACTCACATTTTTTATGGCGTTCCTACGCTTGAGGATCTAATCTTAAAAGATTGAATTCATAATCCTTCCCTAACCCTAGAGACGCCCAGTGTTGTTATGAACTCGTTTTATATAATATGTGTAATAAGATACATGAAAGTGGGCCACAATCTGTATCTTAGTTGTTTCCTGTCCATTGTTACAATTTTGTTTACACAGATCATTTCAAAGTATAAAGCCGCGTTCACATAAATGACTAGTGACTATTGACTATTGACTATTGACTATTGACTATTGATTAGTGACTAAGCGAATTGAACCATAGGCGATACGTGCTGACGTTCACACAACTTTACTTTTGACTTATGACTATTGACTATTGACTAACGAATTGAAGATATCTGGAAGTCATAGTTACAACCAATCACAACGTTCGCGTTCAGCCAATGAATGTGGAGCAACGGAAGTCAATACCACTATTCAATTACTGTCAAGTGTATATTTGTTTTTGACTTATTCCGGCGAATATTATTTATTTATTATTTTTATGAAGCTGTCATACAATAAAATATTCTTATTTTGAAAACAAATCTTCAAAACAAACAAGAAACATACAAAACCTTCACAACTTGGTTAAGCCCATCATTAAACGTTTTAACTGGTGAACAGTTACTATCGCCATACCTCGTTTTCTTCATAATGTTGCAATTTTATTATTTTGACAGCTCGTTGTTTGTCAATCAGTTTGATTCATTTGTTCTAGGTGGCAGATCATACGTGTCAAAGAACTTAGTTGTGTAGTGTTCATATCTTTCTTTGGGTAGTCAATAATCACTAGTCAATAGTCAATAGTCAGTAATCAATAGTCATTTATGTGAATGCGGCTTAAGCATCACTGTGGATGCATTGTATTGAAATTTCCGTAAAACTTCATTTTTTTTCACATCAATTTTGGTCATTTTAGTTCAAATTATTCTGTTTTAAACAATGGCGGGGATGTACTCAATGTTTTGGACTCTGTTTTTGTACTTAATCATCTTTCAAGCCGATGGTACCAAGGGTGGGAACATTGCAGTGTCTCCGGACATCGCTAGAAGCAACTGGGAGTTTAGCTCAGACCTGTATTCTGAAATTTCCAAGACAAAAGGTTCCGGCAACGTCTAGTTCTCACCCCTGAGTGTGCACATGGTATTAACCCTGGCGTACACGGGTGCCCGTGGTGAAACAGCTCCAGTGGCGTATCCAGGATTTTGAAAAGGGGGGGTTTTAACTCATATTATAGAGAGTGGAACCAAAAGTAAACGGGGGATCCGGGGCGTTTTCCCCCGGGGAAAATTTTCTCGTCAAGGTCATTTTGGTGCAAATCTGTGCGTTTTACAGCGGCCAACTGAACTAAAATTACTAAATTTCTGGCCACGATTTTCTCCTTCAGAAACGAAAAAAAGCTTCAAAGAACAACAATTGAACTGGTGTTAATACACAGAAATAGAATTATAGAGCAATGTGTGTTTTTTTAACAAAAACTTATGTATTTGGTTTTTAATACAAAAATACTGTATATTTATATCTCCATTTTTTTTTAAATTCAATGCAATTTCCACTTTTCCTTTGCGAAAGGGGGGGGTTTTGTCCCCCCCCTTCCCCCCCTTGGATACGCCACTGAACAGCTCGCAAGATGGCCTCCAGTCTCCGTCTACCCCATAACGCCACGGCGGTGAGTGAAGCCTTCCGCAGACTTCACCGCGAATTGACTGCGCACCCCAAAGTCACCGTCGCCATCGCCAATAACATTTTCGCTTCGAAAAAAATCGCGATAAGTCGAACCTTTCTAAAGACGGCTTCTCAATCGTTTCGTGCCGACTTACAAAGAGTCGACTTTGGTTCGTCGAATACCTCACGATTAATAAACAACTGGGTGAAATCGAAAACTCGGTCGAAAATCACGGAAATTGTTACGACCAGGGATTTCAATTCCAACACGATGATGATATTGGCCAATGCGATTGTACTTCCAAGGAGATTGGGAAAACATGTTTGAGGCTTGTTATGATCAAATGTTTTTTGTGAATGAGAATGTCAAAAAGGTTGTGAAAATGATGGAAATAACTGCAGTGTATAAGTTTGTGAAGAATGACGCACTTGGTGCCAGTTTACTGGAGTTGCCTTATAAGGGCGGAAAGAAGAGTCTAATCATAATCTTACCGATCAAATATGATGGAATTTCGGAAGTGGAAAAGATATTGAAGACAGTTCCGATCGATGACTTTTTACATTCTGAAGGTAATGAACAGTTTTTAACGTCTTTTTCCCGAAGTTCAAGCTGAAAGAGTGGACACCCCTCGACAATGTCCTCAAGAGCCTCGGAATGGACGAAATGTACGAAGAGGACGCGGATTTCACGGGTGTCTCTTCCGACCCGGGGGTCCACGTCAACAGGGTCGTTCATGAGGCGACGCTGGAGGTCACGGAGACTGGAACTGAGGCCACGGCAGCCACGGTTGTCGCATTTATGGCTGAAGTGGGTTTCGTCTCTGGACCCCCTGAAGTGGTGGTAGACCATCCCTTCGTGTTCCTGCTGTATTGTAAGGTGACGAGGGTTGTACTTTTCATGGGGAGATTAACTAAACCGTAGGGATTGTCATGTTAATAAAATTTAGGAGTTTATATTAAAGAACAACTATGTTCAGAAATATGAATTTCTTGCTATTTATAGAATTGGATTTGTTAAATTAGTCTAAGGTTGGAATTCATAGTCAGCCCCTACACCTAGGGGCGCCCATTGTTGCTATGGCTTTGTTTCCCTGATGGGAAATAACATGCAAACAATTGTTACCTTAGTAACAATGGGCGCCCCTAGGTGTAGGGGCCGACTATGAATTCCAACCTTAGTTTTATAAGGAAATTGATTCTTCAACTTGTGCATTATTTACTTACAATTCAGTTAATAAATAGTGCCATTTTTTCAATATTGTTTTTTTTTACTGACAATTAATTTGTTAATGTGTTATTATTATTGCGTTAGGCCCAGTATTATGAACTTGGAATATATATTTAGTAAGATACTTGTTTTAAATAAATAAATAAATTCACATTTCGAGTCCACCCACTGAGTAACTAAACTGATTTGCAGTAGGGGACTTAAATTGACTAAACCAACCATGTAGGCTTTGAACACCATCGACGAGTGAGCGATAACCAATCAAAGATCGATATTTCAAATACGAAACATATGAATCAGTGATTGGACAGTGCGAACACCTGCGGACAAATGCCAGAATCAACAAGGCAACCACGATTCTTATTGGTTTTTGCAATGGTGAAAATAACTTACAGTAGCATACTAAATATTTAGCAGAGCTTGTTAATACCAGCCCTAAACTCTCACTTTCAAACAGTATAAAGATAGACATATATCTTCAAATTTTTGTGGAGATTTCACAAAATGTATTCACTGCCCCTGCATAGATAACTACATTATTGAGAAAAAAACAGATTATACGGGAAGCTGTTTCATTTACTCTTGTACATATTGCTATCGAAATCATGAGTATCCCAATCGTATCATTAAAAAAACATATTTACCGATTGTGATACCAATTATTGCAACATTGCCATTAATTGTATCCACTTTTTCCAATTACGACTGGCATCCCGATGCCAACAAATCAAGTACACACGGCTTTAAACAAAAACCCTTTCAACAATACATCCTAAAGACATTTAAAAAGTTTTCGAGCCCCCTCGAACTCGCTACCTCAAGCTCGCACCCGGCGTAATTTGATTTCACGTTCGTCGTCTAACTTTCTCCGACGTCTGAAGAATGTTCGGGTCCGCCTAATACAGAAGTTTTCGGTTACCACGTTCAACTATGTCTGTGATTTAACAAGTCTAGCCTGCGGCGCTTCGTTTACAAGCGAGGTAGTTAAAGACGAGGTAGCTAGCTAATTAGTGATAAGAACAGCCGCACATTCGGGGAATTCTATAGTCGGCTCGACATTCCTAGCAAGGTTTGTGACGTATGTGATAAAAACCGAAATAATTTAGAAGAAAATCATTAATTGCGTCCGGAATTGTAGTAGCTTAGTACTAGTAGTAATAGAAAACCTTGTTAGCATTTCGCTATTTTTATTTTTACATACCTACTAATAGAAAATGTTCAACAACTCAGTTTTCGACGAGACAAATGGTAAGACATAAACACCCCGTCTTCCTTGCATCATTCAAAGCATATGATTAAAATCATAAGATCATTAAAATTTTTAACAAAATCAGGTCTTCAAAGGGACAAATGATTGGACATCACCACTCTCTCTAACGTGCATCATTCAATGCATAAAATTCAAAACCTTAGGTTGTTAAACAAGAGGCTTTTATATGTTTATGTAGTAACAGCCTTACAGGTGTTTTCGTCATAGAGAAGTGGATGTGTGAGTAGCGCTTAAAGGGTCAACAGTTAATATTTTTGTATCGTGTTTCTACATATATAACTGATGTGATCTACCGGCGAGCCCCAGTTCAAAAAACTTATCTCTCGTTAAAATTCGATGATGTAGCTTAAACTTCGCTTTAATTTGCCTTTTTGTTTAAACTTTCATTCCTTCATTTTAAATACGGGTTTGTTTGATTGTTGTGCTCCCCGACGTACTAGACACTCTACGGTGTAGTTATCACAATCAGCCACAACATAACTACTGAACAAGCTACCGATATAAGAACAAATTTTTGTAAATGTTTTACTGTAATCGAACAAAAAATATAATGATAACAGTGATCAAAATCATTCTCTTATGATCGTTCATTTACTTGCATTAATTCGGTGATGAATTCCAACGTCAACAAACAACGTGCGTCGACAATTCTGAACGGAAAGTGACCCATAAAATATTTAATTTCTCATTTTCAATTGTCCCGTTTTAACTGTCCATTACTCTGATGTTTTATCCCACGAATTCAGAACATATGTCTCCCGTTGAAAAGGTCGGGGACAGAACGGAATTCAACCTCATAAACCATGAACGCCCCAAAGACAATAAAACGTATGAATTTGGCCCCCCTTTAGGACCCCCCCCCCCACCCCTTAGCTCCCCTTTCTCATTTATATTACTCCGGAAACAATCTCGGCCGTCGGACGCCACAAACGACGCGTTTACTGACCATAATACTAGAGTCGTACCCTAAACGACCTCCTCGTGCCATTTCGCGGACAGTCGTGACTATTGTATTCCATCCACTACTCCCTATTTCTCTCGCCCCTCGGTACTCTCGAGAAAGCTCGGTCGGATTTCGGAGAGTTTTAGTAGGCTCCAAAATATCTAACGTATAGAATGGAAAAGATTTCGTTTATCGACAATTTTAAGCACTTTTCAATTTCTACTTATAGGAAAAAGAAATAAACAATATTTAAATTATAACTTTGTAGATTAGAAAGTAATGTATTTGTGAACTTATCTTATCTCTAAAGTAATTGTTTGTTTAATTTTATCACGGGAAAACATTCTTGTATTTTAAAACGAATGAGATTTTTACAAAGTTAATTGGGAATAATATATGGGTGGTGTGTGGCTCTTTAAAGACTCTGGAGGAAGCAAAGAACGTATCGAAACTTTTTATAATTTGACAGTAAATGTTTGTGTTTGTTGCAATTTTATATTAATGTACGAATCGACTAACTAGCATCTAACTAACACCAAATAAGAAAATAAGATATGTTTTCTTTTTTTTTTAAACATGGCTTTCAAAGACTATTCCCTATGTCAACTTATTTTGAGACATCAAACACGGTAATACACAATTGTTTTAACACTGTGAATATCAACAGAATTTAAAGGAATCCTTTTAATTAAAATAAGAGTATAATTTAAAACATTTACCATTCTCAAAATTAGCTTATTATGAATTCACATTACGTAATGGCTCGAGTTCTTAAAATAAGTTCTATGTCACCCATTAAAGTTTAAACATTAAATTATAACTTAATTATTACTCCCTCTTTTCACTTTGTACTAAACAAAAAGCACTTTAGCGTCGCGTCATTAATAATTGTCTTAAATTAAACAGAAAACGTATTTCGCGTCAAGTTTAACAAACCAATGTGTTAGCTCGAGTACAAAACAAAGACAACGTGTTGCCGGAAGCAAAGCAATCCAAGCTGCACCAACTTCTGATTTAGTTATTGTGTAGGAATGAGGTTACGAGTATTTGTTTTGCAAAGAACTTAGCAAGGTCTGGTCCGAGGTCCAGTGTTCAAGCATTATGCAACACTAATGATGGTCAAGCTTCGTGGCCCATATAAATGGTCTATATAACACTCGCCAGAATATTAATCAAGGGTATTTATAGGTTGCACGTACGTCACATCTTTGCGCGTGGTGGCCACATTTGTAACCAAACGTTGAAGTTGCAATAAAGAAACAATTGAAGCTTGTTGCGGTAGAACACAGAAACCATAAGTGCTTTAAAATTCCTTGGTAATATTGAATCCAGAAACATTATAACATGTAGTTTTAGCGAGTGTTACGAATCAGTATATTGGTTAACGCTACCCTTGTTAAAGACGGGCGCTTTGTTTTATTTTCCAGTAATTCATGAGTTATAAAGTCACGTATGTTGTTATATTTTTTAACACAAAGGAAATATACTAGGCACCTTCCTTTTTTGTCATACTTGCCTTTATACCTCCCAAAAAATTCTAAAATGTATGCGAGGTGCATTGCCCTTGGCAACGGCTTCGGATGCGTTATTATGATTGGCAAAAGCATTTTATTTCCACGATGTTATTTGCCGATCACTGTCATACAAGTCAGAAAGATATCAGCTACCTTTCCACCCCCCCCCCCCCTCCCCCCCTAACTTCCTCAAATAATCGACAGGAACTCATATACCCGTATCAAAAGTTTAGATGTCTCAACACAAAAACTCAATTTCTTTTTGTTGATCTTCGTCGGCTCGATGGGTGTTTTCATGCATTTTATTCCGGAATATTATTGGTTTTCTTGGAACGAAGGCTTTACTATTATTCCCCGTGTTTTTACACTTTCCATTACAACTTTTCCCTTCCGTTTTCCTTCACAGTCGTAGGTTGCACGTACGTCACATCTGTGTGTGTAGCGACTATCTCTGCGACCAGCCTAGTCACGGCGAAACAATTGAAGCCTGACGATGTTGAAAGTCATAAAGATCGGTTCACAATAGCTTGGGAAGGAGCTCCGGGAACGGGAATGGGAAATTTGGCTATTATTTAACATTTCTCGGTAACGGTAACGGGAACAAGAAGCTCATTCCCGGGCTATTGTTCACCCATCCATGGGCACAAGGTTTTTTCGTAGTCTACAACAATATGCTCCAATTGTTTTGCGATTACAACGTGTACTCAAATGATCAAAGTTTGGCCGCCATGCGTACAGTCGTGACATAAGTGAAACCATTGAATGAAGGGATGCGCTATCATAACATTACATAACATTTCATAATTTTAATTAAATTTAAAGAATGCTGCTCGAACTCGAAATAATGAGAGCATTGCACACTGTAGTTCGGTAAGCATATATACCGACTGGTAATTATACCGAATATAATGAGTCGAGTAGTCATTTTGTGAATTGAATCCATAATTATTAATGCAATTAAATAAATATAACAATTATACTGATATTAATGTAAGATACATTTAGCATTCAGTTTGTATAGGGTTCCAATTTTCGATTACGAGTAGCATCCTTGAGATATAATTTTAAAATGAAAATATACCTTGTGGTTTTTAAACGAAAGACTACAATATAATATATAAGACCTAGTAATTGGACTGTACACTGTTCCTTGTCAAGATAAAAACAATTAAAACCGCAATATTTCGAACCCTTATCAGAGCTCTTCAACGGGCGAAAACACACAGTTTACTACAATATTCTGTTAAACGTCGTGTAAAATATCCACCCGCTCGTCGAAGCCTCTCAAAACAAGATACTCCCCTAGCGTAAACAGATCGGGTGATTCCGGCGCTCTTCGGCTTAGAGGAAACAAATCTCAAGTGATAACATTTACTTTTTCGAGCTCGGTTACTCTTCTCATCTCATCTTTAGGTTTCAACCTGCTGTATTAAACTATTTGCAATGACATCATTTCTGGTATCGTACGTTGGTAACACTGAGGTCCCTTAGAAAAACTTGTTTTAATGTCTGTTTAATTATTTTTATTGTTTTTGATCAAATATTTTATAGATGTTTCTTCATTGTTTTCTTGTTAAAACTGTCAATCTCTGTGGCAAGAAATACGTATTTTAACAACTGATCGAATGGGAAACATACACATATTATTATGATTCACTTAATTTAATTTTGTGTAGTATTATGAAGTTAGAATATGTTGGAGAGGTCATTAATAAGTCCTGTTCATGAGAAAGAACGAACATTTTAAATTTGTGGATTTTATTTTATTTTTAAGTTATTTGCGATAGTTCTTCATCTTCAGAGGAAAAAAACTTTGCGTAAATCATTGTGTGAGCCTTTAAAGACAGACGCACGGTTTTAAAACTTTTCTTCCACTCTCACGTAGGATAAATGTATTTCCACGTGCTTGAACTTTCTTCAAAGAAAACGCTGCGGGACTAATCGCGTAGCGCTTTGAACGCATTCTGACGTGAAATTTGAAACTAATGGTTGTAATTATAAAAAACGCCCTTTGGATAATTTATATCATTCTCGCAAGTTTTTTATATTCCTGTTAATTTAACTTGAAATGGATCTTTGCAGTACGCAAAGTCACAACTGTCATACGGCTCGAAAATACTTTTTAAAGAGTTATTTAAAAAAAAGAGTGACGCAGATTTATAATATTAGAGGAATGGTAGGTAAGTTAAATATGTTTGTGAATATTTTTCATCTCATGTTTCGAAGTTTTGCTATAGGGGAACATGTGTGACTTACAGGTAATAGAGACAATAAAAAACTAGTGGATAAAATTCATGCCATATTTTGAAAGGGAACACAAGGCCCAGGGTTACTCATGGCTTCAAACAATTTGTTTACAAAATTAGCCACTGTTAATGGTTGTGGAAAATTTGGGGGGTACTTTTTTAAATTTTCGATTGTACAAGTAGTTAATAACATAATTTTCTTACTGGTGGTTATTTCATATTTCAAATCCATCGTATTTACGTTTTATTTTAATTTAAATTTATTTTATTATTTATTTCCATTCATAGTGAAAGATTAGTTAAGTTAGAAACAACACTGTCGTTACCCATGGACGTAACTTGGGCTGATATTTTAAATTTTAAACTTACTGCTAAGTTTTTTACCACGTGACATTTTCTTAAAAAAGTTCGAAATTTGTTATAAATAATCTCTTTGAACATATGTCATAAACCCAAGAAAGTTTAAAAAATCCGTCACCTTTTAAGAAGGCGGTGCGTGCGAACACCAGGTACAGTAAATTTGAAGGCGGTGAATTTATTTATTTCGTTTTTACATCCCAGCTGTCACGGTTTACGTATTCACGAATTTATTCTCGAATGAAGATTAAGCGCTGAGTAAAAAGTGGGGTGACTTGAGAATATTTTTATTTCGTTTCAGTGCGTCGCAAGTTGGGAGTTGTCACCTCGTTTCTCAACCGTTTCGTGTTGAAATCATTTTTAAATTCAACTCAAACTCTAAACAACATCGGTGAAGATAAATAAATAAATGTCACAACGTATTTCGTGGGTAATTAAAATGGAAAAAAACATTGTGTGTGATAATGATAATTCTTGTTGTTTAACCTCAAGTATCTATGTCCACGTATCATGCGAAACACACGATTTCTGCTTGACAAAATTGCACGAAAATGTTTTATAAGTGCCACAAAGTAAAATAACATATGTAAACTTCTAGATAATTTAGTGTTCTTTCCCAAAAACATAACTTTGTTCCAACCAATGTTTTCGTTTTCAAAATGTTCTTATTTAATTAGTATGGTATGTTACAACAAAATATAAATTAGAACATTTAAAAACGGAAATATTTATTGGAACACAGAACAATGTATAAGAAAGAGCGCCACATTTTCTAGAAGATGATATATCTTGTATTACTTTGTCACAAATTTAAATCATTTAAAACCAATACAAACGGACATATTACGTCGATGGTCAACAAGGTGGACGGACATGCAAACAGCCATAACAATGTAAGAATATAGTTAAACTAATAATAAGTCATGCATATTTATTATTTATTTCAATACCATACATAATACACCATGCAAAAAACATAATATATATCAAAAAGCAAAAGCATTCATGACACAACATCAAACCACAATGCCAAATGTGCACTTATGAATTATTGAATTCTTTCTGCGCGAAGATAAAACGTGCAGTACCAGTCTTACTCATGGGATTGGTCTAGATTCAAGCAACGCTACAAGAAATATGAACATCGTTTTGGAATCCATTCCTTTTCCCTGGGCAAATCCCACAAAGGCTGCCTCGTTACAGAGATATCCCAATGCGAGCGCGAGTATCCTTTCGTATTTCTTCCATTATGTTATTTTATCTGTTCTTTAGTCGTCCGGCTTTGAATAGTTTATGTTGTTTTAAATTTGTTTGTCGGAGAGATCGTGGTTTGAATCTCAACTACTGTATTTTCTTCTCTCACAATACAAAGAGGTTAAACATGTCGATATATTACCACGAACATTGTGGTTGCAAGAGCTTTGTTTTGATGACGTCTCGGGGATTTGAACATAAGTGCATGGTTACGATTCCCACCAGCATATTTACTTGAATGCTTCAGTTATTACACATCAAGACTTCAAGTAATAAAATTGAAACAAATACTTAATTAATCTTTTTACTTAAATATACTTCAATTATATTTTGACAATAATCAGGCGTTATTATTTATATTATATTATTATCGAATTATTATGTATTTTAAATTTTATAATTTTCCCAAACTAAAAACATATGATTCCAAAAACAAATAAGCACATGGCTCCTGTTTAACATTACTTTTAACATTCAACTATAGTTATGTATTTCAAGAATAATTGATTGAAGAGTAATTGAAGATATATTTAGTTTTTAAGAACATTAATAATTACTTCCACCATTTGTTTGCGGGAAAAGAAATGGCACCATGTTAATACCTATGAACAATATTTCTTACTCGCTATCACGTGCAAAACGAACATACAGCTAGATATTAAACTAGTAAATTCAGTCATACCAACTCCAAGGACCCCAGATACGTCACTCAGTGCTGACAACGAAACTTACCTAAAAATGAAAAAGAACAAGAATTAGTATAAGCTCGGCAAAATCTCCAAAACCCCGCTAGAAGGATTGACTTCGTAAATTCCCTTGCGGTGGATCGTCGAACTTCAGGTTTACCGTACCTCCACCAGGGATTTGACGGACCTTGGGAAGCGCCCAAGGTCCGTAAATTCCCTGGTGAGGGCTCGTCTTACCATTAACAAACTCACTGGTCTTACTCCCAAGTCAGGTCGTCTCATCCATTTCCACAATGTTAAAAATCACATATTATTCAAATGGGAGAATCATTCAGAAAAACAAATGAATTGATCTGTCAAATCCAATTCTGGTTCAAAACCGCATTACATCTAATTGAAATAATTTAATTAAAGTAGATCTAAGTAATAACCCAGTTTTTGTAGTGGACACGAGAATGGCGATTTTCGTGCCCATGACAAGACCTTACTTTGAGGTTTACCAAACCTCCGCCAGGGGATTGACGGACCTTGGGAAGCGCAAGGTCTACTTGATCTCCGCATAGCGGAGGCTCGTCGAACTCCCAACTTGAGAGTTCGACGAGCCTCCGCTAGGCGGAGATCAAGTAGACCTTGGGACACGCCAAAGCACCCTTGGAAGGCAGTGACTGTGTACGGGTAGCCTAGCAGCTAGAAATGTAAACACACACGGACATACCGGCATTTTCCAAATTTCTCAATGTGATTCCAACTTTTACAAAATTTCGCGGTTAATAGTTAAATAAACATTATTCAATGCATAAGACATATTTATACACATATAATAATATAGAATATTGTTTAACGAAATTTTGTGTCATAAAAAGTGGCTGGGTCACATGAAAGATCATTTCTTTATCAATCTGTTTGGTGAGTTGAAAATTGAGGTTATGCACTGGCCTTCAAAACAAACCTGACATTTGGTGTTCATCAAAACATTGGTTGATTATCTAACTAAGGTAAGTACATGTCATGTTCCATACTTGAGGTTGATAAAATACTTTGACAGCCGATATATTCACAAACTAGAAAATAAATTTTCATGTAGTAACGAAACTGATTTTCAGTGGGGGACTTAAATTTAAAGCGCCTAAACCAACCCTGTAGGCTCCGAATACCAGCAACGAGTGAGCGATAACCAATCAAAGATCGGTATTTTAAATACGAAACATATGAATTAGTGATTGGACAGTGCGAACACCTGCGGACAAATGATTTCTTGGTTGTTTTAGAGATTGATTGATATTTGGGCTAAACGCAATCCTCAGGGCGTATACTAATGCTATATACCTTCTTCCCGCTAAATAATGTCCACTAGTCTGTTGTCTGTGTCCTGCCAACAGTTTTTAATACCACTCTAGATGCCACCAAATCATTCACCTATGTGTTTGTAGATGATAAAAAACAAGTTATTTACAAAGTTTTTTACTCGTATCCTAACAGAATGATCAAGATTACGTTGTATTTTCTATGTAGGATAGAGTAATAAGTGTGTGATTAAACATTAAATCACCTCAGTTGAACATCAATAATACATACAAGTAGGTATATATTAGGGATGACATCGGGTACTCGGGTACCCAACTCCATTTTCTAGGAGTCGACTCCTTCAAACATCGGATGCTGTGTTTAAGTGTATCATGTATTGGCGGTCTGTTACCCTTTCTATTTCACTTCTCCAATATTCACCTAATATTACAAATCAGTAATAAAAAACCAATAAATAATTGTACTTTACTGCCAATTCCCTTTTTTTTGCTCCCATCTGGAATACACGCAGCCCGCCGAAGGTGTTGCATTGCAATATTGGTTAAAATTAATCGCTTTTATTTGATCTTTTTGTCGTTTGAAAAGTCGACTCCTACCCGACTCCTAATTTTATTTATTTATTTATTTAATGTCTATCCTATTCAGTTATAAAAACTGAGCCAACTAAGGCTCAAGAGCCGACTCCAATATTTACTACCCGATGTCATCACTAGTAGGATGAGAAATTGGGTCATCAAAATGATCTTAATCTTTGTCGCTGATGTAAATTTAAGATTCACATCAGATGTTTTGAATATCTGTTTGATAGATTACAACATGGCGGGCATCGTGGCCCACCGGCGCGAGGAGGTGTACGGCGACCCCGGCGTACACGCGCTATCTGTCACCTACTTCGAGAACCTCAAGAACGCCCCACTGGCTCACAGGGTCTGCATGGACATGCTCACAGCCCGGGCGCCACTGGACGACCGGGCTAAATTTGTCTGCCTCACCGTCATAGCAGATTATATCAGGAGTAAGTTCCTATCCATCCACCATTTATTTCTCTTTCCCTCTTGAGACCCGGGGTAAAATTTATTTATTTATTTTTATTTATTTATTTATTGGCATTGGCATTATACATATTATTTAAATTACAATACATTAGTTACAATTCCATTACAGTGGTATAATATAAAATAGTTTAAAAGGTATTGTAGGTCTATGGTCAATGAGTGCTGTTTGCATTTTGGTGCACACATAAGTCAAAGGACTTGGGCGTGTGCACTTGATGCTCATGTTAGCCATTACCTAGGAGCTAATTTAATTCTATGTAGGCTACTTAATTTAATATAAACTTTATACAGATTTAAATTTATTAGACATGTGCTATCTAAATGGATCATCAATTTTTTTAAATATGTATTTATTTTTTTGTATTTACTTATAATCATCTATGGCCCAGGGTGTCACTCAGCCAGTCGTAATAGGCAACAAAAGCAGACCGTGTCCCCTCTCCCTCTTTGTCCCACTTGAGATTCCTTCTCTCACTTGGCCCTGCCCTCTCTTGCTTATGACGACTCCCGCGATGTGCAATGGATCTGATTCGGAGGACGTAATATGACCTAAGCTGTCGAGTACATGAAATATCTGGGCATTTACTTGTTATATATTTTGTACATATCCACCATGATCCGGGTCTTGGAATATATGTTTAAAACATATTTCAAAATTATACTAGCTCTAAAACGAGATTAACTACTATTTTATAAGAAATGTTTCTTCTTTTCAATATCTCACATGTGGATTTTATGCCATTATACAAGTTCTCGTAAACAATCACAGTCATGTTTCGTTTTTCTCTCACATCACAAGCTAAGATTAAAGTTAAATGGCAAGGAATACTGTTAGCAAGTTGTTTTACATTTTGGACACATCCTAGGGCTACATATGAGAATACGTTCACTTACAAACTAATTGTGCAGGGCTTACAAGATGTCTAATGTAACTTGAAGACAGAAAGCTTGTAGGTAATCATATCGTTTTAACTTCTTAGTCATTATGAGTGCATTGCAACTTGAATGTGATATGGACTAATACAGCATACTTGTAGTACTCGTAATGAATTGCACACATGACATAACGCAAATGTCAAGTAAATCATTTTCCAAGAGAAGAGAACAGGTTAAAAAGGTAAATTCAAACGTAAATTCAATCGGTAAATTCAATATAAAGGACGACGTAAAGTACGTTCAAGCTATTACCTTAATAACATAACACTGCTTGACTTTTAAAAATCTATGTGTAGAACATTTCGAACTGAATTTTAATAAGTTTTAAATGTTATTATGAAGAACTTCAAGATTTTTCAAGATTGTATAATTTATAAAGGAAATGCATTAAATAAATGAATATATACATAAGTAGTTTATACGTCAAATAGCATGCATATGGCACAATATTTTAGTATTTCTCGAAAGTATCATTTTTATTCGTTATGTATGTGCATGTAAATAATTTAATACAAATATGTAGCTGTATTGTTTTAAGATATAAGAGATGCAATGCCAAAAGATATGGCGGAGGCAGAAAAAGAATCCTGTCTCTACTGGGAAACGCGAAAACGCATGATCACCAAATAGATCAATTGTTGGCATAAAATGAAGAAGATTATGTTTTTCCCATATTGATATTTATCGAAGAAAATCTTCATGGGTGGATTTTATTGTGAAATCCAGAAATAAAAAAAAACACACTCCGACTGGGAATCGAACCCCGCTCTCCCATTTGTCGAGTGGGGAGCACCTTGACCCCTAGACCATCAGAACTGACCTGGACTTGATTCCCCGTCGGGGCTGCTTTTTGTAGGCTATTTCTGTATTTTATAATTATAATACCTGTTGTTTCACTTATTATATATTCCAAAGTAGGTTTATAGACTGTATTAGTGATGACGTCAGATTAAATTGCGGCCGAGCTATCTGACTCCAAACAACTTTCTTAAGTTTAGTTATTATTTAATACAGTAATTGTAGCATTACAGTACTTGACTTATCAATTGTAAACTTCTTTTTCACTGTTTCGTGTTAAGAAAAACGAAATATTTGAACGGATAACCCTCGCTAAAATGTTTGCAAAAACAAAACTATCCGTCAGCTGTCGACCATCATGATTTTTTGGAGTAGCAAATACGGTTCGTCGTTGGTTGACACGGGAAACGGGATGTCACACTACAGTGGAGTTCCACGGGAGTTTACACCAACCTTTAAGGTAGTTTTCTTGGTACACCCCTAAAGCAAAGTCCAGTCGAGCAATTATCTCCATTTAAACTCGAGCAAAGGACGAGGAATTCAGATGACAGAATATACTCATCACATTCTTCAAGGCGATGAAGTCCGATCGTTCTAGGAAAACCATAAATCCCGGGGTAGCTTATCTGTCAACGTATCTATGGGTGTCCAAAACGGGGAGAAATGGTGTGGCCATGGTGTAAACTCCCGCGGAACTCTACTGTAGTAAACGGTGAGTTTGGAGCCGTCCTAGCAACGAAGCACTCAATAAATTCAAAGTTGTTCTGAATCGGCCTTGTTGATTCTGGCATCTGTCCGCAGGTGTTCGCACTGTCCAATCATTTATTCTTATGTTTCTTATTTGAAATATCGATCTTTGATTGGTTATCGCTCACTCGTCGATGGTGTTCGAAGGCTACAGGGTTGGTTTAGTCACTTTAAATTAAAGTCCCCGCTGCAAATCAGTTTAGTTACTGAGTGGGTAGACTCTAAATGTGAATTTATTTATTTATTTATTTATTTACTCTATTCATCCTCCGTGTTTGTGGTATAGACACGTACGCGAACAACTCTACGCCCGCCGCGCAGGAAGAGGTGCGCAACTTTCTCACGCGCTACATCGCCGTCCAGCTGACCGCGCGCAAGATCGTCCGCATGGAGGATGTCCACGTTCGCGCCCTCGCCGCCGAGGTGTTTGGGCGCGTCGGTCTCGCCGACTACCCCCAACACTGGCCCAGCTACTTCTCGCAGCTGGTCGCCGTTGCGAGCATGGGCACCAAGGTGGGTTCAAAATGACATGTACATTGTATCGGTATTACTCTTTTTTTAGAACAAAAACACCAATGTGACCCTCAGTTAGAGTTAATCACGGTCGTCTAAATCTTCAACTTCAACAATGCACAACAATACAAACTAGTTTTCAAACATCAGGTGAAAGAATATTTTACTGGGACAAAATTTAGTTTAGTATATTATATATTTTTGTTGTATGTTTATTATTATTATTACCTTCTTCTTTTTCTTTCGAACACACAAAGTTGAAACTTATGCCATTCTCTGCCTATAGTTGCCCAATAAAGGTTTGCCACATATTTCCTTCTAGCTATATTTTGCCCCTACATTTGATACCTTTCTATTGTCAGGGAGACATGTCGCAAGATGTTCCGCGTCCTGGTTTTGTTCTTTGCAGAGTGGGCATGTTTTCTTGTATCCACAACTTCTATTTTGTGCAGATGGGCTTGAAGGTAGTCGTGGCCGGTGTTCATCCAGAAATTCGCCACGTATACCCTTCTTTCTTCCTGATCAATTTTCCTTGCGTTCTTTTTTTCTTCCTTATAAGCGGTTCCCATCTTTTCCCTCGCGCAATTACTTCGTACTGTTGCTTGAACTCTAAGTTGACTTGGTTATTGATTATAGATTTGTGCAGTAGGATATTATGTGTATTGCAAAAAGTGGTGGTGTTTAAGGGGGTCGATCACTTCCTGCGTACCCTCAGCGTCATCAGCAGCGTCTTCAACGGTCGCGCCATTACCGAAGAGACGTTTGAGCGGAACGTCGTATTCGCGCAACACCTCCAGGAGAAGGACTTTGAGGGGGTCCTGGACGCGTGCTGCGACATCCTGGACGAGTACGATGACGTCACAGTCAAGGCAAGTGAGGGGGGGGAGGGGGGGGGAGACAGTTGAGCGTAACGTCGTGTTCGCCAGACACCTCCAGGAGAAGGACTTTGAGGGGGTCCTGCACGCGTGCTGCGATATCCTGGATGAGTACGACGACGTCACCGTCAAGGCAAGTTAGAGGGGGTGGGGGGGGGGGGAGTTACTTATGTTTCCAAGGGTAGAAGGTAGAGATGCCCTATTCCGTAACTTTGCACTCGAGAGAAGTGTGAACAAGACCTCGGTCGAAACGTCTCGTTATATTTGTATTATGTTTTACGTGTCCTTAAAACTCGCAAATATGTCATCTTACACGAAGGTAAGCTGTTGGATCCTTTCCTCACATTATATACCATTTATACTTATACTTTACGAGAGGAGAGAAGTGGGAGCAAGTAGAGGAAGTATGACTGAGGGAAGATAGGAAGAGGAGGAATAATTTGATTGTGAAAACCAAGCTGACCCTGCCAGAAACAGGAAACGGGGATGGATAATGATGATGATGATGATATACCATTTATATAGTTATATATTAATATATTCATTTGTCTATTCAAGGAGGAGTGCATGGTAGTGCTGTGCGAGTTCATGGTACTTGTGGAGCCGCAACACTTTGCCCGTCACCTCCGCCTGGTGACAATCCTGATGGACGAGATGGGAGATGAGGTGACCACGTCGACCAACGCCCTCGTCTGTTTCCACGAGCTACTCAAGGCGATGGCGGTAAGGGTGGGGGGGTTGAGGGGGGTGAGGGGGGGGGTACACGCGCAACACTACGCCCGTCACCTCCGCCTGGTGACCATCCTGATGAACGAGATGGGTGACGAGGTGACCACGTCGACCAACGCCCTCGTCTGTTTCCACGAGCTACTCAAGGCGATGGCGGTAAGGGGGGGGGGGGGTGAGGGGCGAGGGGGTGGAGGGGGGTACACGCGCAACACTTTGCCCGTCACCTCCGCCTGGTGACGATCCTGATGGACGAGATGGGTGACGAGGCGACCACGTCGACCAACGCCCTCGTCTGTTTCCACGAGCTACTCAAGGCCATGGCGGTAAGGGGTGGGGGGGGGGTTTAGGGGGGGGGTACGCGCGCAACACTTTGCCCGTCACCTCCGCCTGGTGACCATCCTGATGGACGAGATGGGTGACGAGGTGACCACGTCGACCAACGCCCTCGTCTGTTTCCACGAGCTACTCAAGGCGATGGCGGTAAGGGAGGGGGGGAGGGGGGAGGGGTAGGAGGGGGGGGGGGGGGTACGCGCGCGACACTTTGCCCGTCACCTCCGCCTGGTGACCATCCTGATGGACGAGATGGGTGACGAGGTGACCACGTCGACCAACGCCCTCGTCTGTTTCCACGAGCTACTCAAGGCGATGGCGGTAAGGGGGGGGAGGGGGGGGGGGGGGGGGGTGAGGGGGGGTACACGCGCAACACTTTGCCCGTCACCTCCGCCTGGTGACGATCTTGATGGACGAGATGGGTGACGAGGTGACCACGTCGACCAACGCCCTCGTCTGTTTCCACGAGCTACTCAAGGCGATGGCGGTAAGGGGGTGGGGGCGGAGATGAAGAGGGGCGGAGAGGAAGAGGGGCAGGGGGGGGGGGGTGCACGCGCATCGCGGGCTCGAGTATCCATTGTGGTTGTTGCGTCGAACTGACACTGACAGTGCACCGCAGTTGGCTATCTAATAATGTATAGTTAGTTTACCTTAAATTCTTCCAAGCACTGTTCACGTGCTGAACTATGTCAAGTGGAGCCCCTTTTGTTCTCCACGGTAGCGTTAAATCTTGTTTTATAACACGTGTCTTTTATAAGATGTAAACAAACTTCCTGATCGTCTTTTATATGATGCTACTACCTTGATACCAAATGGCAGTGACTATAGGAAGCCAAGTCCATCTAAGAAGGCCTACTTTTCACTAATGCTTAGTTCAGTACATGGACGTCGACGAGCGCCGAGCGCCGGAAGTGGATGATCCGACCAATCAGGGCGAAGCGGCGCTTGCAAGCGCCGAAGTTGGTTGGTTCCAACTTATTCGGATCATCTACTTCCGGCGCTCGGCGCTCGTCGACGTCCATGTAGTGCAACAAGCATTAGCGTTGTATATGTGGGTTTTAAAGAAAGGATATACTACTATTCCAATGTCTTTCGATGCTACCACTATTCCAATGTCTTTGGATGCTACCACTATTCCAATGTCTTTGGATGCAGGCGGCGGATGTGAAACACCAACACGGCGACTTCATCGCGCGGCTGTTCCAACAGCTGGTGTCACGTGACCTCGCCCTACCGGACGCCGGGCGCGACGAGGCGTTCACCCTGCGCATGGGCTCCGTCCTCACCGCCATCGGTAAACACCTGTTGGAGTTCGCGACGAAGAAACGCGACGAGGCTACCCGACAAGACTCGGACCACGTCACTAAATACTCGTCGAGTATCAAATCCTTCCTCCCCTATATCGTAAACTTTCTAGATTCCAAAGACGTTAAAATCTCCTCGTCTGTCATCCCGTTCTTTGCGAGTTACGCACACTTTCTGAAAACCTGCAAGAAACTCACACTGGAAGAGTACAACAACTTCATCAAAATACTCGGTATCGTCTTGTCGCGGATGAAAATGAAACCGTCGTATAAGTTCGAGGAAGAGACAGATCCGACGAAAGACGCGTTCGTCAAGTACCGCATGTCGTTGATAAAACTCTTCGAGGATATCGCCAAGGTCAAACGCAAGGTCGTCTACAAGGGGGTGTACCAGGTCGTGTTGAAACATCTGACGCGCAAGGATTGGTCGCTAGAGGCGTTCAACGTGGCCGAATACCCCGTGTTTCTCGTCAATCTGTTGAGCTTCTCGTATCGGCCGACAGAGGCGCAGGATCGCACCGTCAAGGCGGCCAAGACGTTGATGAGGGCGCTGCTCAACTCGAACGTGGTCTCGCATCCACATCCGACCGTCTCGCTGCAGTACTTTCAGGCAAGGCGATATACGTTGTACGTAAGTACTTAGGTATAAATATATGCGTAGCCGAGCACAGACCCAACGGCTACGGTTGTCTGCCTACTGCTTTGTACCGCTCAACATTATGTAGTCGGTTTATAGCATAACGCAAGTGCGTGGACGATGACAGCGCACGTTCGCATTATGATACTAGCCGACCAGCGTACAATGGCGACTGTATGAAGGGGTAGACAAGGAACCGCTGGCGTTGGATCGCTACCCTACAAAACATGTTTAACGGTTTTAAGCGTTTAAACACACATAATATTAAAATACACAATATATTGACCAACGTAATCGCTGACATACTCCAGTTCTAAAATGTTAAATCAAAGGTGTGTTTCAATTCACTAACACGAAAGAAACGCTAATGCGTCGTCTAGTCTATAAGTATATAGTACTATTTCAATATCTTTGCTTCCAGGTGATCGGCAAGAACGTCAACTTCTTCACCGGCGAACCACGTTTCATCCCCACCGTCCTCGCGTCCTTCCACAAACAGGGTCTCGGCAACCCCAGCTACAAGGTACGCTGCGTCTGCGCCGAACACCTCCTCTCGTTCGTCAAGGGCGTGTCGAGCCAGATGAGCGACTCCTTTATCGACATCATCACGGCGATCCAACGTGTGACCATCATACCGGGCACGTTCAGCGAGGGTCCTCACTTGGGCGGATTGAGTCACGCCTCGCAGTTGTCGTTGTTCGAGGTCACCGGCATCGCCGTGTGCAAGGGAAAGTTTCACAAACAGAACAAGCGTCACTTTCTCGCCGAGATTCTCGTGCCGGCGATGCACATGTACCACGAGTCGTGTAACGCGTGGGCGACGAGTCGCGACCAGGACGGTTGCGCGGAGCGCATCTGTCACGCGATGGACGCGGTCACCGTGATGGCGCGACCCTTCGACTACGTCAGCGCGGCGGCGTCCGGATGTGACGACGTGTTCGTCGACACCGTCAGCATCCTCGATCACTGCGCCATGTCGCAGTTGGTGCGCGGCGACGTGCACATGGCGATGACGCGTCTCATAACACAGATGATCGTCTCGCTGGAGGAGAAATTCATTCCGTTTATACCGAAAATGATGCAGGGGATGTTCTACTGTAAAGCCGACGCGAATATCTTTGAAATCACCAAGCTGTTGATCTTTATCGCGCGGAAATACAAACGTAGAATGTTCGGCTATTTTAAATACGAATTTTTACGCGTCTGTTTCCATATCTACGACTCGTTTCCGATGTCTACGATGCAGAACCACGAGAAACAAAAATCGAAAGTGGAAGCGAGACAAGAGTTGTTTCTTTCTTTTCTGACCGCTTTGGACGAGAGCGTCATGTTTATCGACATCTTCTCGATGCAGGAAGAGAAGATGTTGGCGAAGATCGTAGCGATGATCGCGTCGTCGACGATGGAGGGTGCGCGGGGGGAGGTGCGACGCAAGGGGTTCCTACTGCTCACCCACGTGGTGGACAGATGGTCGCGCGCATCCAACGAGAACCACGGCAAGGCGTTCATGCGGTTCATCTTCAACTACATCCTGAAGGCGTGTTTCGCGGCGATGCGCGACGCGATCGAACAACTCGACGGCTGGTTTCAGAACTATCTGGAGGTGTTTTCGTTGTGCGCGCAGCTGATTGGTCGCATGTACAAGCGGCGGGGTGACGAGATGCTCGCCTGGCTCATGCAAGACTACTTGCCGCAGTTACAGGTGGCGCCGCATCTTACCGACGAGCTGGTCGAGGTGCTCGTCGGTGATCCCATGATGACCTTGGAGGATTATCTCAAGAGCTTCTTCTTTGAGGCGGAGGGGATACAGATACCGCCGCTACACCCCTTCATACCGACTACCGTGCCCATCTCGCATTCCGTACCCATCACGCATTCCAACCCCCACGCCATAGCTTACCCCAACTAGAATATACCCGTTAGGTCCCTTCCGGACCACCTTGAGAGTTTCTCCTTTGAAGCAGAGGGTATATGGATACCACCCCTACATCACTCATTTCATACCTTTCACACATTACATCCCCTACGCAATAGCCTACCCCAACTAGAATATACTAATGTTGGAGTACTTCAATTTAACTCTTCCGGTGATACCTTACGGACCACCTCAAAGTATCTTCTTTGAAGCAGAGGGTATACGGATACCACCCCTACACCACTTGATACCTTTCACACATTACATCCCCTACGCCATAGTCTACCTCAATTAGAAAGTACTAATGTTGAAATACCCCAATAAAACTCTTGTCCAGCATAACTTACGGACCATCTCAACAGTTTCTTGTTTAAAGCAGAGGGTATACGTATACCACCCCTACATCACCTCATACCTTTCACATATTACATCCCTTACGCAATAACCTACCTCAACTAGAATATACCCATGTTGGTACACCCCAATTTAACTCTTACCTTACGGACAACCTCAATAGTATCTTCTTTGAAGCAGAGGGTATACGGATACCACCCCTAAATCACTTAATTCATACCTTTCACACATTACATCCCCTACGAAATAGCCTACCTCAACTATATTGTACCCATGATGACAATGGAGGACTAACCCAACAACTTTTTCTTCGAATCAGACGCTATATAGATAAAACTGCTCCATCCTTTAATAACTATCAAGTCATCTATCAACTATGAATTATCTTCAAACTATTGGAATGCAATCATTGTTTGAACCCACAACGTACTCTTTTTATTATTTGTCACACCGTCAGCTAGCTACCTATTTGAATCAATGAGATTACACATCTCTTCCTTTAATCTTTTTAGATCATTATTGCTAACAGTAATATGATTTCGCGGTAACCTCTACAATTGATACTGTACTACTTTTTGTCTACACTCTTTTTTTCACTCTTGTCTTGTTCGCATTGAAATCAACATTTCATGTCATACGTTGTTATTGTAAAATCATATAAAAATATACTCTTTATTGAAGCAAACGCGTAAGTGTTCCTTCCCAACACTAACTCAAGTAGAGAAAATTATTTACAAAAATCATGCATATAACCCACTGTACTGAAAATTATTAATTTAAGTGCGTTTTGTGTCTTTAGATGGCATGTACCCCCTGGTCTTCATTTGGTACATAGTTAAGCAGTGAAGTATTAAACACTCTTGTAGAAGCATTCATTGTGATGGAGTAAAGTATTAGGTATGGCTGTATGCCACCTACTCTGAGGAACACTCGATTTCTGTTAGTTTAATTACTTAATTAAAAATGCTTTAAAATTGTGGAAAAGCTACACAAATATATAATCTCCTAAAAAATTAAGTGCTCTCTCTTCTGAATGTTTCTTTGATAGAAAAATATTACCTTTTCAAATGTTCTTATGTATATATTGTTGCAACACACATTTCTAATTAAATAAGAACATTTGAATAACATAATTATTTACTGGAACAACGAAATATTCGTAAAAAAGAGCGCTAAATTCTCTGAAGGATGAAACTTTGGTTTCGTTTTTACAATTTTAAAGCTTATTTTAGCGACAAAAATGGGACGTTCCGCAGGATAGGGACACATACAGCCTTAAGTAGTAAATGAACATTTTATTCCATAACAAATAATGCTACCATTAGTGTGTTTACTACTTAAGTTACCCATTTAAGTGCCACGTAAAGACGAGGTAATATAATAGTTAACTTACATGATTAATGTATTTTGGTCATTCTGATATGCCAATTACATTAAGGAACTTACAATATTATAAATTATTTATAAACAAAACAGCTTCTTTTCGTAAAATACAAACATTTAACAAACATTGCCGCTCACAAATTCAATGCAATGTAATGTTTTGTATGTTGTATTAGATTCATGATTTTATTAACTAAGGTTTCACTGAACTCTATCACGTTTATTTGCCACTAAAGCGAACTTTTTAGTACAAGTAATTTATCCAACACTCCAGGCACATTAATCTTGGTCAACGGTGTCGAACACATCATGTATAATTCGAATTGTTACCGAAATAAAATTAATATGTACTTTTCTGTGAAAAATAAAATATGTAAAAGCAAAACTTGGTGTACCGGTACCTAAATATTCAAATCTTTATATGAAGATACGTAACAATATTTGAGATATTTGGAATGTGTTTTTAATGTAGTCTACTCTATTTGTATCTGGAGTTTATGTACTTGTGTATTACCTAAATGTTTACCGTTTTCAGATATCTTTCTCGACCGTGGCCTATTTTTATCAAACAAGCAGTTTATTTAGTAATAATATTGCAACAAGTACAGTTTGAGATTATTTGCGCTACCACATTAGTCGAAAATGATTGGTTGGATCACGCAACTGCTATTTGCTTGTGTTCTTGAATCAGCTAGTTTGATGGACGCATCGATGAATTAATGCGACGTTGTCAGCTCACCACGAACTGATTTGCTGTCCATGTCATAGTGGGAACTATTCTCCCACGAGACTCACAGACTCATCGCATGCATAGACCGTTATTAACGTAAATTACAACCATGTTCTGCATTAATGTAGTAGCCTCACTCACTCACTCACTCACTCACTCACTCACTCACTTACTATCAAACTTATTGAAGACAAACTCACGATATTAAATGCCATAATTTAAATAAAATTAAAATAAACGAATTCGTACTTATAGAGTCTACCCACTCAGTTACAAGACTGATTTTCATTGGGGAACGTGTAAATGTAAAGTAGGGAGTTCAGTCATTCAACATGGCCTCCGAATATTTACGTTACGCTACAACCTTCACATGTGCTTAGATTAAATTTAGATGTCAATATAAGAGAAATATGCTTACCTTGAAACATAAACGTTTTAGCACGTATCACCTGATAAATTTTATGAAATGTTTGTATGAGTCATTTTAAGCCACAAAAAGTGAATTGGCGAGAGAAGAGAGTTCATGTTGCACTTCAATCTTAGGTAATCATTGATTTCTAATTTCTTGGTTACTTAATTTTAGCTTGCAAAACATCATCTCGGTGGCGCAAATGACCTAACTGATTGAAGCGGCTTAAAGCATATATATTTCAAGAAAACCAATAATTGAAACATGGCAACCGAATAACCCTGTCCATCGAAATTAAACAGACGTTCCGTTTTGTGGTAGGTTATGATTCCAGTATCATGTTGCGTTCCATGCTGCTGACGATGCTTGCGTTTAAATAGTCGAAACAATGTACTCTCTCAACAGCGTAACCCATGTTCCAAGCTTGTTACAAATTGCCGGAAGCCACCCCCCGGATAAGATCCACTTGTACTCCGGGCTCGGAGTTTTCCGGGCGAGTGAAGATGGCGGAAGGAACCGATCAGCGTCTATATGACAACGGAAAAGTTTTCCATCGCTGCAAGAACGATCTAAGCGAAATGCAACTAACGCCCGGAGGGAATTCTTGCACTTATTTCTAAGCGTCGTCAGTGATTTTGTTATTCCCAGAGAAGTGTTTGCTTTGAGGCTAGAATTGCAAGAGAAAATAGAATTTCCTTGTTGCACTTGCGTTTAACGGTCATAACCCTCTACAGCTGTTACAACATAAAACCCAAGGTCCGCAAATACCCTAAAAGCGGCTCGTCGAGTCAGGTCAAGGCATTCACTTCGGCCGTGCTATGTCGGCACTAGTTTTCTCCTCCTCTATTGTTCGAATTATCATTCATTCCTCACCACATTAAATTTTTTGGTGCACACGAAGAATAAATGAATGAATCGATACAACTTTGTATGCTTTAGTTAGATTATCTAAAGTGTGAGTATCAAGTTAATCTCGTGTCTTCGTACAGGAAGATATATAGCGACTTATTTCGCACAAAATACACAATTTATCTTGAGATCTGTAGGTTTTACTTCTATATTCCGTATACTAAAATAACGGCATCTTGCAATGTATTCAATCATCTAAGTCCAAATAAATATCATCCATTAATAAAGTTCACGTTTTTACATCTTGTAGAACTTACAAGACGATTTTCCTAACTTTATCTTGGCAAAAATGGAACAAAAGAACACTTTTATATAAATAACAGCATTATGAAGTAAATGGAGGCATTTGTTAAGTTGCAGGCAAGTTGTACGAATTTGTTAACTATCTTATACGTTTTGTTGTTTATTTTTCAGATGCAACTAAATAGCTAAGATATGTCTAATATATCACTGGAATACGGGGTTTTGTTATACTTTTGACACCAATGATGGTTATCCATAAATCATACATACTCTGACATATTGTAAATATAAATAATAACAAACATGTTCCAAAAACGCGTTTGCATAAAAACATGTTCAAATAAAGTCTAAAATTTAAGAATGTGTAGAGCTATAACGCATAGCACAGATACATATGTTCAGATGATGATAATTTGGGTTTTACGTCCCATAGATATGTTCAGGCCTGGATGTAGCCTACAAATAAAAAACAAAATCTGTCGGCACAAAATAAAGTAACAGAGTGCTTTTCAAACCTCACAACCACAAAACAAACCTTACAGTGAGTGGATATACAGATGAAGAAACGAGATTTCGAGTGTTGCCATAGCCAAGCCGAGCAAAAACCACTACATGAAATGTAACTACCTACTCTAACAGCAGTTTAGCTTTTTCGTAGAATTTTAGACAGAACCCTCTAGGGTATTTACTCGCTTTATCCGTGCGTGCACTAGAACATGTCCATTAGAACTAGACCGTACCCCTTGCTATATTCGTTTGAAAGCTTTTACCCCGAAAGCCTAGGGGTTGAAATTTACCAAAGCTTCCGAAAGTAATATTATTATCATGGCAAAAGCCAACAAAACTGTTCCTCGTTACTCGTGGCGCCGTGAGCTACGCGGCGGTGAGTAAGTGAACTGTCAGCTGGCGCGGCGAGCTGTGGGATTCGAAACTACGCTTGGCTGCTGCTCTGCCATCTAGTGGCAACACTTTGTATCACAGACTAGACGTTTTTCATGAAACAGTATTGTATTACCTAGTTGGGAGGAGGATTGGGGGTTTTAATGGGGGGGGGGGGGGGGTTGAGGACGCAAAACATTTGTGTGTGTTGTTAATGTTGCAATAAAAGCAAGCATGAATGAGAAGAGATATAAAGAAGAAATAAAAGAGGAAACGTGATAAGGATTATATGTATTATATAAAAATTTTTAGGTAATGAAAGACAAGCAATAAACCCTTCTTTGCGGGCACCGGTCACCACGAGCAAAGAGCCACCTTGACCAGTTAGAACAGTATTAAATATTGAGTCTGCTTCTACCTTGTTTTCACCATGGCAACAACCAATGGGAAGCAAGGATGCCATGGATAAAATAGTTAGTAGCTTATTAAATATTTCATACTTAAGGCTCTTTGACAACTCAAATTAACTGCAGTAAACATGACTGTTATTATCAAAGGCAATGCACTCCTTGAAAAAAAATACTTCCAGTATATAAAGTCGTGTCAGTTTAAGTTCTTTGACGGAGACCCCAATTTGTCACTTCTCTTGCGTCTCACTATTTGCCCGCAGCGCTCCTCGCGGTGAGCGGGGTAGGTAAGTTGCGCGGGACGTGAATACTAAACGGGTCGGGTGATCTATGACCCTAGTTTGTGTGATAATTTAATCGGTTTAAGCGCGAAAATTTGGATGTATGTTAGACGCTGGTCTTGGAATATAATTTATTACGATGAATAACATGAATAATATTTACATTGGAAAAGTGCGAGAGAGTTATTCACCAAATTGAGGTAAGTTTTCTGTAACTTTTAAGTATTCCGAGTCAATACTTACTATGGCACAGTTCAAGATTTCGCAATGAATATACGCCAGACTAATTCTGGAGGTAGCGTGTTCGATTTCGACAAGCATTCACATGTGAAATGTTTTTCAGAGGTTATCTCGAATGATGGAATCGATTATTGTAAATAGCCCCTGCATGTTCTTTCCCAGCTATTCAACAATCTAGCCAATTATATTTTATTATATAACATTATTATACTACATTCTATTTTAGTTTAGATTTAGGGCAAGATAAGAAACAAAAATGTAAACATCTTTGCAATTTACAAAACAAAACAATAGCACTATTATCTTTTTTGCTATACATATACTTTATGTCGTTTGGTTTGCTTATTGTTGAATTAAGTGCACAATGTTTAATTAAGTTTATTTTAACAATCAGATTTGTATGAATATGAAATACATTAATACAATAAATACCAACGTATGCAGTTACGACAGAATTTAAAATTATCTTATTTCCAGTGTGTACATTTAAATCTGTGAATTATATTAGTATTTTGTTCGGCTTATCATTAAATTGGACAGTGATCCAACCCAATCTATAAAGTATCGCTGTCACCCACAAGTTTAAAGCCTATGCGACTTGTATCGTTGTTGCACGGCTCGTCAGTGGGATCCTGCGGGCTCGACTCACACAAGAGAACGCAATTGATTACAAGAAGGAGTCTGTCAGTCCTTAGAAAGTAGACACAATGGGCCTCTCATCCTGTCTAGCACTGATACTGCCGAGGTGGGCTACTGGCTTCGTTACACGGACAATCAGAACTCGTCGGGTAAATAGGTTATCAAACCTTACGGCTTGCTTCGTGAGTGTCCAGCAATTGTCGAGTGTCAAGAAAAAGCATTCGATTTAATAATAAAATTACCATTTGATATATTTCATATTAAGGCAAAGTAAAAAAAACATATATTTTATATTATGAACGAAGATATAGGATAGTGACTTTTCTAAACGTGTTTTAACGTTTTTGCTAAGAAATTTTCATTTTGGTGGGGGTGCCGGGTTTAAAATAAAGTTCTAACCGTGTTTTAAGGTGCTTTTAAAAAAAAAATAATTTTGGTAGATGGTGCTGAATTTAAAATACATTTCTAATGGTGTTTTAAGATGTTTTTAAAAAAATTAGTGATTTGGTGGAAGTGCCGGGTTAAAATTTTAAATCATTATCGCTACTTTAGTTGTTATTACTGCCATTGTTATCGTTGGTTGTTTAGTAGTTATCAGTGTTGTTATTAAATTAGGTATATGAGAGAAGTTTTGTCAGTGGAAATCGTTGGTTGAAGTGGTATTATACTCTAATAATGCAAAATTAACATGTAAACAAGTTAGTATTGATTCGTGGTTACCACTTTGTTTTACACGAAGTAAAAACCCACGTGAATCTAACTAGGTGACACAAATATGAGTGTAAATCAACTATATATAACGTTCAAAGTTTTGCAAGAATGTGATAATTTAAATATTTAAGTTTATATTATAATCTACGGTGCTACGAAATCTATATCTAGTTATTACAACAAGAACTCATATGTGAACGCGAAACATATTTAGCATAAAGTATGTAGTGCATAGCTTTCAAGGTCTCACTTTATCGACGTGGGAAGACATTCGTGTAATATATAAAAAAAAAAAATCTACTTGGCGTGGTTTTATTAGCTGTGGTAAGTTGGTAAGTACCCCGACCGCCCTCTGTGTTTGCTCATATGGGGTGGGTTATCGGCTGAGCCGGCGGCGACGTAAAACACTTCTTTATTACCTTCGGGCAGTTAACCGGCCGGCAAGTCTGCGAATAAATTTGCCTCGCGTCTGCTGTAAGGTCGGCTTAGTTCGGCCCTGCTCCGAGCAGCGCTAGGGTCGCGCGGGCTGTGTTCGTTTAGTGGGGATGCAAGTAACATGTTGCAGGGGTAGGACTCAATAAGGACATGGTCACTGTTAGCAACGAGGATAATTGAGACGCCCTTCGTTGCCAAAGTTCCGAATTCACATAAGTGAAAATCATTGCGAATGGTAAAGACACCATTCTATTGCTATCAATCCAATGTTGTGAAATTGGACATACGGGCAACGAAACAAATCTCGTGCACTTTTATTATTTTGTATTCTCATTCAATTACAGTTAATCTAAAATTTAACCTGGAAATGAATTTCATATGATATGATTTATTTATATGTAAGAGCTAGTCAATAATTTAGTAACATTTACATAAAGTTATCTTACATATCAGATTAGTTGAAACTCATAAGACCGAGCATAAAAGCAACCAAAGTTTATTCTTTCAATGTTAAGAGAATATAAAGAGTATTAACAAATCTGGATTTGAAATATCTTCATATATTCAATCCATTTAACTGACCCAAATGTAACTTCATCCCAGCATCGTGTTTGCTAAAATTTCCTTGGAAACGTTTGCATATACCTCGAAGTATGTTTAGTGCAGTTGAATCCCCGATAGAGAACTTCAAACACTTCGATATCTTTTTATTCTTATTGCTATCCTTAGAGCGAGTCGACTATGTCTGTTTACTCGTATTGAATCCCTTAGTGTGTGTCAAACTCAACGTTAGCTTCGCGCATTTAATCCCTTAGAGCGAACCGACTATACTGTATGTTTGAATTTCTACACTGCTTATTTTCCTTGTTTTCTCGAAACGAAGTCTAGGGTTGTTAGCGTTGTATTATAACTTGTTGATACTCCAGGGATGAAAGCCAGACGGACAGACGGACAGACAGACAGACAGACAGACAGACAGACAGACAGACAGACAGACAGACAGACAGACAGACAGACAGACAGACAGACAGACAGACAGACAGACAGACAGACAGACAGACAGACAGACAGACAGACAGACAGACAGACAGACAGACAGACAGACAGACAGACAGACAGACAGACAGACAGACAGACAGACAGACAGACAGACAGACAGACAGACAGACAGACAGACAGACAGACAGACAGACAGACAGACAGACAGACAGACAGACAGACAGACAGACAGACAGACAGACAGACAGACAGACAGACAGACAGACAGACAGATAGACAGACATACAGACAGACAGGCAGAGAGACATGTGGACGAAATCACCGCAAACAAGATTCAGGAGATGTAGTTTGACTATCTGTGACGTCGGAACGTCCGTCGCGCTCACTGGCTGATTTATGTATGAGCATGGCTGTAGACGACGCATTAGAAATAAATAAATGGAGAACTAATACTGGGAGGTGTATTTTATAGGGACGATATAGACTCAGGATTAAACTAGTGCTACATTCAAGTTTTGTAATCGTATGGCAAGAATACTATAACTTACCACCGATTGAGGTAGCTCAGTTGTAAGAAGCAATACTCTTATTTGGGAGGTATTTCCCGTATGGCTCGTGGTTAAGAATTGGTCCAGGATAGCTCTGCATGTCGTAAGAGGCAAACTTATACTACACGGTTAATTGTTCTATAGACGATAGACAGGATAAAACCTGTGCGAGCAAATTTGTAATCGTATCTCAAGATACTATATCTTATCACCAAAAGAGATAGCTCAGCGGTAAGATAAGCTACTATAATTTGGAATGTACAATGATTTCTGGATGGCTTTAATATCCCGTCTGGGCTCAGTGTATAAAACTTGTCCAGGATATAGCTCTGCCTGTCGATAGAGGTGACCTAAAGGACAACGTCATGTGGTGGGAAGGGATAATCTAGGTCGGGAGGAACTTTAACATATACATTTGATTTACTGTCTTGGTGCTCAGGGTACAGAATTATTCCACAGTAGCTCTGCCTGTCGTAAGAGGCCTCTTAAAGGCCAACGTCTTATTATGTATCTGTTTAGAACGTCGTAAAATATAAAAAATAAACAATTATATCTGAAAACAAAACAGTACTAAAACATACGTGCCTTATACTTAATAACACACACCAGGACTTATTAACCGGAAGATGATAATATAAGTAAAAAGTTGTTATGGTAAGGATGTTAGGGTTAATTGAAATTGTAGGCTTTTGTAAGTACAATTGTAATTGGTTTATAAAATATCTGTTCAATCTTACAAGGCTTATGTCTTAACCTAGCAAATCCTTCCCTCTCATTCCCGATATCAGTAAGTAAATCAAGCTCCAGGTGTCGATAATATATTGACTGGTAATCAATCTAATTGTCGGCGCAACAAACTGAGTTGCCTCGCGTCTGAGGATGGCGACGGATGTTGCCGAAATATAACGCGGTGAGTAGTGTTTGAATGTTTTTAACCGTGTTTTTCCGAACAATGTTTTACTTATATTGCCTTATTCTTGATTCTAACGCCATTACGGCTTCAAATAAACAAAGAACTAGACAGTAATACTTGATTCTAGCCTCGTACCACGTCCCCTGGCTCTGAATGCGTAGGAACCTACGCTCCGCCATATGACCACGTGTAACGTGTAAGGCGTCCCGTAATTCGATATTTTTATGATCACAATATGTGTTTATTCTCAGGTGGGCCATCGCTCATCCCGGGTCTTGTGGGACCGAACACACTGAGAATATTATAAGAACTCCGCTGACCTCAAACTAGATGGAAGAAACTGATGCTGGTTTACATTGAGGTCAGAGTGTATTTGTATAAAATGGTAACTGGCATGTTTGGCCGATGCGGTGGAACCATAGATATCAATATTGTTACCAAGATACGTAACTCAATGCTATCTGGACGTACCAAAACTGATTCTCTTTTGAGATTTCAACAATGGATTATTCTCGGAACGTCGCCATATTTTATGTTTAGAAATAATTATTATTTTCAATACTGAAATGACCATATTATGTCCAATGGGTAGGAATGAGCATAGGTCCACGGACATCCATTCAGTAACATGTCTTGGTAACAACATTTATATCTATGGTGGAACTTTGTAATGTCTAACGTTATTATTACAAAAAGACCCGAGTTGAGTCGAGTTGAGTTGGTCAAGGCATTGCAAGCTGCAGGCGCAAATACAGTAGATACTAGCGCGCCGTTTAACCCCTATCGTCAGAGACCAACAGTATTCACAAAATAGGACGCTGCGACTTCGAAACTTGTTTTGAAAACTTTTATAAGAACTGAAAATCAAGTTACAACAATTAAAAATCAGATTTGAAATGTTGTACCAAGGTTCAATCTTATATTAATATTATTCTTTAATTCTATGTTTACACTTTCGACTTTTCATTTCTCAAATTCCTTTTTTTCCTTTTTTATTAATGTTCTGGGCTTAAAAACGTATTTCATTTCTAATTTTTTTATTTTTTGTAATGTTCTAGATGACCTTAAAGAAAATCTAGAACAGAGCACCAGATATGTTTATACAAATTAACGGTGCTATTCTCAATGTTTCTGACCTAGTACTGTGCAAGATTAAAGTGGCTAAGTACTAAATTTCAGGAATGTTTCTTCGCCAACTTTCTTGCAATGGTTTTACGCGAGACTTGCAAAAGGGGGGGGGGGGGGGGGGGGGGTTGTGGTGCGACCCATTCTCGTTCGCTTATTCCGTTTCCAATAAGGCATACCGCGGGTTTGTTCTCGTTTCCGCTTTGCGAGTACAACATTACGGAATTTAATCTCAACATCAATCCAGAACAAACTTTACAGAATTCAATAAACTTTTGAGATTATCGTACAGTTGTATTCATTTCATAGCTATTAAAGCCGTAAACAGTTTTAAGATCCCAATCACAGTGTTACAGTGAGGTTGATTCAATTCATTGTTTCTGAACAAATGTTTTGGTACAAAAGCTGATAACAGTATTGAGAACACATCAAAGTTCTAGAGTAGGTAAGCTATATTCAATGGAAATTTAATATTTATTGTATCTTTTATACGTTATTATTATAAAATCCGATAGCAGTACTGCGATCACACTCGAAGTGAAAAATGTTTCAATTAAGGCACATTCAATTTAAATGTTTATCTTTTAGATATTGGTTGTTTAAATGTTGACACGAATCGTTATTTTTAAACTAATAACTACTGGTCGGTTGTAATTTGATTCTGAATCACAAATAAATAGTGAAGCAAATTGTAATAAACGCAGACACGCCACACAAAACGAACATTTCATATTTTTCCGTACGAGTCTATAAAGCTGTGAATGAAATTAAACACACAAAAATACATAACAATAAAACTGAATGTCCAACTATCGATTTTTAGACTGTGTGCCAACAATGACAACAAAACTGTGTCTACAGTCTAGACAGTCAAGGATTTACGATCCATTAACAAGACTCTTTCGGACGCTCATGGTATTCAGACAGATAATCCTCGCTTCATAATAACTGATGCATCTATTTACAGTACTCATATAATGCGTGTGGCGGCCATTCTCGGTGCCAAGACCCAATGTGTTGTTCATTGTTGCATTGCAGATGTCGTCTGGTTAAAGTTCAACTGTTCTCGAACATTAGATTACAGCTACGCGTTGCGAGCGAAGCGAGGGCGTTAGCTCCAATCAGCGGCCGAGATTGTAACTTCTTTGCATGAAACTCGGCCGCTGATTGGAGCTCGCGCCCTCGCTTCGCTCGCAACGCGTAGCTGTAAACGTAGCATAACACAAAAAGGAACAACTAGCAATAATTTTATATATTGCATGTAAAAATGACACATGAAAATTTGAAGTAACTTTTTTTATCTAGTATTAACATTTTTCAACATAACACAATGTTTTGTTTAAAACATTGGTTAAGGCCCAAATCCCTTTCAATAGAGTCACGGTAAAATTAAGCGCAGAGTGACTATGAAAGAAATAACATGCGACAGATTGAGGTCCATCGCTTTCGTTTTTCGCTCCATTAACCCATTTGAATATAATCCTTATAATATATATATATATATATATATATATATATAATTAATAACCCTCCATTTCTTCATCTTTTTCTAAAAGGTGTATATTCATTGCTACTATAGTGATGGTAATTAAACCAGTCAATCCAATGTTGGAGAACTGTGTCTATGATGAACCAAAAACCATTTGTAACATTGTGACAATGATTAGCTGATTGAAGGAAAATACATGAAGTCTTGCTCACACGATACACAAGGCAAAAGATATTAAGAAAAGTTGGATATGTTTCAGCCGCGGCTTGAGCAAGACATGGTCATCTGTCAGACATCTCACGACCCATGGCGCCATCTAGCCGCAGCAAGGTCAGGTTACAGACGGGGTCACCAGACGAGAGGGCAAGTGGGAGTAAACACACGAAGAAGGAATCGCCTTGACGATGTAGTCAACAGTAGACTATGTCTAGTCACCAGTAGACGATGTAGTCAACAGTAGACTATGTCTAGTCACCAGTAGACGATGTAGTCAACAGTAGACGATGTAGTGAACAGTAGACTATGTGTAGTCACCAGTAGACGATGTAGTCAACAGTAGACTATGTCTAGTCACCAGTAGACGATGTAGTCAACAGTAGACGATGTAGTGAACAGTAGACTATGTCTAGTCACCAGTAGACGATGAAGTCAACAGTAGACTATGTCTAGTCACCAGTAGACGATGTAGTCAACAGTAGACGATGTAGTGAACAGTAGACTATGTGTAGTCAACAGTAGACGATGTAGTCAACAGTAGACTATGTGTTGTCACCGAAAGAGGTGGCAGCGCTAAGACGCGACACTCTAATTCGGGAGGTCGCCGGTTCAATTCCGGCCACCGGCAGTCCTGACTGAAGGTTTTTCCGAGGTTTTCCTCAGTCGTAAAGGCAAATACTGGGATTGAGTCCTACTGTTAGCCCTCGGACATTCCTCCCCAGCTATCCAAACACCCTAATAACCAAGTAAGTCACCTGAAGAGGGGCACATCAGGTAAAGCTGGTGTGCACCCTATAACGGGTATTCCTACGATAAATTATTATTATTATGTGTAGTCATCAATAGACAATGTAGTCTCTAGTAGCAACAATGTGTTTTTAAAATGATAAAATCTTCATCCGTTGGGTAACAAATACTTAATTCTGCGGTGCGACTTCTGTCATTCGACCATAGGGTTGGCTGGATTCTCGCTACTCTTACGCGGCCGTCACAATGGTAAGTTAAAAAAAAGCAACAAGTAAAGAGAGAAAGTAACTCTTTACAAATAGAGCGTTGAGCTTATGGGACTTCCCGAGTTTGCCATTACACTGAAGAGCTTAAGTGTTAATATCAAAAAAAACCTAAGCTGTATTCTATATCTACTCTACGACCTCAGTTCTGTATCTACTGCCCCTTTCACGGACGCTGTTTCAACGAAAATAAATAGATTCCTGGCATTATTTTACTCATTTTCAAAAGCGGGCTTCCATTTAGAAGAGTGTACATGCCTTATAAGTCCCACTATCACAAAATTTAGTTGTTACTATTGAAGTTGTCTATTTCGTTCTCATGAGAGTTTAGCATGAGTCTATGGGACGTACCAGTACGTTGAGAAACCTTTACCAGAAACTCATTTGAAATAAAATGCACCTAACAAACTAAACCACCATAATCCCACCAACCTTTCTCATTTCACCTGTGGTTACAGAATTAATTAATGATGAAAACCTACATAATAACTCATCAATTTATTTTTATAAATGCTCTAACTACACGTGCTTTGTAATGAACAATGCCATGAGATATTTAAAGAGATCTACGTTACACGCCAGTTTAAAAGGAGTCTCATTACTTATAACGAGGTACTTAAGTACAGGAATGTCGTATCTTAGTGAGCCTTAAGGTGCGAGGTTTGTCTTAGGTAGACGTTGTTCGAGATATGATATTAAACGCAGCTGCTTCGCTCGGGAATGTAAAAACAGAAAACTCCCCTCTCTGAGTTATATTAAAATTTAAATCATTTGAAAAATGTAAGACGCGATGCGAAGCTCAAGCATGTAGGCTCGAATACCTCCGGAATATTTTTTAAAAGTTTTAAAACCCTCTATTTTGTATTCTCTTTGTTCTAAGTGTGTTTATGTCCATATAAACACGAAAGCTATGTTCATATATAAGGTCTTCATTATTATACATGACGAATTTTCTGCGCGAGCCGTTTTGGGTGGTTGTGACGTAGCGGTAGATAAAAATACGCCGTGTCACATATCTGTTAGTTGCCTTTCCATCGCAACAAGTGATCATTTGAGAAAAGAATAACAGATCATTCTCTGGCACAGGTGGAGAAAAAGGGGTAGCACGCGATTTTCTAATTCGGAAAGTTTTAGTTTGATCCAACTACCTAAACAACGACGAATTCCGAAGTCAGAGCACGAGGCCTAAACTTGAGTACTATCAAAATCAATTTTGAAGTTCTTTCCAAACTATCCTTTTAGTTCACGTCACGTCAACGGCAGTGAAACAATTATAACTAAAAAAAAGAAACAAATGTGCATTTGAAAAATGTAACTCATTTTTCTTATTTTATAGATGACTGATCCAGTTTATACACTCCCACACACGTTGAAAGTAACGAGCATAATCTACTGCATGTAGGTAATACAAGAAACAAATAAGGTACGTTATAACACAGACGGTTTAAATGATGCGATTTGGAATCAATAAAACGAGGTGTGTCGTTACTCTAGAAATTAAATCGAGCTTGAAATTGAGACCGTTTGTTAGCAGCTTTGACGCGCGACTGCCTTGATGAGTGGAGGGGGGTGAGGGGAAGTAGCTAACGGAGTGCAAGCACGGAACTGTGGGTTTAGAGTTCACGAATGCATTCCCCCTCCCGTCCTTCCCACCCGCTGCCACCAATCTTCACTACAGTGCCAACTCAGTGGTAGCGTACGATGAGATATGAACTGTGAGAGCTTCGTATTGAAAATTTTAAGATAAATGTACGGTGACAATGTTAACATTTGGTTTTATGTGGGTCATAGAACATATTTAATCGTGCGCCGATGATTTGTCGAACATGGCTCCCCTCAGCTCAAATAACTTGTGTAACACGGACTAGATCACTCGTTCAGTAGGAAATATATTTATATCCCCCACCCCACAGAATGATTCTGTCGTTTAGTAATCTTGTACATGAAAAGTTATGTATATAATTGGATCATGACTTGGTCCACTTTTTCAAAGAAAATTGAATTGTAATGACAGGTTGTCACATCAAAATATCAATAAAAGTTATTTTGTATTATACTTATGTTAATGTAAAGTATATTAACGGTAACGACATTTCTCTATTAATTCAAAATATATTGTTTCATGTACTAACAGAAAATACGTAATTTATTGTGTCATGGAACTGTACAACAAAACCATGCATGCATTAATCTAAATATGTTATCGTATTTAGAATTTACATCTTGAACATCTCACATTTTGCATAAACTGGTGTTTAAATCTGTCAACGAGCATCAATTAATGAGATCCCCGAGTAATTCCGTAAGCAGCCAAATCACTACTAAACAATAAGTGAAGGGTAAATTTCGATGTCATGCCTAGATTAACATGTCCCACGTCGGCTTAGTCTGTTCATCACATGATATAACAGCAATATACACAAATATACCACCCACTAAATATCAGTTCTTGTAACTGAGTGCTATAGAAAATAAATACAATTTAAAACATTTCACTCAAGCTGCACTACAAAAACGTTACGAACAAATTACCCCTACCCTAAGATGTGCTTGTTGTTACCGAAAACAATTTCATGCATTTTATTTCCCATATATAAAACAAATGCTTAGCAACAGCGGGCGCCCCAGGAGACAACTTTGAATTCCAGTCTTAGGTTGGAATTCATAGTCGGCCCCTACACCTAGGGGCGCCCATTGTTACCAAGGTAAAAATTGTTTGCATGTTATTTCCCATCAGGGAAACAAATCCATAGTAACAATGGGTGCCCCTAGGTGTAGGGGCCGACTATGAATTCCAACCAAGACTCGCTGTTATGATTGAAATTCTCGTTCTTTCCTTCTTTTCGTGCCCATCCCAGTTTGTCTCTTGGGAAAAGTGAAGTTAGTTGACATCAATAATATGTATATAGCCTCTTCTAGAGCATTACCAGAAGGTACTGTACAAAGGATGTACTTATAAACATGCTTAGAAAAAAAAACTTCCTTCAGTTCTCTGGTTTGCTCTTTGAATACACAGGTTTTACAAGTACCATAGTTTTAAAGAGCTACTTTAGTGTGAATCCTGTTGACGTCAGAGACAAATCAGTGATATCGCACGGACTCCTGATTCAAGAGGTTCTCTGTGCTACTTTTAATTTATATAGTAGCGAATCACACTCATGTTTAAAAAAAATTCTAACGTCCATTGCTATTCTAGAGTTTTCTTTAATAAGTTAACTGTGTATATTCCAATGATATTATAAAAAAAAGAATCTAAAAAAGATTTAAACATTGTATGTTCATGTAACATTATTCATATGAATGTCAGTTTTTAATGAGGTGTTAATGTTTATTTTTGACTAATGATCCCAACGTAATTAAACCTATCTTGCTCATCGAACCTCAATGGGTAATTGGTTTTAATCGATAGCGTCAAAAATGTAAGAAAAAATACATCATATATATATGGACCTTTCAAGATTTTGCTTGCTTCTTTTTATATTTGAGAATTTCGCATCCTAAAAAAAAATTCATCAGGTTATTTAAAAAAATTCATATCATCAATATTTTTTCAGTTAGAAGCTAACCATGGTTATAACACAATAGAAACCGACCTCAAATGAAAATTAAAGTTGCAGCACATCGGCTTAAACACAAGGAAACGACATAATTTGGGTGGGACTATACAAAATGAAAGTGTCCCGTATAAAATTAGTTGAATTGCATCATTAACATTAATGTCCGCTTGGCGTAATTCTCGGCACGTTTAATAGCAATTATTTCCAAACAGCTTAAAAGTACAACGCATTCGCCCAAAGACGTTAAGCCTTAAACAATGACCTACCGCACTGGGCTGAAGACAGAACCTGCAATGAAGGCATAGAGAGATGTATGCCGAGAATTAATTGGTAGTGTGGGAGTGAATGGGGTATTAGTGAAGATGCTCTTAAAACATGATTTTGTGGAGGTCTGGGAAAGGATGGCCATACAACTTCATGGCTTTGCACACTGGGGCGATATAATGAAAGGAGTGTGGACCCAAATTTCTCAAAAGGCGTTATCATTTAAAGTTTTTTGTTGTTATCTTTAAAATTACATTCAACAAAAAAAATTGGGAATAATAAAGGTGCTAGTACTATCAAACTTGACAATTTGAAATATTAGTGATGATGTCCAATTATATACAAACAAAATCAATATTCGTACTTTTTGAGAATATCTTATAATAAATAATTATAATAATTATCTTTTGATAAAGATAATATATTGTGCTACGAGTCAATAAACATTTTGTATATTGAATCTCGTCATAAAGATAACAAGAAAAACTCAAATTCCCACACGACGAAATGGTAACATTTCAAGTTGAAAAACCCTACACAAAATCAATGGTCCAACATTATTCAATTCAGGCACTTGGAAACATGGCGTATCAGACTAACGCTCAACTAGCCACCGCCAAAACGCTAGCCACTCTCCCTTGTTAAGTTTCAGCATAATGTGACCTTTACATGCCATAGTGATATTGGTACTTGTATATATTATTATATAGCTACATTTATAACCGTTATGATAGATAGCCCGACTAATCTTATCAACGTTCGTTTGTTTCTGAATAAAATTGAATAAAATTTGAATGTTTTCAAGTTGGTGACGTCACAAGAGAAATTGTCGAGAGAAGGAGTGAGGTTGATTTGGGGTGAAGGGGAGGAAGGGACAACCTTGTTTCGTTCAATCTTTAAAAATAAAGTGACAAATTAGAAATGAAGTTAGGAGTATTGGGGTAAGGGGTAGGGGTATAGAGAGGAAGAGCGTTGAAAAGTTGACACACCTTAGTTTGTTCAATTTATTAAGTAATGTCACTTCAAAGACAGCTTAAATTTGGTGACAGTTTTTTGTCTTACAAAGGTTGTGAAGGAACGTCCATAGTAGTACATAAACCTTTGAACTGTATTGAAATTGTGTGATTTGAAATATCGAAGTTCAAAAAGGTCATAGGCTCATAGCATGACTTTCTTGGTGCAGTGTAGTGCATTGATTAAACTAGCAGAAAATTGATAGCACGTTATGTGACCCCAAAAGTATAATTCACAAGTGTATTATGGGGTAGAACTAGGGATAAACTTCGTATTTTTACCAAATTCTAATAACCAGTTTATCCATGTAATCATGAACAAAATCCTGAAAATATTTCCAGATTATTCGTAGTTATTTAACATGTAAACGTATAATTTCTTTCTGGGTAGAAAAAAAAACGGCTCAATATTACCAAGTTGAAACAATTCCCAATAGGTTTCGCTGTGAACGCTTCTCGGAATTACCGACGTCGATAGATCTAAGGGAGGTTTACAAGGCGGTGTCCTGAGGGGTTTGGGGGGGGGGGGGGTAATTGATGCGCCCACAGTCGTACACGAAAATGCTCTTAATTCGAAAACGATTGGCGCCGAAATTAATAATGAAAAACAGCTTTGCAACACAAGTCTGAAACAATGGGATGGATGCACGAATAATCCACCATTTATTTAAAAAATGTTCCTAATCAGAGGAACTCCAATGTTTGCAGACATATCTACATTACTTCATTCAGTTTAATACCCTTTTTGTTACACGGCAAAATTTGATAATGGATCATTCAACACATTCTTGAATAGTGTCAAATATATGATTCCTTATTTATGATATCTAACCTACCTATATGATTACACAAGTGTTGTGGTATTGGGGTTTGATGGTGTCAAAATCTTAGCTTTCTGTCAGACAAATTCAACGAGCAATAATTTGTATTAATATCTTACTTTGTCCTGTTTTACAACAATATAACCGTTATAAAAACGTTTAAGTTTTTGGTCAAATACTAAGCACATATCACCTCTGTTTTGTTGTCAGTAGTTATACTATAAATCTTCCTCGTGTAATGGGACAGTATTTGATGGAGTTAGGGTGAGGTAACGTATTAAACCGCCTCCAGGCGACGATAGACGTGCTTTAGCCGAGTGGATACAATCGCAGAAGATTCGTTTGTCAGCGACGATAAGAGGTAGATCTCTCCTCCAATCAGCGGTCTTTCATTCTGACGTCATGAGCCTTCCAGGAGGAGGTAATCTCAGGGTACAGTCACGACACAGTATACTGCAACACAAACTGTTGTGTACAGTCACGACGCTGTCTAATGCAACACATATCTTGATTATTTTGTGTAAGTTATTTATAATAGAAATTGGTTCTTTCCTCCAATTGAGTCACTGTTGTGGGCAAATATGAAGATAACTAGCTAGTCTGTCACAAGCCGACCCAAAATCCTTCTCTACCATCCACCCTGTACAAAAAAGGTGTTTGAATAGCTGTAGAGGCATATCCGAGGACTGTTAGTAGGACTCAATCCCAGCATTGACCTTTACAACTGTGAAAAACCTTGGAAAAACTGAGTAATGATTACCGGTGTTCAGAATCGTACCGGCGACCTCCAGAATTGAGTCCTGCTTCTTACCGCGAAGCTACTTCTATACTAGTCTCAACGAAAGTATTCGCATACCGATCTCAGGTCATTGTCTACTCCCCTTTTCAAACGCGCCAATTGGAATAAAATCAACAGATACCTGGCGTTCTTTCACATATTCTTAAATGCATGATTCGGCGTAGTCGAGTGCACAGGCGGTTTGGCCACGCCCACCGTTACAGGTAACCAACGGAAGGATTTAAATTATCCCCAATTGACCTGTGTAGATGAGATGGTAGGAATTAGCGAAGTAGAAAATAATGTTGTCACCTTAGACTCGGTTGTGTCGTGAGCATCAGAATACTTTCGTTGGGACAACTTTATCACTATGTTAAACACTTCCCATCACTCGCTGTCTAATCCAACTAAGCCACGTGTTTATGTTTGATTGGAACATGGATGAAGAGCCTACTCACATCATTCCACCCTCAAAGCCACAAATACTTCATTTGAAATCCTACAAATTACCACCCTTCTCGTTAACCGTATGAATGCTGAACCTAATAGAATTGAGGTTTTCGTGTACCCTATATTATGCAGATTCATAGAAGAATGTAATCAAGCTAGATTACTCAGAGTTTGGTCTAGTGAGCAAGGGAGGTGTCTGATTGGATAGAAGATTTCGGTTCTCGTTATAGCTAGGCTCGGTGGTCACGTGGGTTTATTTCTACTTGCTATGCAGTAAGTTTGGATGGAGTTCGATTCATTTTAGAGTCATTGTACTTCTGAAATGTGCTCACATCACATTATATAAGTACGACACTGCTATACATGTAAAGTTTACTATCACTCGTGTGCTGTTATAGAAACGATCAAGGTAATACGAGTTAAAATGTCCTCCACTGAAAATCAGTTTTATAACAGAGAGGACAATAATTAAAAACCTATGTATCTCTATTTTAATCACTCATTACATGTTATATCTTCATAGATAATTATTGTTTATAATATATCCAAACGTTTCGTTGTCTAGAGAACGATGGATACAGCTCAAAGTGTATCATAAATAAAACTAGAGTGCTTTCACATTTGCGTAAAGCAACATTGATTCAGGATTGAACTGACAATGCATTTTAAAAAAGAATGCGTTTAGCTACATAAAAATTATTTATTAACTACAATTCTACTCCGTTTTATTTTATCTTTACTGTTGTCTATAATCCATGTACGTATTCATGCAGTAAATCAATCTTAAGCGAATAATAAAAATTCTGTACGTCCATTTTTCAATTAATGTGTAGAGAAGCACAATTCCAGAGTAAAATAACTAAAATCAAGTATTTGAGTGTCTATATAAGGCCGGTTTCACCAGCTGGTATTGTCTCTGAGAGGCCCAAGAACGCGTACGACTTCACCAAAGCTGCCAGGCTGCATCGTCCCTCGCAAGACAACCTCGCTTCCTGCCAGAGGACATTTCAAGGGTATTGATTATAAATCCCTCCCTTGTAGCCAGTTTAATGACAAATACCAGAGTGTGTGCCGGGACCCTTTGATCTCAGAAAGCAATCTTGACGCTCGGTAAATGTTGGCGACGTTGTACCACAGACTGCGTAATGTTGAGGTGGAGCGGGCTGGAGGGATGATAGATAAGCGGAGCAATATCGTGCATATAAACATGAAATTATCTTCACTTTAATAATATTGTGTTTGGTTTCAAAACCCTCAAAAATTACCTCCTCTTCACTTCACGAAAATGTTTGTGTTTTGATTTGTTATGAATATTTTAAAAGTTGAAATAAATGTTAGAGAGTATTTCTTTGTTGTAATTAATTTTGGGTGTTGAAAAAATTATGATTATTATCTTTTCGAATATAGTACAAATGTATGAGAAAATTTTCTAATTTCGCATAGCACAGACAAATTAAGACCTGTAGAAAATTTGAAATTTAATTTATACACCTAAATACATAACCGAATCATTTAATCTTGCAGGAACAATTTTGGCTTGTAAATATTTTGCTTAAAAATACATTTTCCCAGAACGGGTATCAGTTAAACCCTGTTTTTCACGTACATCCTTTCTACACTTGTGATGTTTAATGTATCATCGTAAAATATCCGCATCATAAATCAAAAAAGTTTCCTCACTGCTGCGTGGTTTGGTCGTCTGTGATTGGTCAATTTCCGAGATGACGCATTCAATTGTTTTAGTTTGGGATTCGCCGGGGAGTGTTTTTCTGGAATTGAGTTACGGTCCGCCCCCAGCCACAAATACGGGTCTGTCCGTCTCTCTGACCTACATTTCGACATTTCGGGCCGGTCGTAGAAAACAAAGCACTCCAGGCATAAAAATAGACTTCTTTTTAATGTGTCTCCAGTTTTGTCAATATCTTTACTTTTCTATTTCGTTTCAGATAAATCACCTCGCTTATCGATTTGAAAGAAGCTTATGTATCTACGGTGAAGGTTCTTGCCTATATGTAAGTAGGACTCAATCCTAATATGCGCCTGGTGACTGAGGAAAACCTCAGGAAAAACAGTTATACATGGCAGGATTGCGGTGAGCGGAAACCAAACTGTTACCATCCGGATTGAAGCCTGAAAAGACTTTTTTCAGAATTGATCTTGACTCAGATAGAGCTAATCACGGCTCTCTAGATCTGCAATGACAACAATGCACCACAGTGAAAAATGCACCGTAACATAACTATCAAGGACCCTTAGATAGAGCAAATAACGGTTTTCTTGATCAAATCTGAAAATCATACATTCTTACCGCTGAGCAACCCAAATCAGTGTAGACCCAAATCATGCACTATTCGCAGAAGATAATAGACTTTTGTTTTTCGACTTTATTCTCACCATAAATTAAACAAACTTATAGAATTACAATTGAATATGGGTATAGTTATGATTGTGTATAAAACGTAACTATGAGTGTAACTGAATATAACTTTGAAGACGAACAAATATAATTAACGTTGCGATGTTTTAGTTAATCTTACTACCTTTAATAATCCCCTACGTTAATTATATTTAATTACATCCCACATTGTGGGGTTAAGCCCATGAAATTACCACGAAGCTCTCGTTACTCGGATTAAGTGAAGTGATTATGAAAAAGAAAATATAAAAAAGTAGCACATTCACAACTCAGGATGATCCTCTTCTCTAGAATCTCCCGTATTAATTATTTTTAATTGTGACTCCCATTGAGCATCTTAAAACTCTTAACAGTGTCATGTAGAGGTAAGTGGGAGGGGGGCTTATTGATTACTTACCTACATGACGGGACCAATTGATAAGGGTCAAACAACGACCTATACTATATAGAAACCATAGATAGGCGATGACACCGTTTTCAGCGCTGACTGTCTGTGGTATTTTAAAATTTGTACTGGTATGCAAAATGCGACAAAACTTAAGGTCACTCGTTCGCTGTGTTTGACATTTTATAATAATCTCGTTTGGTATTTATTGACAATTCAAATAATTGTATTTTATTCACTGAGGGCGTCGATATTACCGAAATACTTGGTCAACCAGTATTTTTTTTCTTCTTTTTGTCATAGATATCAGTTTGCATATTTATGTATTAAATGTTTATATTTAGTTATACAACTGATTGATAAAAGAGGACATCACTAAAACTATACTGTATATAGAAAAGACACTGAATTAAATAAAATAGCAAACATCTATAGAATTCAAGACCTATCTTATCCAAATACTGCATATGTTAACATCTATCCTAGCAACGCTTTATCTTATATTATGCTGTATGTACATGTTCTAAAAAGTATAAAAATGCAATGAACAAAATATCGCACCATGACACTGTCTATGACCTATCTATAGTGTTCAATGTTCTAGGTCGTTGGGGTAGCATGACCTAGTTCTCGTAGACTGGAGAACAATTTTGACCAGCTAGTCTGGCAAACGCATTCCTATCTTCCTCTCTGTTCCAGGTCAGCACCGCCCTCTAAAAAACATCTGCCACAATCGCGCATCTCATGGATAACGGTGGCGGTGCCGATATTGACTGGGCACACGGCCAAGAACTGGATTTATTCTTATTCGAAAATATTTAAAAAAAAAGTCAATGTTAGATGTGGTAACGTACACATGTAAGAACTGAATATTGAATAACGTATAAATTCAGTGACATAATTCAGTAGTTTACACAGAATTTAGGTCAAACAAATACCTAATAATACAAAATAACAAAAAACTACATCCGGATCACCCATTTAATATTACAATTTGTTATTCTGAGATTTACATTTTAAAAGGGACATATGTAGTTATAAACCTAAATTTTTTAAATACAAAAAATGTGTATTCCTTACAGTAAATTTCAACAGGAGTTCTCACAGTCCCATAATAAACCCGGAGCACCTTAAACTATACTTTAAACGTAACTAAATTGAATTACCTGCTGGGATAAATTGAAAAATTTGATTATCAGCATCGTTATAAGGATGGCTCAAGAGTCAAAATCAAGTAGGCTTGTGTAGTTGGCGTTCACAACTCCATGTTCACATCACCTCAATGTCTGTATATTTCTTGGCCTGTTGACACAGATGCAGTCATTGTTGTCGTTACAAGTACTAACACAGTTACTGCACTGCATACATAACACTAGGGCTGTGAGTTATGATGCCCCCTCTCTCCCCCTGACCCACTTATGAAGTTGTGACGGTGTTTACAGTGGGTCTGCTTCTTAGACGCTCAACTGGTGAGACAACGTTTACTTCTAGTCACGTGTGTGTGTTTACATAACGTAATGTCACAGTCTACTGACCTTTTATACATTACCCGATTACATATGCTTAAAGAAGTGTATTTAAGATTAATTATAAGTGATCAAATTTAATGAATAAACACAGGTTCTCTTACAAATCGCTTCTATGTTAAATTACGTAATTTATAATGATAGCCCTCGAACTTCCGTAATTATCTCAAAATCTGTGATGTCACGCAGATTTGTTTATAATATACTTAAAACAGATGAAATTTTGATTAATTAGAAGGAAACAAATCCAATGAACATACTCAGGTTCTCTTACAAATCGCTACTATGTATGACATTAAGTAATTTATAATGACAGCCCGTCAAACTTCTGTGTTATATGATAATGATAGCCCCCGAACTTCCGTAATTATCTCAAAATCTGTGGTATGTCAGAAAGATTTGTTTATATATACTTAAAACAAATAAAATTGAGATTAATTTAAAGGAATCAAATCCATTGAATATACTCAGGTTCTCTTACAAATCGCTACTGTGTGAAATTGCGTAATTTATAATGACAGCCTGTTAAACTTCTGTGCTATATGATAATAATTCCATAATCTTAAAATCTGAGGTATGTCACGCAGGTGTGTTCATATATGCCTAAAAAAGGTGTAATTCAGATTAATTATAAGGAATCAACTTGCATGAATATACTCAGATACTCTTACAAATCGCTACTGTGTGACCGTACGTAATTTATAATGATAGCCCTCTAACTTCCGTAATTATCTCAAAATCTGTGGTTCATCACGCCGATTTGTTTATATATACTTAAAACAGATAAAATTGAGATTAATTTGAAGGAATCAAATCCAATAAACATACTCAGGTTCTCCTACAAATCACTACTATGTGTGACATTATTAATTTATAATGACAGCCCTTCAAACTTCTGTGTTACATGATAATAATTATCTAAGTATTTCAAAATCTGTCGTATGTCACGAAAGTTTGTTTATATATACTTTAAACAGATAAAATTGTGATTAATTACAAGGAATCAAATCGAAGGAACATACTCAGGTTCTCTTACAAATTGCTTCTATGGGTGACATTAAGTAATTTATAATGACAGCCGGTCAAACTTCTGTGTTGCATGATAATAATTCCGTAATTATCTCAAAATCTGTGGTATGTCACGCAGGTTTGTTTATATATACTTAAAACTGATAAAATTGAGAATAATTTGAAGGAATCAAATCCAATGAACATACTCAGGTTCTCTTACAAATCGCTACTATGTGTGACATTTAGTAATTTATAGTGACAGCCCGTCAAACTTCTATGTTACATGATAATAATTCCGTAATTATCTCAAAATCTGTGGTATGTCAAGAAGGTTTGTTTATATATACTTAAAACTGATAAAATTGAAAATTATTTGAAGGAATCAAATCCAATGAACATACTCAGGTTCTCTTACAAATCGCTACTATGTGTGACATTTAGTAATTTATAATGATAGCCCTCGAACTTCCATATTTATCTCAAAATCTGTG
>OX246742.1:39425254-39464447 GCA_945910005.1 Isoperla grammatica | reverse complement strand
ACATTAGCTTTGTTCATTTGTGTCCACCCGTCCTATGTAAAAATGAGTGGAGGTGGAAGGAGTATGACGTCATAGGTGGAAGTAGTGGATGCTTCTCAACCAAAGACAGATGAACGACGTGAGTGCAGTTTGACTTAAAAATGGCGCGTGATCTAGAAACTGACTTGGTGAGAGAAATGTTAGAAGCGGCTCAATCTTCAGATGAAGATTCGCTGTCAGTTTCAACATCTGAATCATCGGATTCAGATGATTTCCTTTTAGATGTAATACAGGAATTAAGGAGAAATCCTCGAAATTGCATACCAAATTTCTGTGAAAACGTAGTACCCCAGTACAGTGACAAGTAATTTGTGACACATTTCAGACTTTCTCGTACCTTGTGGCTAAGTCTAGCAACTAGGTTCGAGAATTCTGAAATCTATTTACAGCTAATTGCCAAAGGTAAAATGTGGTGTCTTATACGTTGCTTTTAGGTAGCCTATAATGTTTGTAATATAAAGAGCTAGTTGCACATAACCTCACAATCTCTGGCCAGCATGTTCTCTCAAGTCTCAAGGAAATAAATTTACAATTTAAACACAATCGACTCTAATCTTGCCTTACTTTGGTACTGTAGGAGTATCCTCGGCATATAATACTTACCCACGCAGGTAAACACATAGTGTCCTTCACGAATGATAGGTAAATTACTTTCACGGCGTAGCATATACTGTTTGAACTCGGCAGCCATGTTTGTATTTTGATAAATTTCGCGCGTTATTTTTTACCTCCACTATCTCAACTACCTCTCACCTGGGTGGAAAAGGTAGAGTTAATTCTCCAATAGGTGGACTCAGAAAAACAAAGTTGAGGTTGAGTTGGTGGTACAGATGAACGCTATTTTACTTCCACCTCAACTAAAAGTGGAGATAGTTGACACAAATGACCAAAGCTAATGTATATTAAAAGCACAGCCTTCTCGACGCCCGCGGCAGTAAAACAGTAAATGGCCGTGTGGCGGGTACATTAAATGCACCTTTTACTACCCTCGCATTACTTAGGCCCGGTTTCACCAAAGTATTTAAATCGGAGATTGGCTTGATCGGCGCCGTCACCAACTTTCCATAAACAAATAGTTTTGCATGTATTGAAAACATTGCATGTGGTTGTATTCCAGAATTAAGTAATTAATTAGTATAAGCTATGAGTAGCTTTAAAATATCATACTGTTATTACTGGTATTTAAACTAATTTTCATGAAAAACGAGAAAATGTATTCAGTACGTCACCAACAAAAGTTCTTTCAGATTGGCAATAAATGTCTGACACGAGTTTAGTCATTTGTTTTGCATTATTGGATCCTTACGTAAAATGCATACAGAAGGCCATGACCGAAGTTTATTATCTCAAAAGAAATCCATGCTCTGTATTCAAATCAGTACAACAATGGATATTCGATCTTTCTGACGAGTCTTTGTTTTGATTTCATATTTATTTACAAGAACAAATGAACGTCGCGACGAAGTAGCAATAAGTAGCAAACTTTAGAATATGAATCATTATATGAATTATGGACATATTTCATTGTCGAGTGTAAATACCTGCAATAATGTTAGGCTTTTTTATATCTACTCTAAAACTGACGCTTATTAATTACTAAATTCTGAAATATAACAATATACAATATTTTCGCTGGATGAAAGATTATTTATTTATGAAAAGTTGGTGATGGCACCGATCAAGCTAATCTCCGATTTAAATACGTTGGTGAAACCGGGCCTCAAGATGTCTTCCTTGAATCTACAAGTAGCCCTATTAGGTTCTAGCGAGTAGTAACGTCGGTGATTGTGTGTAGTGAATGACTTGTTAGATTCGACAAGAACTGTGCACTAAAGCCAAAGAACTTGATCATAAACTAGCGACAAACGGTGAGATTTAGACATTAGAAATGCGACGACGCGAAAAAAGCGCTGCCACGCGGATTGGCTCTAGTTAAACGTGATTCACAACCTAGTGGATATTGTTACACCATTTGTTGATTGAGTGCTACGGATCTAGAAAAAAGTCATTGTTTTTCTTTTTAAGTTAATGTTTCCATTTTAACACATTTTATTTTCAAGGCACATTTCTCATATTATTTGCATTATAAATGGTACGTTCATAAACTAGGCTAGGCCAGTGTGGTAGATCTTATAATATTTTTTCCCCCTTATTATGCTAAGGAAGCTTCTTCAGCCATTATTTTGTCTGATTAACTTTCCCATATGAAATAGCTTCCTTTTCTGGCCTGCTCATATCATAACACAATTGCTGACATAAGAGTTACTGCCTTTACACATAAGGCTTATGTGTAAAGGCAGTAACTCTTATGTCAGCAATTTTTTTTTAGTGCTGCGATCTACGTTTATTTCCATTGTCAAATAGCATTAGAAAGTAATTTAAACCGACAAACCCTATGTTTTGTGCAGAGTACGAAAACACTAAAGAGCTGCTTTCAGATGGTTAGTCAAAGAAAAGGAGTAGACAAGTTTGTCACCTTCTTCTCACAAGGAATTTATTTTATTGGCATTGTGCCTCGTTCAATCTGTTTCCGAACGTGCTTCAATTGATTGGCACGTCTTCGTTCAAGGATGTCCCAGTGTTCAATGGAGCAATGCTGGGTCTGATTAGAACCAGGGTAATGAGGGGTGACGGTTGGGAATGATGAGCCGCCCTGGTTAACGACAACTGAGACGAGCCAGGGTGATAAGGGGTGACAGATAATTCGAGAGTTGATCACTCGATTGCACTGGTTTATAATAAACACGTTTTCATCATTACTGTTGACGGTTTATAGTACTTCTATCAATACTGTGCACAACATTGTATTGAACTGGTTGACGGGCCACAGGGTATCAACCAAATATGATAACTATAATCGAGAAACACAACATTGGTTTTAAATAGTTAAAATTAGATAAAAACAAAGGTAAAATAAGGTGATAGTTTTTCCAATGGTATATTCAACAATTGGTACACTTTTTCAAACATATAATTGTGAATAAGAGTAGAATTTTTGGACTGAAATGCTTCTGTTTGCACGTATGCACGAAGACAATATTAACTACATTTCTGTGAAGTAGTGTCTGTTAATTCTAAAACCTACGAAGTCTATTAAGGCCGTATATCAAAGCTCCTTGCCCTTAGTAGGCGAAATAGTCAACTATTTTGGAGGAAGTGACGTAATAAGTAGGCGACCAAAGCTCAAAGTCGTTACACTTTTAGTCGATAGCTGTTAGGAACCGAAAGTGGTGACTACATTCGACAGCTAACGTCTAAAGATGGAGGACGTTGAAGACAAAGCTGAGGTGCACATCAAATGTGAGTAAACATTGTATTATTTTACAATATCTGACTTTGTCAGTGTAGACATTGCTTATTGCATCTTTTAAATAATATGTTGTGGGCTCTATTAATATTGTTGGTATTTTTAGTTGGATTAAAAGGTTATTATTATTATTATTAAGCCTTTATTCACAACAGAAAAATACATTTCCACAAGTGCGAATATAATAGTTGGACATCACAGTATACAAACAGATATTAAAACACAGAAACACAGAATATCAAAATTACATTACAAGTAGTACAGTAAACAAGTGTGTGTGTGTGTGTATGTGTGTGTGTGTGTGTGTGTGTGTGTGTGTGTGTGTGTGTGTGTGTGTGTGTGTGTGTGTGTGTGTGTGTGTGTGTGTGTGTGTGTGTGTGTGTGTGTGTGCGTGTGCGTGTGCGTGTGCGTGTGCGTGTGCATGTGCGTGTGCGTGTGCGTGTGCGTGTGCGTGTGCGTGTGCGTGTGCGTGTGCGTGTGCGTGTGCGTGTGCGTGTGCGTGTGCGTGTGCGTGTGCGTGTGCGTGTGCGTGTGCGTGTGCGTGTGCGTGTGCGTGTGCGTGTGCGTGTGCGTGTGCGTGTGCGTGTGCGTGTGCGTGTGCGTGTGCGTGTGCGTGTGCGTGTGCGTGTGCGTGTGCGTGTGCGTGTGCGTGTGCGTGTGCGTGTGCGTGTGCGTGTGCGTGTGCGTGTGCGTGTGCGTGTGCGTGTGCGTGTGCGTGTGCGTGTGCGTGTGCGTGTGCGTGTGCGTGTGCGTGTGCGTGTGCGTGTGCGTGTGCGTGTGCGTGTGCGTGTGCGTGTGCGTGTGCGTGTGCGTGTGCGTGTGCGTGTGCGTGTGCGTGTGCGTGTGCGTGTGCGTGTGCGTGTGCGTGTGCGTGTGCGTGTGCGTGTGCGTGTGCGTGTGCGTGTGCGTGTGCGTGTGCGTGTGCGTGTGCGTGTGCGTGTGCGTGTGCGTGTGCGTGTGCGTGTGCGTGTGCGTGTGCGTGTGCGTGTGCGTGTGCGTGTGCGTGTGCGTTTGCGTGTGCGTGTACGTGTACGTGTGCGTGTTGTTATGGGCTTATTGTGTTTTTTAGATTACCTTTGAATGTTGCTAAGCTCTGGGAAAAAATGTCTAAGTTACAGTTAATTGTTGTTAATTTGTTATATGTAGTTTGTAATCTATTTAAACACGCATATTTGTATATAACGATTCTTGGCTTAGGCGTGTGAAATAAGTTGGTGTTTCTGGTTGCACGTTGAGGAGCATGAAAGTCCAGTTTACACAACAGCGGCGAGTCAATTATATTGTTCAAGACTTTGTGTAGGAATACCATATCTGCGACAGCGCGTCTGCTAGAGAGCGTTTTGAAGAAGTTTGTTTTACAGTGGGTTAAATAATCACTCCTGTGGAACTCAGTTCTAGATCTTAAACACTGAAGTTTAACAAACCTTTTCTGAACGCTCTCTAAACTCTCGATTTTAGTGGAGTGGTGCGGGTTCCAGACTACAGTTGCATACTCAACTTGGGGCCGGACGATCCCGACATAGAGCATTCTGTTTGTGCGTTTAGAGAACTGATTGAAGCTATTCCGCCTCATTAGCCCAAGAAGTTTGAATGCTTTAGGCAAGATAGATTCAATGTGTCCTCTATACGACAGATCGTGAGACATAACCACACCAAGGTCCCTTATAGATTGCACTCGCTCTAATTCTTCATTCCCCATCATGTAGTGGAAGAGAACAGAATGTTTTCTTTTGTTTGTAAAGGAGATTATTTTACACTTAGAAATATTTAGGCTAAGTTTCCACAATTCACACCAGTTTGACAGGTTGTCGAGGTCTTCCTGAAGCAGCGAGCACTCACGGACGTAACTGATTGACCGATACACTTTTACGTCATCCGCATACATTAAGCATTTAGATGATTTAAAACACTGCGGTATGTCATTAACGTATAGGGAGAAAAACAGGGGTCCCAGGATCGAGCCTTGCGGCACCCCGGATGTGACCTGCTCAGTTGTTGACTCACCTGACTCAATGACAACAGTCTGAGTCCGTCCGCTAAGATAACTTGTCAAGAGTTTATGCAAATGACCGCAGATTCCGTAGCCGCTTAGTTTGTGTAGGAGAAGAGTATGGTCAACCTGATCGAAAGCCTTCGAAAAGTCTGTATACACAGTGTCGACCTGCTGCTTGTTGTTCATGTGTGTTGATATGTCAGTTGAAAATTCCACAAGATTGGTTAATGTTGACCGGCGGTGAACGAAGCCGTGCTGCTCCTGGGCGATGTGATTGGATACATGGTTGTATATTTTTGTGTGTAGAATTCTCTCAAACACCTTTGAGAGAGCGGGTAGGAGCGATATTGGCCTGTAATTAACTACCTTATATCGACTTCCTTTTTTTAATACTGGAGTGATGTGCGCATTCTTCCACCGAGATGGGAAGACGCCAGACTTAAGGGAATGATTGAAGATCGTTGTGAGGGGAACAGATTTCGCTACCATCTAGTCATCATATCCAAAGCTCTAGTGATTAGCATTTAGCAGTTAATTTAGTTCCCGAAAATAGTTGACGTTGACTAACATTTTAGTCCATACTTGGAGCTTTGAGATACGGCCTTAACATCGACGTTCAATTTCTTTTAATTCTTCGTGAGAATGGAAGACTTTTCGACGTTCACAAACGGAACGTTATTTTTCAATTTAGATTCAACATGCTACGATTACAAATGTACGAGCAAGAGTGGATCTATGTTATATTAATGTTTCTGTAAAAAGTTGCTAGTACAGATGTTGAAGATTAAAGATAACATACGAACATCAATTCAATAATAATACTACTTTTAGCCTTCTAACAACACTGGCGAAATAACTGGATACAAACTTACAAATTATCGATTTTTGTTATTAAATCAATACTCTTTACTTTCTCACACATTACTTCCAATCGCAATAACAAAATTGTGTAAAGTCTTTATTTCTTCCACCCATAGAGAATCTATTTCATGTTAATACTTTAGCCAACCCACCATATTTTATGCTTTCTCATTTTGAAATATATATAGAAGAACCATGTTGTATACGTTGTATACTCTCATTTTGACGAACTTTCTTTTCAATTTTCAATTTCTTCCCATTATCACCATTTTCATTCATCATTATTATACATGCTAATTCTCCAATGTTTTGAAATAGCCATTTTGTTGTAACAACTTAAACTGTCGTCAAATTGAGATCAAGTTAGTTTTGTCGTCAGTAAACGGACAATAACGTCATTTCCACCCTCGTGACGAGGTCGACTACGTGGGCTGCATCCGTCAACCACGTAGCCACGCCCACTCGCCGTCCAGTCACGTGACCGACCGACCGCATTACCCACAAAGCATTGCAACCAACAGAACGTGGCTTACAGAGAGCGAACGCTTCATTAACAACAAGCGCAACTTCATAAGCTGTCTGTGAAGCTACTGTTGCAAACTGTTTGGTTGGAGTTTCTAGTTCGTGTTAATGATAAAATCAAACACAAAACGTTCCACGAATTAATATGTAGGGAAATGTCTTTATCAAACTCGGAGACGTGCCCAGATGTAAAATGTGTCCTTTACATTAGGGCATCACACGACACTTTTGAACTTAATAGGTGTCTTCTGCTTTCAAGAAGAAGTTGACATGCCTGAAATGTGTCATGGTTGAAGCTGAAATATCGACAAAGATTTTAATATGTGTACGTTTTGATTAAATATTAAGAAAGTCATTTAAAAAAGTCATGAGAATGATCTTTTATGGTATTTTAAATATCGTGATACTTAAAAAGGTTGAATTTTGTAAACGTTATGTGTGTGTGATATTTTTTTTAAATGTACAGGTATCGGTGTCTTTAATTTTGCATCCTAGCTAAAAATGAGAGTGACCGTCATAAAATGATTAAATTCCGTTGAATGTGTGGGAGTCAAATCATACCCGTTATTTTATTTGATTGGGATTAATAGATGGATTTATACAGACTACATGCAGAGTACATTATCACCCCCGAAGAAAAATATAAACTCTGCTATGTCCCGCAGCCCAATTGTGAACACAACAAAACAAAATGAAACGTGAATATAAAAAAAGAAAACAAAACCACACTTGACTTTGATCAGTGTATCAAAGCGATTTAAACTCAATTTAATTAGTAGAGTGTTCGAAACAATGACGGAATCCAAGCTTTGTTTGTCTGCATAGCTGTGGTTTTAGTTGTAATCCCCCTATGGCATCGCCACAGGGTAACCAATGAGGATCATGCGGCGGCCTTGCAAACCAGCGAACTAGGACCGACATTGAATAAGCTGGACTGTTACTGCATGGAATACATTGGGAATTAGTTCGAGATATTTTACGTGGTTGCGGTCATGTGAATATTTCAGGTAGATTACAATATATAATTTTTTACTTTGCCGAGCAATTGTCATCAAAAATGTTATATTTGTATATTGATTCACCTAGTACAGGGAAAGCAGCTGTAATGTTAGTATTATCCAGGTTCATAGACGAACATTTCCCAAGAAACAAATGTTATTAAAATTAAAATTTGATGGTGTAGTTGGAAATATTACACATGCATATGGTTCTTAGTGAATTTTTTCTCTAAATTTGAATGTGTTCTTATTAATTGGTGTTTAACAATGAACTCCACAACTAGGTCACACAACATCGGGGGTTGATTGCAAGAAAGGGATACATAGGACAACGGTATTCACCTCATTTGGCTACCTCTTACGATTAGCAGGGTCACGGTGTTCCAAAGTCTACCCCGGGCCCAGACGGGGTATAAATGATTTTAATGTAATTATCAGATGCAACATATTGTAAACGAACGCAATCGTACTCTCTTATTTTAATTTATTTGTAGTTAAAGGTAGAAATTCGATCTAAGAGTCTCGTTTTTCGAGCTCTAGATTTCGATTGCGATCCCGATACCCAAAATTGTGGGTATTTCGACCGATAAACCGTCAAGTCAATATTACCGATGTCCAGCATGGACCTTCGACCTCTTAGAACTAGACCAGCCTTGAAACGTGGGGATCCCCCTAAAGGGGGCGTGTCGCGTGTCATGGCGACCACGGGGGGGAAATGGATGCAGCCGATCTATTTCGGGGCAGTTATAAGTAAGTGACGGTTTCTAAGTGGACACGAACAGGGGAAGTGTACCCGAGTGATGCAGAGTCGTCCCTCCCCGTTGTCACTTTGGCTATACTGAATACATTTGAATTGCTGAAGAGTGTTTTACACATATGACCTCAAATGCATGACGATTTAAGGGCTTTTTCGTAGTAACTAATTTACAAGATGTGGTATATCATGCGTGGTTTAATCATTAGACGTCTACAAATATCTTAAAAATAAAATTTAACTCGTTTTACGTCTGAATTTAGGTAGACAATTTGAGGTGAAAATTTCTTATTTTATACACAACTGTACTTTTTGAGCCAATGTGTAGATATTTATAATATCTAGCCCGGCATCACTTCACAGTTTTGATATAGAAAAGTTATTTGGAAGCTATAATGAAGAGAAACATAAATTTACAAACCCTAGCTCATATGTGCATTCGTTCATTGTAGTTATATTGTTCAAGATCAGAACATATTATTTGATGTAAGGAAGTTTGTGAAACGAAATGTAAGTGAAGATTGATGACTAGCAAATGCATTCACAATATACTAACACTCTGTAATAAACGTAATGCAGCTTGTGTGTGTATCCGGTAGCTTTAAGTCAACATAGCTTCACAATAAGTAATTGAACGCCTTCGCAAGAAGTTTAACCGTGATAAGGTAATGCAACATGTGTATCCGGTAGCTTGAAGTCAACATAGCTTCACAATAAGTAAGTAAACGCCTACACAAGAAGCTTATACGTGATCAGGTAATGCAGCATGTGTATCCGGTAGCTTGAAGGAAACATAGTTTCACAATAAGTAAGTGAACGCCTTCACAAGAAGCTTAACCGTGATTAGGTAATGCAGCATGTGTATCCGGTAGCTTGAAGGAAAAATAGCTTTACAATAAGTAAGTGAACGCCTTCGCAAGAAGCTTAACCGTGATTAGGTAATGCAGCATGTGTATCCGGTAGCCTGAAGGCAACATAGCTTCACAATAAGTAAGTGAACGCCTTCACAAGAAGCCAAGTGTTGACTCAGTACGAGCTAGAATGTATCTCTCTCATGTAACAAAGGAAACAACGCTACCGGAAAGTGTTTGAGTTGTTTGTCTTTCTTTTCTTCCGCTTCTTCAACTCTTTTCAACTCACCCCCTCCCTCTTCCATGTCTTAGAGTGACTGTACTAATTACTACAGATAAAGTAAAGTAAAGGAAGAGTTATATTTTAAGCCACGTCGGCACTTTCGTGCGACAAGTTTATTAAAAGAAGCAATTAGCGTAATTATTGTAGCATCATAATATCAACCGTCTGGAGTTTTTTTTTAATTGACAATTTTATAAAGAATTTCACAACAAGAGTAATTATAAAATGGGGTCTTCCGTCAAGTGTGAAAACACCTACTCAGATCGAATAAAAGCTGTCCACAGTGGCTCTGCGGTTGGAGCTCAGGGATATAATTATGTGAAAATATTACCTAAATCGTATCAATCGACCATCTATATGTTTCAATATATTAACTTACCATTTTTAAACTATTCCTCACGCCCCACGTTTTACAGGCGGGCAGATTCAGATGAACTGCGAGTCAAAATATTTCAATTGGTAAAGAAAACACAAGTGAAAAACGGCAATTGCTTCTATCATAAATAGACGTGTTTCGTACTATTTTTCGTAAACACATGAACCACTAAGCGTATGCCACCTACGGACGTGGGTTTGAAACCCGTATATGTACGGTTTTTTGTAATTGTCCTTTGCATATAACCCCTCATCGCTCGCAAAGCATCGCAAAGCAATAAAAACATCATAATCATACTTAAACGTTCAATGAAACATCCTGTTCCCTAATTAGAAACCAGCCTCTCTGTAGACACAACATCTTCTAGGTAGACCACAATACATCATAATAAACCTTGGCTGAGATCGATATTAGTGACGTATAAAAGTGACGTCACAAAATGATATAAAAGGCGTGCCCAAGACCTATTTTCGTTGTCGCACCCACCACGTGAGTCCATATTTAGACGGCGATATTCCTGTGTTGTGGAGAACGAAACCGATTTAGATAATAAAGCGTCTCTCTCGGAGAGACGCTTAAGTATTTTTAGTTTTTTTTTTTCAGAGTCGAGCGCGATACTTTGTATGCGTTAGTATCCGTCGTGCAGTGAGTGGGTTGTCGACGATTAGCGGGAGATTGATCTGAAGGGAGGTAAACCATACCTGGGAGATTGACGGGGCACGCAAGGCGTCGTGTGGGTGGAGGGAGGGGGGGGGGGGGGGGGGGTGAGCTCCGATTTTTACACTCTACGCCAAAAAAATATTATTTTGTAGCTGCCATTAGGGACTTTATATTATTTATATAACCACGGGGTAAATAATTCTTGACATAGTCATTCAACTTGCAGAGAGAAAAACAATTTATTGTCAACTATTCTAATCCTACGTGGTAGCAACCTTGTCTATAACTTGTGTCTAAATCAAGAAAAGGTGAGAACTTATATTTTCCATTCCTCTGCACTCATTTTGTATCCGATATGGTTACTAATCGTTATTGCTGATCAATGTAAATTATATTGAAGCCAACATTGATAATGAGATGAGTGCAGAACTAACAGATTTACCTAACTCCTGATTTACTAATATCGGGGAGTATATAAGTAATCCTAAAGAAATGTTCTGTCTATTGATTTACTAAAGTAAGCAAGAGTCCACGTAAATATCTTATTTTGTCTTTTAACTCAGTAAGAATGCACATGTGTTCGGCTATAGAATGATGCAGCAGTCTGCAAGACCATGTGTCCATACTTAGTTGGAGAAGTGAGAGAGGAGATAGTGGACTTTTATGACTTTAACACAACTAATCAACTAAAAAGCTTCGAAGCCTTGTCTCATTACTGAAACTCAAAAGCCTCCACAGCAGCCAGTGTTCAAGTTATAACTTGAGACGTATTTCGCGAAGAGTCGACGATTTCGTCTTTGTAAAGTCAGCGGTAAATAACGTTATGAAGTTTTCTGTTCGCCATCTTTCTTTTTGAAAGGATCAATTAGATTAGATAGTGAGCTGCTTAGTTGTAGCATTTATGCGGGATTTGAGAGATAGTTTTTATTTTGTTTTTATTGTGGTTCTCCGTAGTCAATACAGAAATGAAAGGCCCAGTATAGGGTTATAAAATTGCCCTTTTCAGTATATTAGGTGAGTGGTTGTAAAAAACGTTTACCTTAATTGCAATGAATGACGATACCATAGGCAGGGATGAGGGACCTTTTTGAGTTTTAGTAGTATTATTTATAAATTAGTGAAATTACTCGGGAATCGAAACCAAATGTTCGAGTTATATGTTCTGCGTGTTTTTTTAAGCTAATGTAACATTGTACTGAAGTTTATCCCGTAAGAAGGTCATATTTTAACATTTCACCTCCATACACCCCTATCCCTATTCCAGTTCATTGATTCTTCCAACTTTTTATACTCAATCAAACTTTCCACGAAATTTTTTTTCCGAATAAAGACATTCAGTATTTTTTGCTTTAGACTTTTTTTATCTTGGTCCAAAGCGATTGACTAGAATTGACAATCAGAAAATAGAGAGAAATGTAAAGTTTCCATATGTACAAGACTACTACTATTATGTATTCTATGCTTGACAGACGAAATCAACTAACAGATCGAGAAGTTTCTTCAACTCACGACTATGTTGTTTTGCATCTTGTTTCCTTCTCAGTAAACTTGCACATGTGCTCTAAACTATGCTACAAGTATGTGAGGGGGGTTTCAATAAAGTTATATTACCCTCAATCGTCGTTTCTTGACGTTGTTCATGCGAAGCACATGTGCGGCGTTATTGCTGTTTTTATCTGTTTTGGAACGATCGTGGTTCATGTAAATCAACTATTAATAGGGGTTGTATGTTCAGAATATATCCGTTTTCCATTTTTAGGGTATTCATTTCTAGAAAATGGACTTAAAATGGTTTTATCTCTCGTTCTAAAAATTTGTTACGTATGTCTAAAATTTTCCATAACAATTCATTTTTTAACCATTTTTGTGAAGTAGATCCTTTTTAAAATTTAAATATCTTAAATGTATCAAAACTACTTAAGAGAGGGAAGTTCTTTTTGAAAAGGTAAATTAACATTTAGATGGGTTCTAATAGCTAGCTTGAGTAAAATATCAATGGAAAACTGAAGACAGTTTCGTTTTTACTTAAAAATTTAATCATTCTAAACTGTTTGTAACAGTTTTAAAGCTGCATGTAAGCGACGGTGATCTTTTTGATAAATTTGTCTTCACCAATCACGAACCTACAATGTTGTAAGTACTCACAAACATTGTGCCAATAACATAAATTTTAAATTATAAAAAAAACTTACACACACCACGAATAGCTCTAATTTAAAAGACCGCCTTCTCGAATGTAAGTTGTCTCCAATTGTTTCCGTTTTGTCACCAAGTAGATTACATCTACATTTTTGTTGACATTCAAGTGAGTTGGGAATATGTGTTTAAAGCTTCGCCGTTGCTCCCATTAAGGGCGGTAAGTCTGTAATTTCGTGTCCCGTTTATTTACTGAAGTCAATTACAAAGTTGTAAAAAACACTGTTCGTTAACTTCAAAGCTACGGGGTGTATTTTAAAACAGCTGTTACCTTGTCAGTACGGTGTTTTGTAAGTTTTGTTTTATCGGAGTAAAAACAGGACAAATTCCCTTCCTACCCTTTAATTAGAAATCATAAACATTCATTTTAAAATGAGATATAATTAAAGTTTACTAGAAAAAAGTTTATGTTGATGCTTTATTGGATTTTAATTGCTCCGTAGAGAGGAAGTAAATTAGTTCAAACATTCTCCACCCGTCTGTTGCCGGTGTCGAGCGCTGCTATCGCTGCTGTTGTATGAGCACCGACGCGAGCTTTGGTGAGCGATATATGTAAACTTGTGAAAACCAACACTGTTGCGTCTCGAACATAGAATGAATGTCCGTGTCCGGCTCAGATGCATCCACCCCAAAAAACAGCGGCATGTGTTGCTTTCTCATTTGCCTGGATCAAGTCGTTTCGAACTAATGAAAACAGTTTATCAAACGTTTCTAGTTTACTAATAGAGAACAGTGTTGTAGATGTGTTGGTTGTCCATCGACATGAATACACCTATCGATTAATAAACTACAAGCACATAAGTTTAAAATCCAAGTTTTCTATACAAAAATTGATGAATTACCCCTAAAAAATCCGATAACAATCTTGAGGTACAAAACTAATCATAAGTGCACATTTCACTATCAAAACTCGATCACACGTCTTTTCTTGTGGTACGAAAACGCATTGATTGATTGATAGCTTGATTGATTGATGCAAGCACTCTCCATCCCGGCATGCGTTACGAGGACAATCGAAACGATTAGCGATGAAGGTTGATGCGTGTGAGTAATATCCAACCCTATCAGAATCAACCCGTGAGTCCTGTTCTAAATATACATTGAATTTAATTTACTTTTTTTTGTATTTTAAAAACTGTGCATTGCACATTTTCATAATAATCATTTTCGAGTTCTCGGTAGTTCTACTACTGATTTAAACTTTTAAATGTCCATAATAAAACGAGACATGCTTTAAAGTAATGTTATTAATTACAATATTGTGTTATACAGTCGTTAAGGATTTTAATTGTGTTTTGATATGAGTAATTACATATTCTACGACTTTTCTTATCTTTTGTGCGCTTAACTACTTAGTAATAGCTTCATTAATTGTGTTTTAATACGAATAATAATTACTCATTTCTAACTTATTCTCATTTTTATACAGGCGAGTATTAAAACAATTTTAATAGCTAGTACCATTTTTAAAATCTCCCGATAACATTTAATTGTTCGCTGCGTTTCCAGATTAACTAAATGTTTGCCCATTCCCGCTTAGGCTGTTTTCCTCGCTTCTACACTAAACGAATAAAAAATGTTAGCACAAGCATCTATTTAATGTATCAACGCTGCAATCTTTGGTAACGTTAGGACTAAGAAAGCGTTTTTATGTTATGTTGGTGGTTTGTCTCTTTAAATTGACATGCAATATCACAAATTTAGGAAGAATTCAATGTTGGATATTATCACAAATCCAATTATTATCAAAAAAAGGATTCAAAATGTGTAACCATTCATTTATAAAATTAAACAATTTAAGATCATATTTAATTCGGCTAATTTAATAAAAACATAAACAAGTTTGCATACTTTCTTTACAAAGAACATCTACCACAGTATCATTCTAAAACGTTAAGTTTGAACGTAATTTTAAAGATAGAAACGAAAACACTAATACTATCACGCACGCTCTTCAAGCTATTTACGTCAAACACCCTTAAACTTCTCTCTCACTAACAAGCTTTATACTGAAGAACGTACGCTTCCCTAACACGTATGGTCTGCATGTTTATATCGGTAGATAAGCAAGACTCGTAGTAATTACACAAGCTACTTTTATCAGCAGCGAAGGTAACACCCGAGAGTGGTACTTAAACTAAACAACGGAATCTCGACTGAATCTAGGACAACACGTTATACAGATTCGGATGGAGTTGTTGTGAATAGCTTTTAATTTCGTGCTTTTATTTGCGAAATGTAACGTCAGAAAAATACCACTTCTAGCCACTCGTACTGACACACATTCGTCGCTTTCGTGAACTTGTGTACATCCTCGTTCATTATAAATGCATCACATGTAAGACGCTTCTACTTTCTTCTAGTACAGTTAAGGCCTATCCACATTGAAAATTAGCAGTAGCTGTAGCGTTAGAATTAAGGTGTCGGACACTCCCATTGGCCGATGAGGACCCAAGGTCATTGCTTAGCCAATGGGAGTGTCTGAAATCTTAATTTAACTGTTAACTGTTACTTGTAATTTTCAATGTGAATGGGCCTTTAGTTGAAATACATCCTATAACCCGGCACCCCCACCAGAAATAAAATAAAATATTCTGCAGTTTATTTATTTCGCTGTTGGTAAACCCCAACATATAGAAAATTGTATAGAGCCGCTGGAAAGGGTACGGATGGATTCTGACCGCAAGCAGCTTCGATAGTCGAGCGGTGAATGCGTTATCTCACCTGCTAATCGTGGTGAATTATCAAAACAAATTCACACAGCACATTTTCCGGAATGATATGAATATATTTACACTCGGTAAAAGGCTTGAAATTATACAATAATCGGTTAAAAATGTATCTTTCTACGATGAAAACAACGGGACTTACGAGTTATTAGCGTTAATAGCGTAAGTTATTACATATATACGAGGTTTTAGCGGGCTGCGCTGTTTACGTTCCAAACGGCGAGAGTAAGTGAAGGAATGTTTGACGAAAAATATGTAAGGCTAAGGGGTTGGTAAAAAGATAATATTTTCGTGCCTTCGAGAGATCGACGTTTCCAACGCGAATTTAAATAAACTGTAGTTACCATGTTATGCGGAGACTCGGCACCTCCACCAAATGTTATAGATTTTTATAATGACCTTGTTATTCGTTCTCCATCACCATTTAAGCCGTCCAAATTTTATAATAAATAAAGTGTGTTTTTCTTGTTTTTACAAAATCCTAGCCCAATTTCTCCTATCCCAAAAGGCAATCTGAAACGGCAATCTTGAATGAGACAATCTGACTATATGGCAAATCTTTACTTCTACCCAATCTCATCAGTTCCTTTCTTCAATCAGTACTGATCACTTTGATTTACCTTGTTGAAGTGTATTTTATTTTTACTGAAATTAGAAGGGGAAAAAGAAAGAATCTGCTGTTTTCAGCGTCCGAATTGGTTGACCCGTTTCCGGACTCTGATTGTGCGAGCGGATCCAATCGCCGTGATTTCAGTGATACTGCCGGTAAAGCAGTAATCTTTGCTGCCGTTACCGATCGAGCGACCGGACCAATCAAATCCCTTTCGAGCTACAAATGAGATTTTAAACCCGCTGAGTCGAGCTCGTGAATGAAATGGGATTCAATTGAAATTATCCGCCTCGCCGCGCGGGAACTGTTCCACGTCGTGGCGTGGGCGTCGCGACGCTAGTGCAGACACAACAGAACAGAGAGACTCGTATGGCGGGAAGAGTGGCTAGAAGTGTCGAGATATTTAGTGCAGATTCAAATACAAAAGAACAGAAAGACTCGTATGGCGGGAAGAGTGGCTAGAAGTGATGCGATGTTTAGTGCAGATTCAGACACAACCGAACAGAAACATATATCTTAATGTGTCGTGACTGTCTGTATGGACACAACTCAACAGACATGATCAGAGTTGATTGCAACGACTTATAATAGACTTAGATGAACGGTTATAACCTTATGAGTTTAAATAGCAAATGTTTGGTTTAGAAGTAATTCTCAATGGGCACCACTTGAGACATCATAAGAAAAATCTATGTTCGGTGAAGACTAATATATATAATAATTAAACTATTGATTTGTGGAAAGAACGTGATCGATCCTTCAGTTATCTTATCAATAAAACACACTGAAGAACTTTGGTGTTCTATTCGATTAATTGATTTGTAGTGGGGTACACTATACTGTATATTATTTGCTTCGTTGTTATGATGGCTACTTAGTCGCCGTTTCACTTTGTAACGTTGAAAAGCCAAGCCCTAATCTGGATTCGATTCATAAACCTTCTGCGTTGAATTCAATAATAAACCTACAATAGCGCCGCGAGCAACACAAACACCACATTCCCTTGTATCCCCAGTAGTCTAAGTGTAAGGGTATCCGTACCTAGATATGGAGTATTTTATTTCAATCCCCATTTCAGAAAAGCTGTATGATAAGTATATTGTAACATTTATATTCACGTATGCGTTGTTTAGTCGATAACGATAAAGACATGTTAAGCGACGTATCGATGTATCGATTGTGAATGATCGATAGTGCAAAGCCTTTCAGTACCCCTTCCTCCTCTCCTCCTTCCCCCACCACCCGCCTCTTCGTCTTCCATTGTGTTGATAGTAAGAATATGCTTTTAAATCCCTGCTGGCAGCTCTCGAAGAAAGTAAAACCCTTCAACAAATCACAGCATTTCTGCTTGTATTGCTTGTAAAGAATTTGGACGTAATCTCTTGCGAGATTTAAGAGGATTTAGGGTTAAGCGGGCAAAATCGTGACCTGTTTTTAAGGGATCCAGTTTATATGAAGAGATCAATAGAGGCTAGAGTTGAACTGCCTCTCGTACAATCTTGACTTAAATCCTTCATTTGTCCGGCTTGTGAAAATCTTTCTCGTAGCGGTTTATCAGCAAGAGTAGATCAAGGCACATAAGCTCATGGTTATCTCAAGCTGCTTACACACAAAGTTTACAAGCTCTAGATGAGTCCATGATAGACCGTTGGTCGAGATGTTTGGCAAGATATGGCATTTGTTAAAAGGCTTCGGACGTGAAATGTACACTCTGAAGAACAACGTTGTAACACTAGCAAAATGAATGTAAATGTGGAATTCTAAGTAACAATTGTGTGGCAATTGCTTCTTTGTAGATTCTTAAACATTGCATAGATATATATGTACTATGTAGTTAAAAAAAGTTGCTCGTTATATACATATGGGAAAGATTAATTCATTTAAGAATTTTACAGACGCTACTTAACAATTTAAATTATACACTACACCTCAAAGAATATCATATTAACTAGATACTAGGTAGAAGGGTAAATACAAATGGATGTGGTAAAAGTTTTGCAATTTTCAATTTCTTAGAAATAAGATCAAATATCTGTTAGTGTCAATAAAACAAAGGCACTGAAATGAAAGAATATGTTCCTCGTAGCTTATGTTGCTTCCATTACGTTTATAGCAAGTCTTCCTTAAAAATATAACCACAATAACATTTCCAAGTACAACATTTCAGCTGCATTTGACAGCGGCACGATAATATAAAGTGAGTTTAGTCAGAGTTACTCAACACTGCAACGCTTTTTTCAAACCTTTCAAACAAAACTACCAACTTATTTCAAACAGCTTATCAGACTTGTATTCAAAAAACAAAATTCGTTCCTTCTATGTTGACAAATTGATTTCTGTGCAAACAATACATCGAATTCAATTCAATTATAAAATGTTTCGGTACTCAACCAAGCTTAAAATACAGCTCAAACCACTTCCGAGAAAAGTTACCGAACTGACAGATCGACGAAAACTGTCTTAAATATTTATTTCCACTCTTTCATAAACTTTCAATCCAATTGGCCAAACTTTTCAACTTCTTCACATTTCTAAAGTGTCGACGTTTCTCGAGGATCCGACGTTTCTTGGAGGCGGTCGACATCACTGACACGCTGAAACGCTGACATCTCGCCGGCTGAGCGTCAGCGCCAGATCCCGACATTTCGCTGACAGAAGAATCTCGAGTAATCCCCGACGTGTGTGTGATGTATTGGTTGGTGGAGACGGCTGCTTATTCGGCCACCTTAGACTCAGGGGCGGAGGGGGTAGTGGGGGAGCTATACCACTCGGCGGCAATATCGCACGAACACCCACGTCTCAAGTCACGACGTCGGTGAATATATACATAAATATATAAGTTAAAACGAAATACAAAATATTCAGGAATAAAAATAAAATTTTGGAAATTAATGCAAGAACACTTTTTATTGGGGAAACACTCTCGTTGGTGAATTTGTTTGATTGATACACATTATTCAGATGTTAAATTGGCGTTAATACGGTTTGTTCATATTTATCACAATAACTATCATGTAGCATATTTTCTCTCATAATTTCACTAAATGATTTCAGGTTGTCAATATTGTAAAACATTGAAACTATAAAAAGAAATCAATATATTTTGCTGGGATTTATAGATGAATATATCTCCATTTTACATTCATGTACCAATACTGGAAATGTAGGACAATTCCCTATTGTATATTATTAAACAAGTAACAAAAACGAATAAATACACGATAGAATTAGATATCCGCAGAGGTCACGAGCTGTTCAATATTTACCGAAGCAATAAAGCAACTTCTATCCACGACCTGAACGACAAGTTATGTGATGTCCCCCATCTCCCAGCGGGAGTGTTCTGTATTGAATGAGAGCTGCACCGAGCACGACAGACAAACACCGCCTGGTACATTACTACAGACATCAATCCTCCATTACTGCAACTAGCCAGCCAATCAGACGAGACCTGGAGTAGCTGGACGACCGATCTCTTCGGCTCATTGTCATCGTAAATATAGTGGTAACGGTAAATTGGCGGCTTTATGTCTGTTTTAAAGGACGTTTTCTTCCTGCGCTGCCAAAGTGGACGAATACTTGAAACACTTAACTACTAATGGAGCGCATTCGTCCCATAGGATTCAGAGACCGTCTTTGTAGGGAATTGGTACCCTTCGTACATAAGTTAAGTTAGTGGGAATAGAGGTTTCCATTTTGATCCCTCACGACCAATCTTTTTTTTTTAATTCAACAATCTGTGTAATTGTCAATGATTTAGGGCCAGTTTCACCAAACTTTAATCTGGCAATCTTCTGTTAATCAGAGATCAAAAATGGCGCTCGGTAGAAGCCACCATGCATTTTGTATATAATGTGTGTTCAAACCATTGTAACTAATCTGAGATTAGTAAATCAGCAGATTAAAAAGTTTGGTGAATTGTGACCTTAAAGTATTAGAGTTAAAATATCAAAGATTTTCAATCAATCATAACAACGCCCGCGCAAGATTCTCTATATCCCCTGGCATGGTGTCGTTGATGGTTTCTTGAAGAGATCTCCCAGTGATCACAGAATAGAACCTCCATTTAGAGCAACAATTCGCGAATTAAAAAATAAAAATAAAATAGAGGTAAGATGCGCTTGGGGTGATCCTTTTACAGTGACGAATGGAGATCTTGAAAGAGCGAAGAATGAAACTAGTTTCAAAGTTCAGTGCAACGAAAGAATTGTTTAGTTGATCTGATTATAGTTACATTGTCATCGGACTCAATCAAAAGGTGACAGGGTGATCGCCCCCCTCTAAAACACTAGTTACCGCTAGTTAAGAGTATACTGGCGACGCCATAAGAAGCAAGGTGTCCCCTAAAATTCTGAGAAGAGATGATCGCTCCACACGGTCTATTTCAACGGTATTCAACTCGAGATTGCCCGATAGCTGCATTGTTATTATCCACTGTATCGACTGCACCAAGCGTGAATGGAATGCGACCCCACCACGTCTGACAACATGCGCGGGATATTATCACTACAATACCTGAGGCAGGAGAACGGGATGCAACTAGATTTATGTTGGTAGTTGTCACACGCGTCACTTCACTATTACATGATCCGTGACGACAACACCTTGCAAGTTAACGCGACGCGACTATAGTTTGCTTCATTCTTGTCGCCAAATGATCAGTAGTCCAGGCTAATGTCGAAACCTACATTATGATTCATTGGCATCAGTCATTCAGAAGGTTGGATACGAAACCGTCATCTTATCTCTAAGTGTCCTGAACGTTACCACTGAGCCAGATGTACGCCTACTCTATCCCCGGGCATCAATCACTCACATGGCTTAAGTCTGAGTCGTGACTGACAGCGTGGAAACGGCGCCAAGTTGTCGAGGACTGACTGCACAAGGTTACACACAATCAATACTACGAGGGTGGTTTGGCCATTTAGGCCATGTTCTTCATATTATAATACTCGAACACTGTTAATGTTAATTTAATATAGTAATAAAGATTCATTTAATAACCCTCCATAAAATCGACTGATATATCAAATAAAACTGCATTAAAAATATTACACATAATTTTGCTTTGCAACAAGTTACAAATTGGTCCAATAGCTTCAATTCAATTTCAATTCAATTCAATTTTTTTTATTCAGCTTCTTTTGTATGTTTAAAATTGCATACGAAATCCCTGTTTTGGATTGATACATGTTTATTTTATAAAAATGTACAGATTTTCTAAAAGTAGAATTCAAAACGTATATAGGGCCTAATATAACGTTTTGAGTAAAATAAGACATTTTGAGATGTGATTGAAATTGACTTATTTGAATAACAATCCAAATACATCTGATGACAGGAAAGAAGAAAAAAACTTTAAACTTCTCCGGGTTATGAAGCTCGGATTCGATCCTGGATTTTCCAAATGAAAGTCGTATACATTAATCTTTATCTCTGTGTAAACGTTTACGCGCTATTTGTCTTTATAAGTAGATAAATAAATCTGAAACCTCAAGTTTAATTCAGTGTTCGATTTCATATGTCTTAAAAGTTTCATCGTTAAACATTGACGATTGTTAGTATCCAGCTTTGTTTTTTACTTCACTTCAATCTTACTGACTTACTTAAATCTTACCGTTTTATGATTCCTAAAAATACGATAAATTTTTATTGACCGTCTTGACCAGTATAAACTTCAACAAAGTTAATCCAGCACCATAATATTTAATACCTTATAAGTTTTCAGGCTATACCAACTATCTTAGTAATAATTTGATGTATTTAAGCTCTTTAAGTTTAAACAACCAACTTTTCGAAATGTAAACTTAAACGCCAGCAGAACAGAATAATCCCACTTAGCACTGAGTACTGTAAAATACTTTTCTCTTTTCGTGTTTTTGCTGTGGTTTTAACAATGTTCGTAAATTTGAATTTAAGATGTCTGCTTCATTAAAAGTTTCAATTTTCAAAAGTGAGTGAAAATTACTTGACTCACTCTTGCGTCAGACGCAAAACGCTGAAAGTTTGAAACACATTTTATCATAATTATTCTGTTAATATTTAAGAAAATGTTTTAAAATGTTCCAGCTTAGCTTTTACAAAAATTATAATTCAAAGTTTTACATTTACCCTCTAATTTTACGCTTCTACCATTAAATGTCACAAAAATTTGCAGTAACTCTAGTTGTATATAGTTTGCTTTTTGTTGTTATATCTCTTTATGAAAATCTACACGATGCATAATTGAAAGATGATGAACGACAGTCAATTACAGCAATAAAAGTATGCAACTTTTAAATGATATAATTGAAATATGAGTCTTTTAGAAAAAATCGAGAGTACATAAAATGCAGTGCACAAAAATAGAAGAGGCCATGTTTACAAAAACTCCCAATAATCACAAACATAAATGAAGTGAGCTATAAATGATGCAAACGTGACCCCCAAGAGTGAGGCAGAGAGGGGTCCCCCCCCACCCCCCCCCCCCCCCCCCCCCCCACCGCCGCCGCTCGGGGTAAAGTTTGCGCCACGGTGATTTTCAATTCTTTTTGACTGCAGCCAGATAAAACCTGCTGCGCAAGGGAGGGAAAATGAAAAATGCAATGGAGTGCAAATGAATTCTCGCCACAGTGGGCTTTCCTTCTTTCAGATGATTGTGTTTATTTTACCACGGGGTATGTTTCAACGTTACATTCTCTCTTCTCTGGAGGTTATGACTTTCAGTGACCTTCAATGACCTCCATGTGACCTCCCGTCGCTTCAACGAAACCGAACAGACACTCGCTTTATTTGGTGTATTACCTGTATTTCAATTTACATTAATATACAAAAAATTGCGTTATAACAATTTTGTTTTTATAAATTACATTATTTAGAATGCCTTTGAATATAAATTATTATTTGGGTGTTAAACAACGTACTGGAAAATGGATCTTATGACGTCGGGGGATGATTGAAGAAAGGGGACAATGGGAGAACGAGTAGAATATTTAAAGGAGGTAAGAGGAAGATAGGGAAAAGGGACCACCTAGATTTCTCCCCTCTTACAATCGGCAGAGGATACCCCCAGCAAATTTCTACCCTGGACCCGGACGGGGATTGAACATAAATATTCTAACAAAATCTATGTCAGCATGACGGAATAGCCGTGTGTAACTGTATCAACATTATTTTCTACTTTCCTAGTTCCAATATATACTTTACACAAATATACTACACAAACACGAGAACTATGTTTGTTATCAATCGTTTATCACAATACAATACCAGAATTGTGTATTATTGCAAATTTAATCCGTCTCGCATATATTTAGATGGGCTATGATGAGTTTTTATCATCTATGCGCTGCTGAAGTTATGAATAGAGGTCATTATCGACACAATGTGAAGAATGTAGGCGCGGGTATGGTAAATATCGATATCAAAAACCAACTGTTTGTAATCGTTTATTGGTAATATTTCTTACCTTATAACCTGCAGCGAAGGTACAAGTATTAGTTCACAAGCAAGCAACTGATTTATCCACCCACAAGTGGTGTTTGTATTCTCGTTTATGGTTTATGACTGTGTGTTTACTATGAGAGGGAGATAAAAAAGTATAATGGTTTTGCTCCTCTTGTGTATACATAATGAAGTAAAAGCTTGCTGTGTTACTTAATTTTTTATTCATCAAGCAAATAATACAAACCAGAACTTCCGCATGGAAGACTACGTTTATACTATAACTCATAATTAAACAATAATGAATTTTAATTATATGCGCTAGAATAAACACTTTTTTAACAGAATACATATTAATTATAATTAAATTTGTCTGCATTATTCATAAAGATGATTTACTTACTCATGATATAACATCAAACATTCGCAAACAAACAAAAAAAAACACAAAGTTTATGCACTTATCGGCACAAAATGAATTACTAGTAGACTCAAGACTGAAAGCAACATACGGGAAAACCATGAAAAAACCCAAAAATGTTTTATATATGTGTTATCCTTATCCTTATAACAAATAATTAAATTATTTCATAAGAAATTTATCTTCTGCAGTAGATATATTAGAATTATATTACAATAACCTTATAAAAGGATCGCTATTTGGGGTAAACTCGTCGAATGATTATTTTGTTGGGTGTACAAAAGAAGTTATTCCTCCCAACAGCATTGTTTGTCGATTTTAATACGAAAAATAAGGATAAAAAATGACCCACCAACAAATACAACTTTCTTATTTGAATATTGTTATACCGGCTCTAAGGAAAATGCTTTTTATATTTACGATTTAAGTTTAATTTTGTACGCGTATATGTCGAGGTATTATGCTCAGAGCTTTCGCATAATAAGGAAACAAGGACGCGTCTTGTTAAGCTATTTATTTGCCTCATTTTCCATACAACAAAAGTTCGCTTATTACTCGAGCTTGGGGCTACTACTCAATTCAAAAGAGAGTAATATAAAAAAGTATAATACACATTTCTGTCGTTAAAAGTAAAACAAATAATAATTATAGTGGTACTAAAAACTAAGATTGCTTTTGTCAAAATAAATTTCCTGAAAAAAAAACTTGATAATAAAAGAATACTTATGTGTTTTGTTTTTTAAAACGTAAAATAAATAAAAAAAACTCGAATTTTTCATCGTTATTTTTATTACTTTGACTTACAGCTGTATGGAAATTTCTTTGTGAACACATTTTTCTCCCCGACACAGTTGGTAATAATGCTGAGAGAGTCGTGAATGTAAAAATGTGGCAAAGAAATTAGGTCATTGTGCATGGTTTTATCTTCACGTTGAAGAGCTCCGCTTGCCAAGTGTATATGGACGGTGGTTGGAGGTATATAGGTCCTCATTTAGAGGGATTGTTCTCGTTTATGAGCTCCACGGGTCTATGAGAACAATTGACATTGTCATAGAAGCTGTGAGTGCAATGTGGGTTAATTGTGATATTCTCAAATGATTTTTACGAGATGGTTTTGTGAAGTGAAATAGAAACAACGTCACAATCTCTCTTTTGTTCTACTTAAAATTTAAGTAAATATTCACAACCGTTAAAATATAAGATAACTAGAATTAAGATTTACAATTGAAAATGTAATTAATTCTTATATAAACTTTGTATGTATACAGCCAGGGGGATTTCCTTATCCTGTAATGAAATTCACAATTAATGATATGAGTAGTTAGAAACATACTTAATTAAAATATTGAGGTTACCTAGAAAAATAAATTGTAACAATTGTTTAATTCATAAAAAGTGGTGATTCTGTTATAAATATGTATGGTGAACCATATAAACGTTACTCATTTAACTGATATTTTTTATAAATCATGGACATAATTCCGATCTGTTTGAAACACTATCAATAATAACGATTGCTTGAGCTACGTTTCCGTAAACTCTTCTTATGAGATAGATAATCGATCAAGAGTTGTTTCGAAATTACTTTGGCCGATAAGATTATTTTTATTTAAATGTAAACTCATATAATACAAGCTAAAGAAATAATAACAATTCAACATAATTTACAACCTTAAGAACAACAATCAAACACCATAGTTATAAACAAAACCACAAACACTAATAATCGATATATATATTACATGATTTTTGGGTACTTTGTCATTCTAAGACTTCCTTTCTAACTGCAAGTAATATAAGTTTTAACTAACTTTCGCCAATTATTTGGTTCATAAGACAATTAAATTGCGTTTAAAAACCCGTTTGAGATAATATAGAATCGTTTAGATATTTCCAAAGCTCTTTCGCCTCATCTTTTACAGAGCTAACAGCAATTTTGGTTTCCTTAGCAATCTCAATCGCCTTTTTATGAAACTGTTCGGACACCGGGGTTTCGAAAAACGTTTCCTTCTGTATATTTTATTTGTAAGAAAAAGTTAAGTGCAATCTCTCAATCAATCGATGAAAGAAAAGTAAGTCTATATATTTTTTACGCATCGGCTGCTGAACGGAATACGTCTGTTTGAAGACTTTCAGACTTATCGGCGACTAGATATGTGTTTCCACGTTGAAACAACGAGCCCGTTATTTATTTTCACGTTGTGAACCTTCCACTGGATAAAAAATGTATTTCGAAGGAAAACATACCCTTACTTCCCAGCGCTGTCACCGCAGTGAAGAATAAAACGAAGGACGTGTGGAAGTGTTAGAGAAATAATAAATCTTGAAAGAAATTATAAACTTTTTCGGAGATAGTAATATATATTTTTACTGTATACGAATTTTAGGTATGTCTTAATTCTAGTATATTATTAAAAGAACGTTTATCATAGCCAATAAACACAATTTCCATTAAGACACTTGATAATACCATCTCAAAACCATGCGCATAAATCTAGCAAATTTTGAAAATTAAAAATAATTTAAACCAATTAATATAAATGTATGGAAATGTGTATAATTGCTACTTATTTTTTTACACCATATAACATTTTGTTTTCCTGTGTCTTTCAGTTAACACTTTCGCCACCCAAAGTGCACTTTGTGTACTCTCACTTCCCCCCTCTGCACCCAAACTGTACCTTGTGTACTCTCACTTCCCCCCTATACCACCAAACTGCACCTTGTGTACTCTCACTTCCTCCCTCTACCACCAAACTGCACCTTGTGTACTCTCACTTCCTCCTTCTACCACCAAACTGCACCTTGTGTACTCTCACTTCCCACCGCTGCCACCAAAGTGCAAAGAAAGACAGAAAGGGGCGTGTCCAAGACAAGAAGTGTAGACCCGACCGCGCCCCGACTTTCATTAGCAGATAGACTTGGATGTGATTTAGGTGGGCGTCGAGACGCGTTGCTCTATGATCTGCCGGCGATTAGAGGTAATAGGGGTCGTTGTGGGTTCGAGCCCTTATCGAGATTCCGCGAGGGGAGGATTTATGATGAGGAATCTACCGTCAACTGTTTAGATACATTTTACAGAACAAACAAAACAATGTCAAAGATAAAACCAACATATTACATAAGCGCTGATACCGTACAAATGAACATTATTTCTGTATCTATGATCTTGGACTAATATATAATTTTGTCTTTCTATACTCAGTTATTGCCTAGATGGAAAACTGTTTAAGATTCCGGCAATAAAAAAAGTAGAATGTTTTTCCTTGTCAGTGAAAATTTGCAATGGTCCAAAGGTAGTGAGACACATGTCATGTGGTATGGGGCTTCCACTACTCTTTACTACCATCATCTTGTTCTGACTTGTACGGTATGTTATGTTATGTATTACGTCATTACATTTTGAAATAAATAATAATAATAATAATAATAATAATAATAATAATAATAATAATAATATTGTGAGTACAATACATCCCTATCCGTGTAACATTTATACTCTACCTCGAGTAACATGAACTTTGGTTCATACGACGTGAGAAGTTAATTATATACAAAACAAACATTGAATCCACCGAGTTGACTTTGCTATAATATGATTAATTATGATTTGTTGAAGAGGGACCGGGTTTGACTATTATTACCGCCAAGAGCCTTAATTGAAGTTAACTTCCGAGGGTGTTTTCATTAATGACATGAATGCGCCGGGATTTAGTTATCACAACATTGCTTAGCCGACTTGGCTTTCCAAACATCTTAATACTGTCTTTACATGGGAATCCAACCATCTGAGGATTAGCACATTCAGCAACTAGCTTTGAACTCTGCTAATGTTTTCTATGCAAAGAGCTTATAGCTTGTTTAGTCGAACATTTCTATGGATAACCTTAGATTGTTAAGACGGTTAAATATAGACAAAATGGACTTTGTTTAAACTAGTATCAAAACTGTGTGTTAAAACACAATCTGGCCTGAAAGTTATCCGCAGGCTTTGGTTCTGTAAGTGTTTATATTAAACACTTTGATTTTTTTCTTAGCAGTCCTATAGTGTGCGCGCAATTGTAAGGTGCTTCAAATAAAGGACTATGTATATAAGGTGTGTTGGTCAAAACCAGAAACACAATTATATCATACCTTACAACCGTTCGAGAGAAGTCAAGAAGACGGTAGGGCTAGATTGTTTAAATATTTCAAATAATGTTCAATAAATGGCAATTTTAAACTATAAAACCTAACGTATTCAGAAAGAATATATCTACAAAATAAAATAAAGTATGTAGACAGGCTATAATGTACGTGTATAGCAAGTCCCGACAACGGTTATAGTATGACTTCTGAAGGTAAAACGTTATACTCAATTTTACGTTCCTATGTCAAGGATGACAAAACGATTTCAGACGAAGAATTTTCTGTTAAAAATTCTAACATTCATTTGGAAGAGTTTATTTTTGCACGTGCAATGTATTGTAAGAAGAGTACTTTGCCAATAACGTCTCTGCATTCATATTATATTAAGACCGTCTCCCGTGGAAATTCGTTCTCCATTGTGCAACCTTGGGTAGGCCCTACTACGTGTTCACAGGAAGTTCTACGTTCAAACTCTTCTTCATTTCGAAAATGTGGCTGAATAATTCAGAGGATTTACTCAAAGCTACCACATTGGACAGTTGTTTAAAAACGAAATCAAAATAGATATAAACTGCGTTTATGTTTCATTTTTATGATTGTAGCGTTCTCTCTTTCAAAGTACTGACACACCAAACTCTCCGTAATAAAAACAAATAACATTTAAAGAAAGTTAAATGGTTGAAACTTTCTTAACGTATTGAGGAAGTTTTAAGAGGAGTATACAATTTTTATTTCCGCAATTAATTTTATAGAAAGTCGGGTATCTTCTCAATAAAAATTAAAAGTAACATTAATGAGAAAAACACTATACTGTACGTTAATAAATGCACAGCTTTAGATAATAAACAACGATTTTTTACGGTTTTAAACACTATAACTTCTTAGTAAATGAAGACCTCATACACAAAAATACCAACTTATAACTACATAGTTTCTTTGATAGACTGACAAAAGAAAGCAATAATCTTTGCCGTTGATTTCTTGGAATGATTTCAAAATTGTCTGCCTACATATATATTTTAATACTCTCATTAAATATAATGATAGACAGAGTGACTCCACGCAAACGAAACAAGACAGACAAAATCGTGATTAAAATTAAAAAAAAAAATACTGAAATGTTCTTTCTCATTATTACTTTCGAGAAGAAAATGAGTAAAGAAATTCTTTGACTATAATACTTCAACAGTCACAACCTGCAAGTAATCTTTCAACTAAACATGTTTAATCATTCTCTAATTTCATCCCTCATATTTTCAATTAGCATGATTTAAAAATAGAGACGTAAACCAACACAAATAATCATCATCATCATTAAATCGTATAAGTGTCATGCTATTTATCTTAGTTGCTATAATTCAGGTAATCATTGTCTATGTATACATCACGTAATCGCCATAAACTGACACGCATACACCCACACTAGAGCCACACCCACAAACACACATTTACAACCCTTTACACAAACACATTCCGTTGCACCACGTCACTGACACGTGTGTTGTGTTTGTTTGTTTACACTTTCGTGTCCCACTGCGAGCGGTTATTTTTTGCACCACTTTTGGTCGTCCAGTTTATCAATTACTGTTTACTTTTGCAATACGTGTTGCTGTGTTTTATGTAAACTATTCACTATTCAGTGGTAAATCACGTAGGTACCGCTGTACGTTACTGATTGATCGATAACAATTTCAATAATTAATGTAAGTGCATGAATAGAAAACTTTAATTTGTTGTACAAAAACGGAAAAATAAAACATGTTGAAAGTAACAATTTAGTTTTTGTTAAAATACATTTAAAACGGCTCAATGAGGTATAAAAATCATGTAGTTTTATTTTAATGACCTGGATCGGTTAATGTAATTAAAATCGCAAACATTTGTAAAACCGTTTATATTAAATATTTAGCTAATAAAAATTCATGAAAACGAGCATACCACTCGCTTTACTAACATTACTGATCATTAACAAAATATAACGATGTTGACATGTGTGATTTATCGTGAATTATCAGTAAATTCAAATTCAGATACAACTCGGTTCCAAATATCTAGTAATGAGTTCTTATTTACTTTCGGTTTCAAGGAGACGAAACAATTACCGATATATTTATACGATGCGGTTCTTTTCCTCCTGGGACCAATTTGTACCAGTCTTGTATGTCAGCCCCCGTAGTACTGTCACACTCAAGTGGTTGGACGGAGGAGAAGAAGTCCAACCATCAATAAGAACGACAGACTGAAGGTCAGTCTGTCCGTCTGTCTCTCTTTCTTTCTCTCTCTTCGACCAATCTCGCATCACAGGCGTCAAGCTGTGAGTGAATGGTCTATAATATCTTATCTTTGATGCAATCGTCAACCATTGCCCATTGGTGCTTGGAAGTGGAACCCTTTAGATTCTTGTCCACACGTGCTTCATTTGTAACAGTTGCCTATTTTTATTTTTAGGCACCATTTGTATTCTTAATTTTGTTTTTATAAGTTGTATTTAGTGTAATTTTTTTAATTTTCGCAACATCTTTGACTGCAGACGCCGCTATTATTGTTAATAAATGTTCTACTAAACGTGTATTATATATTTTGTCTATGACAGTTTTATTTTCTGTTTGAAAACGATTTGATGTCGGAACTTTTCGATAGACATCGATTAGATAATGTTAAATTGAACGGCCGCCCTAAAATAAAGGAATACTAAACACACGTTCTTGTTTAATTAAACAAACATGGCCTCCCTAAACCAATATGGCTGCGACAACATCTCCAGACTCAGCCCGCTTCTCGTCAACCGTGATAAACGTTTCTATTGGGACACGAAAAGAGTTCAGTTCTTTCTTGTTTGGTTCTAAATAAATCAAGAGTGTGACTTATTCCGTAAGACGTCCGGGCTTACGTCTGTCTGTCGTGAGTTGGGTCTGAGATCACGAACAAGAACTGCTGTCGTCGAGAGCGTTGCAATGTTTCTAGCAGTGTAGCTGTGTCATTGTGCGAGAGTAGTTGTAGTGGTGCAATTTATTCATTAAATATTTCACATACAGCGTGTTCTGCCATTTGGCGTGAAATAATAAACATAACAATAAAAACACAGAAACAAGCACAAAGAACACACATTACACATGTGTTTGTCACAATACTACATAAAAGAAGTACAATAACAAACAAAAAAAGTACAAAAATGCCAGTGAAAGAGACAATGCGCACAATGAAGTTGATAACATGGTAAAAGAGTGATAAAAACAAAGGCAATAATATCCTTTATACACATATAAGACTTGGTGAAATGAGAGTAAATGGGATAAATTTAAGTTTTTGACACAAATAGCTTGAGAAGTGTAACAATAAATAATTTGTTCACTCAATATCAGAATGTTATTAATGCTAAGCTAGATATTATCAAAATTTAGGAATATTCTCGAAAAAGGAGACGAAATTGATTTGATTTATTATTAAAAATTAAAATCTCTGTCTCGTATATTATTACGTTTAATTTTTTACATTTGTTGTATTTCAATATATGATATATCTTAAATTGCAATGGTACAATATTGTAATTTTGATGTTTTACTGTACCCATAACATTGTATCTATGTAATGTATATCAGCGAGAGCTAAAAAAATAAACATTACAACTACTACTACTATTTGGATGAAATTAAATTAGACAATCTTAATATTGTTTTAAAAGAATGTCTATATATTTTGATGATATATAACTCATCACATGATCAATATTAACTTTTTTTTTAAGATATGAACAAACAACTTTAGATTGTAAAAAATATGCTATAGCTATATACTTTATATTTCAAATATTGTCTGGCATTCTCTCCTAATCAAAAGAATCGCTTTCCCTGCAGAATGCGCATCAATCGAATGAGAACGAAGGGGTAGACCACGGACGAAAATAACACTATTCTTGCAGGGGATGAAAATAGAAGAAAATCTCATTAAAATTTCCCTTTGACACACATGGGCGGCCGAAAAACTATAGCGTGAATACGATTTTCCGGGAACGTTTCCAACAAACTTAAGCAGAAAGTGATTCCCCAAGGTTCGGAAACTGATTCTATTAATAATATTACTGGTTTGTCGCATGCGCAAACGCACTGCGCACATGATGACGTCACAACAATACGAATAACACATTTATCTCTACTGCAAAGTGGTCGTCTTTAAGTGGCCACCTAAATATTTCAGAGGTGTTTTCAAAACTTGTTAGAAAAGACGAAAAGACTCACGGTTTATTGTAACGACTCAATTTCCTCTCATGACTGAGAATACACTTCGAGAAAATGTCAGTCAAAATTGTGAGATTAAAATTAAGTTAAAACGTGGTTTCTGCTAAATGAACTAAGACACTGTCTTGTGTTTGCACTGTTTATACTGCTTGCACTGTTTGCACTGCTTGCACAATTGAACACGTAGTATGTAATTCACCAACTATAATGTTATGGTAAAACAAATTAGACTAGTTCAGTTTGAGTAGACGTTTTGTAATTTACTCAGTTATTTATGCACAGCTTGTAATACATAATTAAGACTAGTTTAATTGTCAGTTAGTTTGTGTTTCCGTTATTATTACCTCTCAGATTTTCGAATAACAATCTCGGGTTGGTAATTTCAACAATGCTTTCAACACATATTACATTCGAAATGCATTTCTGCCAGTAACCATGATAGAAAATCTTATTTACCGGCTAACTTCTGCACTAACATTTGTCGAAACAGGCATTTTATATTTTTGTTTCAAAATCGTCAACTTCCGCTGATCCGCTGTTCATACAGCGGGTTAATAGGGCCTAAAGATCATAAATTACTCGATGAGGATATTGCGTGCACGCTCACACGCAAGCACGTACGCCGGCTATTGGTTACAGTAAGATTATTGTCAGCTGGGTTGTGTTTATAAGATGACCGTCCGATAGCGGAACTGAGCTTCGATAATAAACTTTTTTTAGGTCCAGTCTTACAATATCTCAATAACTATTTATTCGTCGAATAGCTTCTTGTCTCCATGGCAACGACCAATCAAAACCCTTGAAATCCTCCAGATAGCTTAATTGCTACAAATAACTTTCCTATTAGGAGATTGTAAGACCGTCTTTTACGGAAAATAGATGCTGACACTGGTTGTGAAATGGAGATCTGAATGTTGAATGCACGTGGGAAGATGTACATAGTTGTAAGAGCTGAAGCCACGGTAAACAAATATAATGGCCCGAGCAGCGGGAGTTATAGAAAGAATTTCTGAATGTTATTACACAATATCATGTTGTAATTTATTGAGAATAAGATCTACTATAGTAGATGATTTATCCATTCAAGGAATTATATCACATTACCAATTAATAATTAATTACTCAAGTAGAGGCGTATTATGGTAAAGATATTTAATCTGAATTGAGTCGACAGAATTCTTGGCACAAAGCAGAATTTAGACTTAATTAGTCTAAATTCTCGTTCCCCTCAGCAGACTCTTCTCAGGAGACCATTTCTGTATAGCCTCGAACCAGACACATTATAATAATACAGCAGACAGTCTCAGGGAAACATTTCTGTATAGCCTCGAACCAGACACATATAGTTTATAACAATACCGAGACACACATGTTATCTTCTCTGCATAAAACAACCAACCATTATTGTAACCTAATTATTAATTAACACACGATTCTGGAGCAAGTTTAAGTTATGGTACTCCCATACATAGTCTAGCATAATTATTATTATTGCCATTTATTAAATGACCGACTTAAACAAAAATGTACTTAATTATAACATTATCTTTCAACTTGTACAGTTTAATTTAAAAACCCCTCCTTTATATTGCTATCGAATAAAAGAATAGTACTTAAATACAATCGCAAACGAATTTGATGGACAGTTGAAATAATATCTATACAATTCTAATACTAGTAAAAATCGCCAATCGTAACAATATTTTTCTCTAATAAATCTCTCACTAGATTCACGGCATTAATTACAAACTGCAAAATGAGGTCATAAACTTGAAACAAATAGATTGAAATGATAAAAGTTGTAAAACACGACGGCAATTCAGTCAGTCGCGTCCTTTCTGTGGTCTTTGATTTATGGCGGCTCAACCTAGCTAGGGGTGATAAATAAATCGGGCTCGTGTGGTGGAAAATATTTAGTCGAGTTCAGAGAAGTGGTGGGGGGGGGGAAACTCTCGTGTATTTACATCTAGTGTCGGAATAGTCACTTGAGTAACGAAAATACAGGTTTACGAGACGTGTCAGGTTCTAAAACACCCATGAATTGCTGGTTGTAAGGATATTTGAGAAGAAGAAAGTACCGTGAAAAGGTTGCGTCCTATTTATTTACCCAGCACAGAGTGAGATTTCAGTGGGCTTAAATTGTATTTCTAATGCTCAAAACTTGTGACAAGAAAAACAAGAAATACCTCATTCCCAGAAGAATTTAACACATTCTTATAAGTGTGAGTGTGTTCAATAAATGATTTCATTCTTCAAATGAACGATTTTAGTTTTGTGTGTGTTTCAACAAACACATTACAAAAGTTGAAAACATAGTCATTTTAAACCTAACACTTTTATTGCAACATTCCTCATTACACTTCCAACCAAGCCATTAAATGGAAATACTCTCTCGGGGACATTGATTAGTGGAATTGAAATAAGAGGATTGGCAAACAAGATTTTTGTCATGGCTGCCAAATTTAAGTTAATATAAAATATTGCTACCGGTTTGCTTATCTTGATTAACTATATTATTATTGGTCGTTGTTTGAGACCCAGTCTCATATTTGCTATCAAACCATACAGCTGGATTGAGGTCAAATCCTGTCTTATCATAGAGGATCAAATCACAAACTCCTAACTGTATTATCCACTGTTGGTTTCTCGTTTAATCTCTATGACGTTAATTAATTTGATTAAACGATACATTGACTGCACTGTTATATTAATTATTCATTACATATGGTAATTAAACAGTAACATACCAAATAGAGCAATGTTATAACATGTTTCTCTGTAATAACGGTAGCTGGGATATATTCTGTAAACAGTTATTGTGTAGCATATTCTGAAAATCTAAAAATGACATAGAAATGACATACAAATGACATACCCACGTGCACCAAATTAACGCAAAATCAGAATGAGTGTGTTAATATTTGCTGTCGTTCTTTCTTAATCCCGTAATGCCGTATAAATATATTAATATTGCCACCAATAAATACATACACAAATAAGTAGAGATAGGAGCTCCGAGGAAGTACTTCTTATTTAAACGAGATTGCCCTCGAAATTACTTCACCAAAATTTGCCAAGTTCATTTCGTTGCTAATATATTGCTAATTAACATTCAGCTTATATGTTTCGAATTAGATCAACTATGTCTGAATGTCTGTTAACTCCGGTCTATAATTACCACGTAAATTCCTCCCTACAAGTCTCGGCTAATCAACAAGCTGACACCCCGTTAAGGGGGGGGGGGGGAGGGGAGGGAGGGGGGGGGGGGTCGACCTCACAAACCTCGGACCTCTCCGCGGACAGTCGGTAACCCAGTTAGTCGGCTTGAAGAGTCCCACACAGACGTTTCGATCTAATTAGCTGAATCTGGACACTCGCGTCCAAACAATCGAGAAACTGTACAGCTAAAACCCTTATAGGTGGCTTGAAATATTAAACCACGCAAAATTAAAGGTATTTTATTGATATCTTGAGAGCGCTTCAAGATACTGAAAAGGTGATTCCTGTGTGGAATTTGGTTTTGTATCAGTAAACAGTGAATTTAAAAACTAGTATAATCGTTAGGATTTTTTCCTGTTACAAATTAAATTAAGAATTAATTATTAATTGGATTGGGTCTTAGAGACAAAGAACGTTTTATATCCTGGCAGCCACAAAGAGCATTCTCGGCATCTTGAAAACTTATAAAAACATCATAGAAGGGGAGATATTTTTTACTTTGACAATGTTTGAAGCTCCACACCCTAGTTATTTGACCACTAAACATTAACATTTCTATTGAAAAGGAATACATGAATGGCTCAAAGTGAGACGACGTAAGTGAGTGAGTAAGTGGGTGTGACAGAAAGAGAGAGAGAAAGAAAGAGACTGAGCTAGTGAGTGAGTGGGTGTGACAGAGAGAGAGGGAAAGATAGAGAGTGAGTGAGTGAGTTAGTTAGTGAGTGAGTGAGTGAGTGGGTGTGACAGAGAGAGAGGGAAAGAGAGAGAGAGAGAGAGTGAGTGAGTAAGTGAGTGAGTGAGTGAGTGAGTGAGTGAGTGAGTGAGTCTGTGAGTGAGTGAGTGTGTGTGACAGAGAGAGAGAGAGAAAGAGACAGAGAACATCTGATTAAGTTCTGCGGGGTCACACGGCGTGAAACGAGGAACTGGGGACTCCCTCACATCAGGGACTTGTATAACTACATGCGCAGTATCCCCGACACCTCAATCACTCCCTCTGCGTGGCTAGCCCGCCTACACGAAACATACACCATCTGGGAGGCGCCGAAATTGTTTATTTAATTTGACTCCTCCATGCATGGTAAGATAATGCAAATTTAGTCCTACACAACAAGAATATTTCCGTTTTAAAAAAATACCCAGACAAAAATGTATAATATGACTCTGTATCGCATGGTGCATAAAAACTCACAAAACACACAGCACAGGCCATGACAAGTGTATTTTTATTTGAAACATATATTTAATAATTGAAACTATAACAATCTTTAAATTTTCTTGGCATATTTGTTGACAGATCATATACAATACACTTAAACCACTCCAAATTTCCTCGAAGACAAAGCAAAATTATTTCACATTTCAGAAATCTACCAGTTACAATCTGTCTAGCAATTATCACAGAATGAATCTTGCAGAATCGCTGCCAACAATGCTGGCAGATACAATCTTTCTTTCAAACAATAGCCACGTATTTCCAGAGCAATGCAGACATTCTTCACATTTGCGTATTTTAAGTTCCCTATACATAGTTTTGTGTAAACGTTACAAAGAAGACTGAAGTATTAAACTATTTTAAATGCTACATGTCACTGTTTTTGTATATTGCTTTACAGTCACGTCAATTTACATAAAATTGATAGTTTTGTGTAAACATTACAAAGAAGACTGAAGTATAAAATTATTTTAAACGCTACATGTCGCTGTTTTTGTATATTGCTTTACGGTCACGTCAATTCACATAACATTGAAGTAAAACCTTGAGTCCGTCTTAAAATACACAAAAGAACGATTGCTCAAACATGTATCTCCTCTTCCACCTGTCAGAATTTCCGTCCATCTTAATCGCACTTCATTTGTTTCTATCTGTCTCATGCCATCGCCGCATGTGTTAAGTTCCGATAATACTCCTGTTTGTTTTCCTGCCAGTTTCATACATTTCCACATTGTTAGTCATCATTTCTGTCTAACCGTCTGTCTCCCGTCTTCCTTCTTTCAAACACGACCGTCTCACGATGTAAAATGTAGACAATATTCCTTCAAAGACTCTTTTTACAACGTTTGATATTTCGAAAGTGTTCCATTCTGCGAAATGCTCGCCGAGGACCAATTTGAGGACTGTATAATAATGCGAGAGAGACCGGAGCGTCCTCGCGGCACCTTGAGGACGTCCTCACATCCTGCAGCGCTCGAACGGGCTCATTTGGTTTGGAAACCAGAGTGGAGACGGAATAATGAAGGAGTGGGGGGGGGGGGGGTGAGAGGGGAAAGGAGGGGAGGGGAGGGGGATTATGAAGGAGACGGATAGGAGTTGACATTCTATAGCTCTACAGACACGAAACGAAACGGATGTCAACTCGAAGCTACGCGTCTTGGACGATCTGATGAAGAGAGACAGAAAGAGAGAGAGAGATAGAGAGAGACAGAGATACAGCAAGATAGACAGACAGGCATACAAAGTGAGAGTGAAGGGTAGAGTGTAGAGGGGTTGGGAGTAGAGATGATTACTATTGTGGATCATCCATGGCTATCGAGTTCCTATTATTTCTGGACTAAAGCGTGGGTCAAGCAAAGCTTGAGGCTCGTTGGGCATGCGGGTTAATTCGTGCATAAATGTAGATGATCCGGGATTTGATTCCGATTCAGGCTAGAGCTTTAAACTTCGAAATTGGTACTGGAATATATAAACGGTTACTTTGAACTCGTCATAGCAACGATATATATAATACGTGGTAAAAATGGCCCTCCACTGAAAATCAGTTCTTATATTTGAGTGAGTATGTATTTTTATGTCAACATTATGAAAAATGTTAACCTAATCTTAGATATTCATTAAAAATTATACAAGTTGGATTTTGTCAGCTAATTTGACCACTTATGAGCAGTCATAACGTGTATTGAAGACATTACGCTGAATACATAACCGACAAAGAGCAAGGCTCGCTGAAGTCTACAGTTATGTATTTCGACCAACTTCAGTCATTTCAGCTGCGAAACTGCGAAACGTACAACAATTGTTCCCGTTTCCATACAACCTTAACAATGGGTTGTGAACTCATTGTTCGTTTCATATTGGTCCTAATCCAACGTCCGAACGACCAATTTCATCGACTCAATTGCTCAGAGAAAAACAGGACAACATTGGTCGGGATGAATAGAAGTTTGGAGAAAAGCTTTATACCGCGTTCAAAAGCCCTTCAAATCCAAATGTGATTTGTACAAAAAGAGTAAAATAAATAAAATAAAATAAAATAAATAAATAAATAAATAAGTTTTCTATTCAAAAACGGCAGGAATCGCGTGATGCATGATTTAGAACCATTAAAATTGATTTCTACTGCTTCAAAATTGTCGCTTTATATAATTTTTATGCTCTGGTTTAAGGAAGTTTTCATTATAATTATGGGTGTCCCTTAAAGACTTAACTTTTGTAATGTCCTGGTCTTGAAACGTACTTAAAAATTAAAAACGTATCGTTTATAAAAGAGAAGGGATAATTATAACTTTGCGACCTGTATAAAATAGAGCATTAATTATCCATGGAATGCAATCAATTTTCATTTGTTCAGTGATAGTTTTAAAGAAATTGAGA